>OY856412.1:559669293-560241793 GCA_963693085.1 Alisma plantago-aquatica
GTAGGCTAGCTGGATGATATGTTTCCCTTGCTGTCGTTTGAAGTTGTGACCCTGGTCGTTACACCTAGAAGAGTGGAGTGTTGGCTGTTATGCCTGCGTGTGTCGAGTGTCACCTGATTGTGTATGCTGCCCGACACACCTAGTTCATGTGATAGCTTGACGTCGTTTTACCTTGGATGTTGGGGCGTTATGTATCCTCTGCTACACATTGCTTATAGATGGCCGTTGCACGTTTTTCCCCAGTTGCATGATACACCTTGTGCGTGACGCGCCGTTGCATGACGTCGTGTCGTGCGTTGCACGATACAGAGCTGCATGACATACCTAAGGTAGCCCGACACCCTTGCTTAGTACCTGACCAATAGGTGATGGTATGTCTAACTGTTATACGCTTGAGTTTTGGATGATAGGGGGGAGAGCACCCTGTCCGATACAACCTTTAGTAAGGGTGCCCTGCCTGATATCACCTTTGGTGACGATAGTGGGTGCGTTTAGTGAGGGTCCTGTCCCTTATGGGAAATGATATATTATTTCTTGCTATCACGTTTAGTCATGAGGGTGACCCTTGATATGTTTGATGGTGATCGTTATGGTAGAGCTCATCTATGTAATTTAACATGACTTGACATATGCATGTGATCATCTTGAATCATATGTATAATGCTAAGGAAATGATAAACATATAAGAGGCTTTGCTTAATGATGTGACCTATGCCTATGATCATAAGTTGAGGCATGATTATGAAGCATATAATCATCAATGTTACCCTGTGTTGATAGAATGGTCTTCCTGATAAGTCTATGATGATTGTGAATACTAACCATGCAGGTGTACCATGTAGCTGCATAGCCAGGTAAAGGGCTATGAGGTATATATAATTGAGTAATACTATTTTGATGATTACTCTTGATGATGAGATATCATATATGATGTGATTTGGTTTGAGAGCCTAAGTTTGACTAAAGTACCTAAGTTGATGAGAATGCCTTGAGAGGCAGTGACACTATGTGATGAGGGATTTAGATCCCATGGCAATGTGATGATCCTTGAGAGGAATCTAGATGTTTTGCAAGAGGCCAAGTGATAACATGTAATGTTGGATCCGTGAGATGGATCAGGATGATGTTGTTTACTATAAAAGCATAATGTTGCGTTTCTTTCTTATTATAGTTTATATGTTATACAACTTGGTTGAATCTTACAATCCACATAAAAGATACTAAATAACCATAGTGAAACATATCATGTAGTTTGCCCTGGCCATAGATCCATCATCGTCAGGAGTTGGTGATGGTGAAATAGGTTCTCCTGTGGGTTAGCCTGGAAGCACATATTATTGAATATGTGTGGTTTCTCCTAGCTGAAAATGAGGAGGTATGAGTGCAACTTTGGTTGTAGACTCCAGAGTGCGGATTCAGGCCCGTAGCTCAGTATGTGAAGAGCATGGTGAACAGGCCCATGGCTCAGGATAAGTGATATG
The DNA here is from genome assembly GCA_963693085.1 of Alisma plantago-aquatica. NCBI lineage: Eukaryota > Viridiplantae > Streptophyta > Magnoliopsida > Alismatales > Alismataceae > Alisma > Alisma plantago-aquatica. The sequence goes on from OY856412.1 coordinate 559,670,775, forward strand.
GGAGCATGAATGTGTTCATGGCTCAGAGCACGGTGAATAGGCATGTGGCTTAGTTTCACTAGTGCTGATACCTGTACCGAGGCGGGCTAGGTAGAGGGTAGCCTGACCCTGTGGTTGAGGTCACTTAAGCATGAGACTACGGTCCTGCTTTGGTTCTCGTGCACTGACCACGAGGTGGGAGGTCGTGGAGTCCGACTCTTCCATTGACCTTGTATGGAACCGGCTTGGGTTTCGCAACCAAAGGTTGGATTTGAGTGGTACGGCTCACTTCGTCAGGAAATAATAATACGTAATTCAGCCGTATAGTATTTACTGCTTAAAGCAAAACACGGAACATTGGTTGAGGCCTTGCTTGTGTAGTTAGTCATGTTATAACTTGCAGTTACTTATATGTTCCTCATGTTATGTGGTAAGACCTTATAAATCTTATCTTATTAATCATGTTCCATAAAGAAATATTTGGTGATATGCCTTCCGTACATCTTGGTAAGCTTGACAGTATGAATAGCCTTACTTTATAAACTGCTCTTGTTATACCTCTTATCAGTTATCTACTGTTGTTGCTTTATCTTTTTGAGGTTTTGTAGTTTCGGCGGGGAGTTATGTTTCTCGTTGGGACTGTGTGTCTCACCCCACTGGTTTACACCCTTTTTAGGTGTTCGAGCTAGACGTGGTGGTGGTCGCGGAGTTGCAACCGAGCAGGAAGACGAGCAGTAGAAGGCAAGCAAGGGATACACTGCTGTTTTGGTTGTTTTGTAGTAGAGTTTTAGAGTCATCCCTGTACTCTTAGGTCCTTGGAGGTGTTTTGACTTTGTTTCACGATGTATAGCTGTTGATGTTTTGTATATCCTGCTGATGGCCGGATGTGGGCCTTTATGTATGTATAAATAGGTGATGAACATGTGTGATGACAGGACAACTGATCTCCTAAGCTGTGGACACATGTCAAGATCTTGTAATGTTTATATAACATATTTCCTTACAGGATGAGGACCCAAATTTAATAGTTTTTCAGTTATTTTGCCTTCTGCAATTGGTTTTAATTAACCCGTATTTTTGGTAATCTGTGGTTTATGGTGATTTCCGCACGTTTTCATGTAACACCTCGTTGTCTGTGTGATGGCGGGATGTGTTGCCACATCTACATTCACACAGGTATCTACATTAACTAGTTGGTAAGATATATTAGTTAGTTCCAAACATAACATTTTAGTTAGTTCAAAACATATTAGTTCGTTCAAAACAAAACATAACATATTATAGTTGATAAGTACTCTATTTCCAGAAAATGTTGCTTCTCAGGATTCCTTGTTGAATGAGACCATTTTTCATCTATACATGTGTTTGTTTCACAGCAGCTAGGGAACTTCCCAGTCAGCAGCTCGACATCGATAATCTTCACATTATAACCAGGATGCATCATCCCAAAGTAAGCACATTGTTACGACCCCACCTCCCGATAACCCCCACTTAAGGGAGACCGAGAGGTCGAAGCCGCACACATAAATTCCGGATCAAGGTTCAACAATTAATTGATAACAATTAATAAATTCTACTATACTAAACTGAAAAGCTGTAATAAATAAAACGTTTGCATACCTTTGAAAATTTGGAACACTAATACTTCTATCCAGAACTCTGGCTAACTAATTAATCCTCCTTGGACTTTAATTAGTGTATTTCACAATATGACAGATTACTGTTTGTCCTTTTTGTTTTGTACCTAAAACGCTGACAAACAAAACGTCGGTCAGCCAAAGCTGGTATGTGGGGGATTCACTAATCGTGCAATTATCCACAACAATTATTGCATCCAATCATCAATTAAAAAACAATATTACGTTTTAAGTATAACTACACGATCCATGTGTACCCTATCCCCTGCGTTGTCCCTGCAGTGGACCTGGATACTACCTCCCTTATGGTAGATTCCCATTTTACCCCTCATGACTTCACCTAATAGGTGAATAAATTTCTAGGGCTGAGTCACATGACACTACCCATGGATAGCCCACTCCTTAACTCATGGTATGCTAAGAGTCTCATGGCACTACACATGTGTAGCCCAGTTTCTGACTCATGATACCCTAGACCTTGCTCTAGGTTATCCTTAGCCTTGACATAGCCACAGGGGTGGACTCGGATCTAGCTAGTCATACATATATAATCATTGTGATAGCCATAGTCACTTTATAGAGGCAGGAATTAAATCATCCAACAGTTATTTCACACATTTAGGGAAACATCGGTAAAACCTCGGAAAACTAAGCGGTATAGCCATAAACGTAACCACATACCTCTTATTGCAGTTTCAGATACAGAATCAAGAATGAAGAAATAGAATATCCAAGTAAGCAAGCAAAGGCACAGAAACCCTGAAATAAAAGTACAAATTTACTTTTATTAATATTTATCCAACATCATTATGCCCCTTAGGGTTTCTATCCAATTTTAGGGTTTTCTTGAAAGTTAGGGTTTTGCTTTCATTTTCAATTTCTATGAACCCTAATTCATCAAATTCCCCTAAAACCTTTAAATTACCTCCTTTTAATATTCCTAACAATTTTAGGATCATTATATAACAAATTACTGGAATAACAAGGTTCCCTTTTTCTTTAATCCTAAATTAGGGTTTTCATGTACATTATCTCTCCTTTTTAGACATAAACCCTAATTTAGGCACATTTGCAATTAAAATGGATTAAAACTTCATATTATTAATAAACAGGTTAATATCCTTCTATTCAACCCATTAGGTTACAAAGAAATATCTTTTCCATGTAATTAGGGTTTCCAATTAATTTAGAATGCATTTTACTAACCATTCAAGTACTTTTGCAAAACGAACAGGAATTAGATGCTATAGTTATTTTTAACAGATTCCTTATAATTTTCTACCCAACTTTCATATATAATTTTTCCCTATACGAGATTCCTAGCAATTACTGTGATTTTAACAAGGAAAACACTTTTCTTGATTATTTGATAGAGAGAAGGATTTACCAAAAATCCTGGGCCGTTCGATCAGTGCGCCGGTGGATCGCGCGTTGATCCGACGCTCCGTGTCAGAGGCCTGCACTAAACCTGAGGCGCGCGCAGGTGCGGCTTGTCACCCGTTGGATCGCGTCCTGGTCCACGATGGATCGTAATCTAGCGGGTGGCGTTGAAGCGCTCCACTCAGCAAGTTAAGGGCGCGCGTTTTGCCTGAGATCGTCGGATCTCAAGTCGGCCCACCGTGATCCCCGGTCTAACACTTCCTGCTCGTCGTCCCCTTCTGCTCCTTTCTAAATAACACGCGCGGCGGCGCCGCGGCTGAGGCTCGCAGGAGCAAAGTGAATCGGACACACGGGAGCGATCTGGTGCAAAAGGAGTGGCCGCCTGGGATCGTGAGGGTGAATTGAACCGTGAGGACCCCTATATATAGGGTGTGGAGGGTTCCCTCTAGGGTTTCCAAACCCTTCGCCGAACCTTGCTCCTGCCCAATTGGGCGTTTCGTCTAGAAGCACCCAAAGGTTACCAAATCGGGGAATGGGTGGCTCGGAATCTTCTCCTGATCACAATGGAAAGATGTCCAAGATAGCTCATCCATCAGGAGACGAGGAAAGAGGTGAGGAAAACCGACCTGTAAGCTGCGCTACAGTCCCCGACCCTTGGGACTTTGACGAAGAGTCCTGATCCGTTGGATTAATATCCAACGGTCACCATTATCCACGTTGACTCAGAAAAAGGAAAAGAAATCCCAATAAAACAAGGAAAGTCCCTATTTTAAAGATAACTTGAAAATTCAATTACTCCCAATCCATAAGTCCTTTTGGCCTCAAATTTTAAAGGAAAGTCATTCACACGTTTATCTCTCATTGTACAAAAATTGGAGTCATTATCCCAAGGAAACGAGTCCTTTTCTTTAGTTTCAAGTTATCCCTTATTTAATGGTATTTTCCACATATTCTTTATTTCCTTGGCTATTATTCTATTCATTTGGGTTCCTTGAACCCCAAGGATCTTTTATAATACGAAAACTTATTATGGAAAATTATTTTCTAGCCTTTTTATCACTTTCAACCATTATCTTATATTATTCCATTATTCCCTTGTATTCTTTTATTAAATGGAATTTCCTTTTTCATTTCTTTTTATTTTTCTTTCAAATGGGCTTAATGGCCAATAAGGCCCATCAAGAAAGCATGCAAGGCCATTATATACGAAATTCATTCAAAACACACCATGAAATCACACATTGGTCTTATTTATTTATTTAGAAGAGATTTACAAATCTCATTACATATATTGGAAAATGAGGTTATAACACACATTGTGTTTACTAGAGTCAGTAATATATTCCTTGTTTTGTGACTTGTCAGTTTTGCTATGGTGTATAAACCAAATATCACATGGCATGATATATTGTTTTCTATTTGGTTCTCAGATATTATAAATGCATATACATTTGTATATAGTGGGTGTTTGAGTTTTCTAATGTTGCTTTTGATACTCATGTTTTTGTTGCTGCAATTTCAAAGAGGAAGCAAATTTTCCCATCTAACACTGGGATACTTTCTGGGGGTGATACAATGCTCTGCATCTTGGTAACTCTGGTCGAGATTCCAACATTGTCAGGCACCTCCGCCACACAGATAAATTTAGGTAAAGAGGTTATTGAGAAGACAACATTAGTACACTGATGTCTTTGGATATACATAACATCTTTTTTTACATGCAGATACTTGGACAAGGCTTGCATCAGAGTTCAAGATGGAAGCAACATGAAGGAGAGTCTAGAGACAATGATCACTATATGAGGTTGAGCAAGTAAAATTGGTACTCTCAATCATCCCAATCTTCGCCTACACCATCATCTTCAACACGATCCTAGAAAAACTCCAAACCTTCTCTGTCCAACAAGGCATCGTCATTCCAAGCCATCCCATACATCATGCTCATCATCCTGTCCCACTCTATGAGACCTGCTTCGTTTCTCTCGCATGAAGGATCACACACCAAGAATGCAACATTCTGTAGCACATCGGTGTCGGCAAGTTTTAGCTGAAATAATTGATTCCAAGATAAGAGAAAGAACATCTTCACAAGAAGGCAACCCTGCTCAACCAAGTGAAGATTGTCTTGTTTATATTTTTTAATCCAACACATTCTCTTCTTCGTGATGGTGCAACAACAACAAGAGCTCGAATAAAAGAAGAAGACAATAAGGATGTTAAAACTGGATGAGAAAGACACAACTCTTTTGCAAAGATGTTAGTAGACCACTGAATCATTGATATATGTATATACTTTGTTTTGTACACATTGTGTAATAGGGGCAAGGTATACGTCCTTCCCATGTACATTCGACACTTCATCATAAATGAAAGTAAGATTGTTGGTATAATGAGAATAACTTGCTTCAAATACTACAATGTTGTTACTAAAAGAGCTTGTGTACTAACAAGTTACACAATATTATATATATATATATATATATATATATATAGTCAAACTAAGAATATATGTATGTGTACTAAATGACACTACATATGTAGCTAGATGCATAATCAATTACATATATATGTATATAGTAACTGCTACCTTTCCCTACACATTAAATACATTTAAAATGTATTAACTTCATGTTTTTGCTACATACTGACTATATATGTAATTGTAGTCATAAATTTAGCTATACTTATCCTTATATTTAAATATGTAAGGACAATATCTAACTACGCTTCCGGATACATATGAATTTGTAGTGAATGGATAATGTAACTACATATTTGAAAAATATAGTTCAAGGCTTTAGCTATAGGAGCATATACTACAATTTGTATGTGTAAAGAAATATGTAGTTAAAGTATTTAACTACAAAATATGAGGTTTTCTTTACAATTTTTTTTGTAGTTAAAGACCATTTTTTTAGTAGTGAATACAACAAAGGATATGCTAATCACATTGTAGAATTATGGGCAATCACTGATCGTTTTCACTCCATCTGGAAAGAACCCAAGAGACATATTCCTTGGTTCTTTTCAGTAAAATTGAGAAAGATCTGAAGCTATTTTATAACTTATATAAGAATAAGCTCATGAGCCTTCCTCACATTGTTTGTAGGAATTGGGAATTTGTCTAATCCTTTTCTTGTTAATTAGCTAGTTTAGTTCTTACTTTTCTTTGTTTGATGATTCTAATGTAGCTTTAAGTCAGTTATAGCTTATAAATGTTGTCCCTCTTAGTAGGGTTGGAAAACTAGTTACGTAGAATTTCCAAAAAAAAGGCTAATCAAGTAGGATATTGTAAATGCAAAAATATAAGGGAGAAAAATAAATAAATCAAAATGTGAATATCTGTGGAGGGATGTGGGAAAAAGTAAGGAAAGGTTAATAAAGGAAAGAGAGAAAGAGCGAGAGAAGGATGTAAAACCCACATAGAAAAGGAAAATAAAATGTGATAGGAAGAAAATTAGAAACCATATCAAATGAAATGTATTGAATTAAACAACTAACAACTAATTTTCCAATTCTATATTCCCTTTCCAAATTTATCTGTGGATCCAAACAAAGTTAAAATAAAATAAATTTTGACACATAGGTTAATTAAGACATGAAGAATACAAAATTTACATTACTTTTAATTTTTGGAATTATTAATATGTATTTACTTTACTTGAATCCTTTTAGTATTATCTTGTTAAATTATTTTAAAATTTATTAAGGGATGCTAGTATTATCCAACTAAAATAGAATTGGAAATTTGACCAATTAATAAATGAGAAATAAATTTGGCATTAAATTATTATTTAAATATTTTATAGTGGATTATTTCATATAAATAAATGTTTTAGCAATATTAAAATGAACATTTATATAATATATATTGTGTTACTATATTGAGTATTTATGATCCTTCTAAAACTATCCACTCATGAAGAAGTAAACAATATCATATATGTACTTAAATTCCTCAGTCCCTCTTCAACTATTCTCAATTATTTTTATTTCTATTTTTTTGGATAATAATAACTTAGTTTCCTAATTCATGTTAATTGTTTCAATAATATGAGTAACATCCTCTAAAGATAACATAAGAGGGGAAATTTGTATTCTCTTACCACTTCTTGCTACTCAAATTTTATATCTAATTATTTAGAAGTACAAGTGTGATGCTATTATTTACATTTGTATTAATTAATGTGTTTCTAAAATAAATTTCAGATTTTATTTCTTTTATTATAATATTTTGATAGATTTCGCATACATGTACAACATTGTTTCCATTTATGTTATACCACAATTTTATTTATTACAACTTTACATAAATTATATACATCTTCTCCATACAAGTTGGTTTACATATTTCATTTAATATATTAGATTTTTATTTTTAATAGTAATTTAATATTTTTTGCCTTTTCTTTTATTTTCTTTTCTTAAGGGATTTGAGGTGTATAGGAACACTCAAAAGATGTGAAACTTGGCCAACTTTTTAAAACTATGTAATTGTTTAACTATTTTAGACATATTTTAGGTTTGTTTAAATTAAATTTATTTTTATTTCAATTTATTATAACCTATAACTTTTTTAATCTTGTTCTTGGTTTTTTATATATTGTCATTCCTGATTGACCAGAAAATATATTATTTTGGGGTTAGAGTACAAAGTTTTGAACCAAAAATCTATCTATTCAAAATTTAGGCTTTACCCAGTGAGTGTTGACCTCTAATGACCTAAAATAAAACACGATCAACACAAACCTGATTGTCATACTAAAGATTATACTCAATCTATATAGAACCACATTTGAAGTGTATATATATAATGTTCAAGAACTCATGGTGTTAATGCTCATGTTGATTCATATATGAAGATAGTAGTGAGGCAAAAACAGAAGTACTACTGGAGTAAGTTGCATATATGAGATCTGGGATTATTTCAAAGATGCGAGGAAGGATACAAATGTACATTTTCTCAACCATTAGAAGGTAGGATATAATGACTCAAAGTCAGACAAGGTTTCTCTAAAGCCTCCTTCTAGTTGAATGTGCTTGTGTGAATGTGTGGAAATATGATGGATGCTTAGTTTTAATCCTTCAAGGACAATATGTTGGTATGTATTCCTAAAGAGCCAACCATGTGATGATTTTAATGGCATAAATTGTAATTGATTTGCTTAATAAATAAAGGAAAGCTTCCAATTTATTTGATTTAATTCAGTTATGAGATAATGATGTAACGTTATAAATGTCTAGAGAATTATATTACTCAATGATGTATGTCTTCAAGTATGTGACCTGGGGAAATGAGATCATATGGATGTTAAGAGTACATATACATATTCTCATTATGTTCTTGATACGTTGTTATTGTGGAAGGCTGATAGACAACATTAACATATAAGATCAGAGTAAGAGTTGGTTGATGACAAAGTCTCATTAGTCATGATATGGCTATATCAAACCAAGCACATAAATACATGTTAGAGAATAGTGTATTAAATAGATCCACCGTGAGACTGACACATGGAAGCCATCATCATGGAAGTTGTAGTCAGCTCTCACATTGATGGTGGTGATTGTAGTTCTTAGACCTAAAATCACTACACTCATCACATATCGTTGGGTACACTTTGACATCATCAAACACAATACTAAAACATGAATTTTTTTAATGGTGATGATTGGATGACTTTGACACATGGGGATTGGCTGTGATGATATATATGGGATTTATCCCTCCTACTAGAGTGTGATGTCCTAGGCCTCTTTATTAGTGAGACTAAGAAATGTATGGCCATGCACATGTGAGTCAATATGTGATATTGAGCTTACATATATCTTAGATAGTCTGATCTTGGTTCAAGAAATAGGATTGAATTATAATAAGGGTGACTTCTCCATGCCTCTAGTTCAATCTGGAAATCAGTGAAAAAGGAACTATACAAGCACTACAATGCCATACACTAATTGTAGGTTAAAGTTGTTCCCCAACTTTCTATTTACTTGGATAGCATTAATGTGCGACTGGGTACCACTCATTACTTGTGATGTCATAAGTTATAATAGACATTCACTGCCAACGTAATATGGGACCTAAAGGGTCACACACATAGATCTCGACCTAGAAGAGGAGTTTAGATCTTGAATGACAATTTAATTAAGTACTAAAATGTTTAGGTTTTTGATTCACACAACAAATAGGCTGACAATATTGCCAAACTCCCATCTCAAGTGTTGAGGTGGCCGTCTGGAAGTGTCAAACGGTCGTCTCAAGTGTTGAGACAGACGTCTGGGGAGTCAGGCATGTTTTGAGTTGAAATTGGCTAAGAAGCGAGCCGACCCAATCAGATGGCTCGACAAGGGTTACCAGATGACCATCTGGGTGACCGAGTCGGACGTCTCGCATGGGTAAGATGGTCCAGTTGGGTCGAGGGAAGGTTCTAGATATTTTCCTATTTGTTTTGCTTGTACATTACTTGTTGTGCAAGGAAATCAATGTCTAACATTGATGGAAATTGAATTGCCAATTTTTTGTACAACTGGAAAACAAACCAACTGTCATCTGGGCTAAGCCAAATGACTGTCTAGCATGCCAGACGATCGTCTAGGCTGTCACAGGTTGTGAGATTTTCAAAATTGTTCCAAAAGTTTGAAATCTTTCGGTGCCTTCAAATCCTACATTGACTAGGAACCCTGGCCCAAACTCATCCTATAAATAGAGGGGTGTTGGGGGCTTCCAAGAGCACAACACAGACAATTGAGAAATACTTCCTCTGACAAATATTGTCCTCTCTGGCTGTGGTAACCACAACAACCCAGGCAATTCTTATCCGACTAGGGAGGGATGGTCAAGGGAGAGAGCAACTGAGATCATTATTGTGGGATAGAAAGTTGGTGACTAATAAACCAACAGAAGGGACAACTTATTATTTTCCGTTCTATAAGGGGGACACGAGCTCAAGGTGGTCCGTGTGGACTTCTCTATAGGCGGGAGGTTGTTGTCTGTCTCTAGGAGGATAACATCAACCAACAATGTGTGACAAGAAGAGCTGCTGAAGAAGACAAGGTTCATGGCTGCAGTCCGTGGTGCATATCAGGAGGTGCAACAGTTACACGAGTCCTAGTGCAACCAGGAATCAGAGTTGTACATCTACGACAATGAGAATTTTTGCTGGACTTGCTCCAGGATCAGATACATCCTTGAAACCATCATTTCCATATTATAGTCATGCATGGACACGATCCACTAGTTATGGGGAATATGGTAGATAAATTTTTTTATTTCTATTTCCTTCTCTGTAGCCATATTTCACTACACAATCTATCTCTTTATGAAGAATTACCTAGGCATGAAAAGTATCATGAAAGGGTTCCTAGGTCTAGTTACATGAGGTTAAATATAACGTCTAGGATGGCTCAATTGACTGGTTTGGGAGAGGTGACAATGTCCTACATGAAGGCATGGAGAGAAAAGTAACACTGTGAAAATTTTACTTCTCACTAGTCTAGAACATAGTGATCATAGGTTGGCAATTTAATAAAATGGATGGAAATAAAAGGAAGTTGCATTTTGGAGGAGACTTTCCACCTATTGTTATGCATCACAGGTGATGATGGAGTTTGAAGCTACTCCAGGTGGTTGTTGAAAACAATGTCTCCATCATTTTCCATAGGAGAGATTGTTGGGACAATACAAGGACCCATGTCCTTCATATATGAGGACTTAATAGGTATCAGGGTTGTGCTTTATCGTTCACTATAGAAGTCAAATCCAACAGGGAGGAGGTGGCTACCTATGTGCAACATGGATTTTCTTAATATTTGAACTAGGATTAATAATAGCATAGAGTTCTAGTTACAACCATATGCTATTGAGACCTATTTTGCAACTATGGGGGATCTCATTGAGATCATCACGCAAAATGTTTTTTTTTTGCACTTTTGTGATAGGAGAGTTAAGAATAAGAGTAATTGGTGGATCTCTTTGGTGGAAGAGAAAGGCAATGAGTCTTCTTTAAGGTAGAGTGGCAGTTGGCATTTGATGGCAAGTTGTCGATAAATCAGTAAAAGCAAAAATTTGTCTTGTCAGCTAAGTACACACATTATCTCTCTCGAAAGGAAGAAATTCTAGTTGTTGACGACACATCAGAGTCTTCATTAGAGGAATCAACTAGAATGAGTTATGTAGATGGAGTAGAAGTAGGCTACTTCGTCACAAGCAGAGGCAATCCAGTCAATGGTCGCAATGGCAACAAGGACATCAGGTATGTTTAATCCCTAGTGGTGATGGTAATTTTGTGGTGGGAAAAAGTTAAGAAGAACTATGTTTTTGTACTAGTCAGATGTAATTATGTTTTTTTTCTTTATCCTTCGTAATGTGTGAGGGCTATCTGGGTATAGGGATAATCTTGGCAGTATGAGTTGCAATCTTGTTAGGTGGTACTTTTATACACGTCATTGCATGATTTCTCTCTTCTATTTTTAAGAGAATCTTCCATATTAAATCTTGTGTCTTCCGTTTCACATATCGTACGTCATTAATTTTCCATCCTTATTTCCTAGCATCTTTTATACATTGGAATGCCATCCTTTTTTCTTGTAAACGTGTGCCATGTACACCTATCGAATTAAATGATTTTTTATTGTTGCTTGCGGTGGTTGGTCTGCTGCTACCCTCTTCTACTAGGGACCGTGAGCACTCAACCAATTCGACTCTACGTTGATACAAATGAATAAAACACGAAGTTGTGCAATTTTGATATCGTAGTTTCTAACTACATAACATCTAGTTCACGTGGACACACATGCATGCCGTGGGCAGTGGTAGATTGTCTACGCAATCGTGTACCATATCTCACCAAAGTGATAGTCCAACAATGCTAATGACCAGTTTGTTTGGATGTTGTCGGTTATAGTTGTGTGAGTTTGTTATGTAAACATGTGCAGAAAACTCACACTTTGTGAGCCGACTACACCCTGCATCCTACCAAATAAGTCCTAGGTGGCGCTCATTGCTCCATATAAACATGGCATGGCCAAGGCAATGTTAAGTCATGACCAATAGACTTGAATGTTAAAGAGAAGAAGCCTAGCTAACAACGTCGTGTACAAAATCTCTATATGACGTTTGGCCGGCACAAGGGATGTATGCATGGATGGTTGGTAACTGTGTGCCAAGAGCGATAATAGTTATGCAATGATATTTTGCACGTATGTTCGGCCAATGTGCATGGGAATCTCATGCCACCAGCGCCGCTGCGTCAGTGGGGGGCGAATCGGGCGACTTAATTGGATAAGACCCGGAAGGAAAACCGCCGGAAGAAACGTCACTCAAATGAAGTTTCTAGAACAACCGACCAGAGAAAGTGTGAGTTAGAGAAGAAGTCAGCGGGATGTACATATACCGGGCAAGAAAACCCATATCTAACTGGATCGCGTCCGATAGCGACATGACTTGGCCGGAAGGGCCTGGCCCGCCTTCAACTCCGGGGTTCGATTTTGGTCGGTCCCAGGTCCCCCACGAAGAAGATGATGTTGGGCGTGTGCACTTACGTATGTGTCGCGCTAGATCTAGAAGATCGAGTCCTGGTCGTGGGGCCGCCAAAACTATTTTTGCACATTATTGAATTATTTAGATTGATGAATTTTGGCGCATTCGGTTGTATTCTGAAGTTTATTTTTTCACTGTTTAGACAAAATGTGTAATGTAGAGGCAGACATAATGTGGTTAATTACAGAAATAAGCAACACAGTAAAAGCTAAGCTAAGTTGACATTTCAATTTTAATGAACTACAGAATAATTACAATTAAATAGAAGGCAGACTGGCAACAAGTTGTGCCACCAGCCCCTTTTAAATGACAAAATCAATTCTCTGAAAAACTACATTTATAGACATGAGGCTCATAACATTACTACGTATTACTTTTTGTGTGCTTTAAAGGAGCTCCAGAGCCTCGGGTGCTAAGAATCCAAAAGTATAAAACCCAAAAGGTACAAAGACAAATTGATTTTCGATGCATGTTTTGTCCATGTTTGACTACTTTGGCTGCAACAACTTTTAGGACAGAATGTCCCACATTAAAAATTTCCACCTTTCAAGCCCACCAATGTGGAGACTCATGATGGATTGACACACACATATTTCCCTTCTGACTAGTCAAAATCTGGACATCCACTAGTCTAAGTGTCAATCTCCCCTCCCGCATATCAATCAAAAAATTCGTAGGTACCTCTTTTCTTCCACAACTACAACATGTCTAAGTACATCATAGAGAACACCTCTAACGATATCTTGTCTATATTTGAAGCCTTGTAGCTCCTTGCAATGAACTGTATGTTCTCCAAGGGTGTCTAAGTAAACATTGTGACAAGAGATGGCAAAAGCTGACCCGACCCGAGAAACCCGACTCGCCCTATCCGCAACCCGCCCGAATAAACCCGAAGAAAATATAAACCCAACTCAACCCGACCTGACCCGATGTTTACCCAAAACTCAATATGACCTGGAATTGTCAAACTCAAACCTGACCCGACACCCGACCTGATGATATCGCGTGACCCAAATCAACCTGAAAAAATCACAACCGACTTGACCCGACTCGATATCAACCTGACCTGACATTGACCCGACCTGACGTCAACCCACTTAACACCAACACAACCCAATGTCAACCCGATCCAACACCAACTTGACCCTATATCAACCCGACTTGACGTCAAACTGACCCTACACCGACCTGACCCTATATCAACCTGACTTGACGTCAAATTGACCTTACACCGACCAACGTAATGTCAACCCAACCCAAAATCAATCCAACAGAATAACGACCCAACCCAATGTCAACCTGGCTGAGTCCTAGTGAGTAGCAACTAGCGAGAAGTCAAGAAGTCAAGTTTTAATTTTACTATAGATTTTTGTATGGGTTTATTAGTATATTATTTATAAGAAATAGTTTGCTTGATAATTTGATTGTAAGGAAAAGCAAGGGGGAATATATGAGATAATGAATAGTAAAAGAAAAAAAAATAACAAGTAAAAAATATTTTCTTTATTTTTTTAGTTAATGAAACATATTAGTCATTACTCATTATCACAACTCATAACGTGATCTGAGCTCAGTTCCAACTCAAAACAGCTTGATTATACAAATATACAACCCAAGCAACCCCAACTTGATAACTACCCAATTCAAAATGACTAGATTCAAACTCGAGTTAGCCCCAGGAAATAGTGTAAATTGAAACAACCTAAAGTGATTTGACGTGAACCCAAACCAACTCAATAAATGAATCTGAAGAAACTTGTACCAAAATTGACCCGATCTGAACATGAGTTTATCCAAAAAAGCAAAATGAACCGAATGGACCAAACAGATACTAATCGACGCGACATGAAAGGATAAAATAACCTCAATTATCTTCGACCCATAATGACAATGGCCAAACCTGAACTGACATGTCTGATTGCCAACTCTCTAAACTAAACAGACTGAGACCCAACCTAAAACAACTAGTCCTGAACAAAAAAACATAATCCAAGAAGACCCGGTCTGATTACTACCCTACCTAAAAACGACTCGACCCAAAACCAAAGTAGACTGAGAAAATAGTTAAAATTAACCCGACCGAATATTAAGACGATTCAAAATGATTTGACTTGAACCCGACCCGACCCGATAAGGTAACCTAAACAAGTTTATACCTAAATTGACCCGACCCAAACCCGAGTTGACCTGAAATTACAAAATGACCCGAAGGGACCCAGCCTGATACTAACTCGACCCAAACCCGACCGACCTAAAAGAATAAAATAACCCGAATTACCTTTGACCCGTAATGACCCGACCTAAAATGACTCGACCCGACCTACCCGATTTCCAGCTCTACTTGTGACAACCATGACATACATCATCAACCGGAAAAAGAAGAATAAGAAAGTGATATTTGGGGATAGTACAATACTCTACAAGTGATATATGCATTTCAAGTCAATCAATAGGAATAGAAAGAAGAAAATGTTAAGCATTTTCAACCAGCAAATACTTAAAAATTATTTTTTATCTAATGGTCATGTCAAATTTAACATACATACCTTTATTATTTTTGCTAAAAATGACACTCTCCAAAGCATGTTGGGCTTTAGTGGGGACGGTGTCCATATTAGAGAAACAACTAAGATGATATGATGGAATCATCACACGTTAACAATTTAAAGCACAGTCAAAATCAGAATCTATTCTATATACACTACCAAAAAATGGTCATTAACTACAAAAAGCAAATGTAGAGAAAACCCCATATTTTGTATCTAAAGACTTTAGTTATATTTTTCTTTACACGTAAAAATTGTAGTATATGATCGTGTTGGGAATTCCTTCAACAACAATTTTCAAATATATCGTTAAATGATATTTTAGCTATAAATACATATGTAGTCTACAATGTAGCTAAATATTGTCTTTGCATATTTAGATTTATGTGTAATTGTAGCTGAATGTATAATTACAATTGCATATGTAGTCAATGTGTAGTAAAAAGATGAATTTATTATAATTGTGTGTAGTTAACGTACAGGTTAAAGAAACACTTACTATACATATATGTGTAGTTATATTATGCATCCATCTAGATATGATTTACTACACATACATATATAGTTACATTATGCATGTACTGGATAATTTAATCGACACATGAGAATTTTTGATACATAATTGGTAGTAACTAGCAGTTATTCTTATAATGCCAAAATTTATATTTTTATTTATATTAAAATAACATACATACATGGGGAGGACATATAACTTTCCCCTATTACTCAGTGTACAAGAAAAAAATATACAATTCTATACAAATAGCATCAATTTTATCTATTTTAAAGACACTATCTTATAGTCAATACAAGTAGTGCCAACATTCATAATTTTAATGTAATTAGTAGGCATTCATAATTTTGAAGTAATCAACAAAAAGTGACCTCCTACAATAGATTAGACTCTTTGTGCATGTTGAGATCGATCAATCTATGCAACATCTAAGAAAGCATGTGACCTTTAGCCGAGTCAAGAATCTTTGAACACGACAAAAATGGGTGAGCATCTTGGGATTGAAGAGAACCTCATTCTTGTATTTCCAGGTCAGGTAAACAAACTAAGGATGATTACATTTGTAATCCCAGCATTCAAAAAAGAAATTTTTGCTTCCTGAAATTTGATGTAAGGATTGTAATGTGCATCCTTGTAGGACTGTAAATAATGATATCCTAACCATCCCCTTCTTAGGCTCACTAGAAACTTCTACATAAGTAGATATAACTTGAAATTGCACACTAAATATGGAGAAAAATTGATTCTAAAATGGACTATAACGTGCATCCATGTAGTAATTTAGTGCACATCCCTTACACAGAGAGTTAGACACCTATATTTATTGATTCCTAGTTTTCAAACAAATGAGAAATTTTTTATCAATTTAAGCTATAAATTGAATGGAATAACTTAACAAACTTCAAGAAATGTCTTTTCATGATCAATTTAGAAAAAACACAAGCAAAAAGTTTAGATTAGCAAGTTCCTCATGACCTCATATCTCGTGCAATGCACTATGGTTCTAAAAAACTGTCACAACAAATATGTCAAATCAAAAACATTAAACTCTATTTGAATGAGAAATAGAAAATCTCAAGAGTAACTAAGCCACTAACCAACTAAAATCCTATAAATAATCAAGTGAAGTTATCAATTCAACCAATTTCAAGGGAATTTTACAAATCAACCTCCGCATAACAAGTAATAACTGACAAAATGATGTATGCATTATATTATGAGTTTGTATGTTTTAAGCCCCATAGCATATTTCATTTCATTCCTTTTATGATATGAGGATTATTTTATACATAAGAGAATAAGACATGAAGAATGGAATGACAAAAGAACCAAAAGAATAATCTTTATGAATTTGGAGTTTCTTTTTATCAATGTGTGTGTTAGTGTATGGTCATATTTATAGGTTTAAATGGTATGTACTATGCTATGATAAGACTTGATGTTTAATAGTGTATTTCATTGTCCATATTTCTCAAATCCACTTACCAATTATACTAATATGCTTTTTGTCTATTACATGGTTAATTGGTATTAACAAAACTGTGATGCATAACTCAAACATAGTATATGGATTCTAGTCACATCTATGAGGATTTGAATAGGGATGTGAATCACTAACTATGTTGAGATTACATCAATCAACAAGTTTGGGATCAAACCTCCTTATCGCCACCTGGCCTATCTAAGATGCCTTTTTATGCTTCCACTTGAAATATGCGACCTAAATAGTGAATATTATATTCTTAAAAAGATGTTAACATGGGAAAGATCCATAGGTTGCAACTTTAAGCCAACTTTGGCAATGCATCTAATATTAAGCACACATGATACACAAACCTTGTCAAGAATTCCAAAGACAGCCTCATATAGTTTCAATAAGATCATTGAGTTGTTGAATAGAGCAAAAGTAAGAGCCTTTCAACCCGTAACACTTCATGCATGCATTTTAAATCATAGAAGATATATCAAGTAGCTTGAGTGATAAAAGATAAAAAAACATAGGTGCAAAGAATAAATTGTTTTCCTAAGAGGAAGAAATATCATGATATGCTCAAATTAGATGAAATGCCAAAGATGACTATATAACAAGAATCCCATCTCATTTTAGTAATAATAAGAACAAACTTGATAAAGTAACTTTACAAAATCAAATCTAAAAGTCATGATGTGGGTTATGTGTCGAGATAATATGTATGTACATGTGTGTCTCAACAACGCCGAATGTTCGTGCAACAAGCGACAAAATATCACCTTCTGTGCCTAGTTTGGTTGTAAATTATTATGCAACTAATAAATGTTCTTGATCCTAAGCACATGAACTAGAAAAAATAGTAGTACACAAGTTACCTTCAAGATATGGATTCAAATACTCTTACATTAGTTGTTCTACAATTTGAGGTACAATATTTGTTCTTATGACACCTTCAACAACATCAATGTCAGCAAGTGCGTCCCAACTTCGAGTGAGTATTCCACTGAAAGAACTTAAGCTCTAGCCACCAGTACCTGAAAGAATTTTAGAAAGTAATAGTAGACACAGTGTAGTACATTCTTGTCCTCACAATGTTGGTGACATTGGATAAGAAAAACAAATGAACATTGTGAAACTAGACTGCAAGATTGTTCCAATAAGAGTGTAGAAGAAGAAATACATAGTATTAGTAAAAGCAAAGTGCAAAGTCGCTGATTATAAAAAGTAAATTTATAAAAGATTATCAAATGGTCATTTAGGATTTTATTCTACAGTCCAAATAGTTGGTTGGCCTCTAACATCACATACTATATTTTCAATTTCATCAATAGTGGTGACTCTACTATTATATGAAATGCAAAACAATTATATACTTTCAAATTAGAGGGATTCATCAAGGAGACCCGTATTAACTTTCCAAGAATGTTTGTGTAAAGGTTCAAATTATATCACTTTTCCTAGACTTTTTAACAACAAAGTTTTTGTCAATACTTTTTCGGTAAGCCAACTTATTTTGTGTAATTTCTATCAAAATGGGTCATAACTTCTATACATTTAGCAAAACAAATCTCACCAAATAAAAGGACAAGAAAGTGGGAAAATCCTAATTTGAGCATATTGTTTGAATAAGGTCAAAAGACCAAAAAGAAATATCAATGGCAACAAAAGATCCAACAACTAAACTATATTTGCAAGTTAATGGAATATCCAACATATCTTTACGAGAGAAACATACAAATAAGAAACCACCTTCATGACCTACAAAGGTGAGTTGCATGCATCTAGAAAACTAGTTTCAAAATCACCAGTTGCATCACCTACAACAATTGTCAATACCAACAACATACCAAAAGAAGAAGAGCATTCTTAGAAATTCATCAAATACTCAACCTATTTGAACTCTCAAGCAGCTGCAATGAGACATTCACAAGAGCATAGCTTCTTAATCAGTACATAGATCAAGTTGAGCTTCTTATGTTAATAAGGATTCAACACATCTGTAATGTGTCAACAATTAAGATCTTCATAAGTATCATAACAACATAGCATGTCCTACATATGGTAAATAGTATTTGGCCAATTTGGATTTAAAAACCAACATATTAATTTATCAATGTAAATGTACTATGTCAAATAAAACAAAAGAAAATAAAATTGGCACTGCAAATATATCTATTAATTTATTTTGTGTTGGCTAAATGGACATTTGTAAATCCCTTTGTTTTGATAATGACAAACATTTCATTCTTGTTAATCTAACGTGCTACTTGAGTGTTGCAGGAATACAGTGGATGACAAAGCACTAGGGAATCTATATGCTTGAATGATTGTAAATGTCATTAAATGTAATCAATTGTAAACTTGTACAAATATATAATGTACAAGTACTTAGACTTCATGTAAATCAAGCGTTAGATCTTCCCTAGCTAAAAACGACATTTAGATAGGTCATCCCCTTCAACAGTGTCACATATGCACACTCATACACACACTTAATGTCTTCATTTGAAACATTGAAACAGGGTCTATCTCGGTCGACAAAATCCTCGACCGAGACACTCTCAGTCGGCAAACTTCTCGACCGAGAAAGACCCAAGTAGCTGTTAGACACAGCTGACAAGGTAGTTGGCAGTTGGAGATAAACGTTGCAAACACTTGATCCAGAGAGCCTGTCGGTCGACAAAACGTCGACCGAGTAGGTGTCTCGGTCGACCATTCCTCGACTGAGATGGTCTCTGACAGCAACTGCAAAATTAATTAACAAGCCGTTACTAATGCAACTAACTTATACCTAACGGCTAGTTAAGCACTTAGAACCCCCTTGAAAGTGTCTATAACGTCCTTAAGAACTTGTAGGTCATTCCTATAAATAGGACATGCCTTAGGACACCTAAACTCACCTAAGCTACACTTGTGATACAATTGAGCATACACTTACAATTGGCAATCTGTTTTAAGAAATTGAGCAACACTTGCATTGGCGATTCCTCTACTTGCTCCAATTTCGTGTCTTATAGGCTAGTATCTCCTATCCACAACAATCACACGTGCATATGCATTGGTTAGGAGATCTACACACTTTATATAGGCAAATCAAGCCTTGTGCTTCAAAGGTTAAGTGTAATTTCCATTTTCCTTCTTGTTCCTTTTATTCTTTGTATTCTCCTTGCTACTCCTAGGGTTGGAGGCTGCGGATTGGAGAAGGTTCTTCTCGGAGGAGAAGGTGGACTTCAAGCTACTTCAAGAAGTCTATTGCAATGGGAAGCTACTTCAAGAAGGCTATTGCAATGGGAAGCTACTTCAGGAGGAAGGCTGCTTCAAGGTTGGTGCAATTACTTCAAGGTGAAGGCTGCTTCAAGGTTGGTGCAATTACTTCAAGGTGAAGGCTGCTTGAAGGGTTTAGGGAAAGAATTGTAATTTTATGTAAAGTCCTTGCGAGGTAATAAAATTAAATTCTTTCAAAATCCCGGTTGGGTAAGCAACCGGGTAGTGGACTGACTACCTTAGTATTTGCTAAGGTAGGAACCACTCTAAATCCTTGTCCCCTTGTCCAATATTCTTGTGGTTGGTTGTTTGAGTTAAATAATTGTTAAATTAATTTTAAAAACTCTATTCACCCCCCTCTAGTGTTTTTCAATTGGTATCAGAGCAGGCTTCAAGGAACCCTAACAAGGTCTTGAAGAATGGGTGACGGGGTGCTTAACAACCTTAACCTTGAAGGGACACTTGTTGCTAGACCTCCCGCGTTTGATGGAACAAACTACACATATTGGAAGAGAAGGATGCAGTTCTACTTCCAAGGCATCAATTGGGACTTATGGAGGATGGTGTCAACCCCATACGAGATTCCTCAAACACAATATGCAGAGTGGGATGCAAATACAGTAAAGTTGGCTCAAATGAATGCCAAAGCTGTAAGCATTTTATATTGTTCAATTTCAGTAGGAGAATTTAATAGGATATCAAACTGTGACACAGCCTATGACATTTGGCATAGACTGTCCATAACTTATGAAGGTACAGTTCAAGTCAAGAATTCTAAAATTAGCATGCTTAAACAAAAGTTTGAACACTTCCGTATGGATCCAAATGAATCTATTAGTGAAATGTTTGCAAAATTCTCTTCTATTGTTAATGGTTTAAATGCCTTAGGAAAAACTGTTCTTGAAGAAGATCAGGTATCAAAAATCCTTCGATCACTTCCTCCTAAATACAAGCCCAAGGTGACAGCCATTGAAGAAGCTAATGACCTCACTCGACTGAAAATGGAGCAACTCATTGGCAATCTAGAAGCTCATGAAGCAACGTTAGAAGAGGAAGAAAGAAGAGAACGTAAACTTCAACAAGGGAAAAAGAAGAACATTGCATTCAAAGCATCAACCAAGGACAATCATGATACAAGTGAAGATGATAGTGAAGAAGAAACTCTCATTGTAAATGGTAAGCAATATAAAAGTTTTAAAACTAATAAAACTCCTAGTGTTTCTTCTTCCAGGTGCTTTGAATGTGGCAAGAAGGGACATATGAAAGGGGATTGTCCAAAACTCAAGAAAGGGAAGAAATCATCTCACAAAAAGAAAGAAAGAGCATATAAAGCTGCATGGGATGATTCAAGTGATGATAGTGATGATGGAAAAGAAGAAGTAGAATGCCTCATTGCTAAAACAAATGAAGAAGAAGAGGTAAGTCTTTTTGATCTACCAAAAGAAGATCTAATTGCTAGTCTTCAAGATACTCATGAGAAATATATTGAGTGCAAGAAGAAACTTAAGAAATCAAATAAAGTAAATGATGATTTAAATGTTAAACTTCTTGCTCTTGCATCTGAAAATGAAGATCTCAAAAGGCAAATGAAGATTATGATCTTAAGTTAAAATCAGTAGAAGCTAATTGCAATCTTCTTTCCTAAGAAAAGTTAAACTTGCAAACTCAAGTGAATGATCTTCAGAAACAACCTGTTCTATGTTCACACTTAGATTATGATGAGGTTGTCAAAGAACGAAACTCTCTAGTATCTGATTTAGATCAAGCAAAGAAAGATATAAACAAGAAGATGGATGATATTGCTAAGTTACAAAGAAATATAAATGAGTTAAGAGGAAATGACATGCTTGAAAATATTCTGAAAATTTCCTCTAGTTATAATGGAAGAAGAGGATTAGGATATGATCCAAAGAGAAATAAACCCAAAAGAGCTAAAGCATCCATGACTAAGATTATGTTTGTACCTAGGAACACAATTCCTAGAAAGAGAAATGAAGTTGACTCTATTAGTTGTCATTATTGCATGCGTCTTGGACATTATTCATTTTCATGCCCATATAAGAAAAAGAATGATGATTTAGCTTGGATTCCTAAAACTTAGAAGCTTAAATTTAACTAGTTGAGATTTGACCTAAACTGATTCTTGATATACAAATGTCATATCTCAACACAATCGAGCTCTAACTTGCATAATCTTATTTTACTTGGAATCAATAAATAGTTCTGAAAACAATACAGAAACCTGATCGGTCGAGAATTCTTCGACCGAGCAGACAGTCGGTCGAGAAATGTTCAACCGAGCAGGTCACTGATTTCTGTCTGCAGTAAAATTGCTGAACAATTTTTCAATTAATCAAGTGGCTATCTATTTGCTGTTTTACATGCAAAGTAAGAATAAATTCTGAAAATCATTCTTGGAACACAATATATTAAAGTTTTCCATCATGAGTTAAGATAGATATTTATGAAAATTGTGCTATAAGAAGACTGATTGTTGAAAAAGGTGGTTAGGCATGAACAATTATAAAAATCTTGAACATTTATATGAGAATATTTTCATCTATGTTATGAATCATATTTGTTTTAAGTCAAGGAAAATTACTGTTTTCATGGTTTATTCTAAGTATTCCTTGACATATCTACAGAGCAACTTTGTATTGAATTTCATGATTCTAATGTTCTATCATCATACATATGTGTTCACTATTTCACCATTCAGTTCTCTACATGTAAAGATGTTGCTATAAAAATAAGAATCTATGTCATATAGGTTTTACTCAAAGTATTTCAAATTGATATCTCTTTAAGTTACTTGCAAAATTTATACTTCACATGAGAAATCTGCAGATTTTGCCTCTTGGTTGAAATGAAATTTGACCAAGGGGCGCTATGGTCGAAGTCAAGGTCGACCTAAAATAAGCTTTGACAGAATGCTTATTTGGATATCATTTTATTGTACTTCACCTTAGTATACTTTTAATAAAGGTCAAAATCAAAATTTAAAATCATTTGTGACCTTAGAAGCTTTAAATTGGTTTAAATTATAAGATTAAGGGGGAGCTCATAAAAACAAATTTGATTATTTGATTAAGAAGCTTACAAAAACATTGTAAACATCATTTGAAGCTTGTTACAACCTTAGTATTTTTACTCTTGGTTATGAAGAAATCCATGAATTTAATAATGACATATCTTGTTCTTAAAGGAATTCTCTAAACAAATCAGGGCTTAACATCCCTTGCATTTTGTTAGAAGACATCTTATGTACTCTAAAGTCAATACACATAAGCCATGAACTCAAAAGAAACTCATATCATTTCAAGGCTTAACATCCTTTGCAAATGATTGAGAAACAAATTGTGGCTAAATTTGACAATATAATCCCTTGATGTTAATTGGATATCTCTTTAAGGGGGAGCAAAGCTTAAAAAGAAAGACACAAAGTCATATTAAATGATTAATTGGATATCTTTTTGAAATGACAAAGGGGGAGAAATAATATAAAATCATGTATAAAATCACAAACATAAAATTAAAATGAGTTTCATAATATCTTGGCCAGCAGTCACTTGCAAAACCAAAGATGGCTACGAAGGTAATCTTCAGGTATGAAAATCACATGTTTTATATTTGCTTATTTTATATTTAGGAAATGTTTGTCATCTTCAAAAAGGGGGAGATTGTTGGCAAAATGGACATTTGTAAATCCCTTTGTTTTGATAATGACAAACATTTCATTCTTGTTAATCTAACGTGCTACTTGAGTGTTGCAGGAATACGGTGGATGACAAAGCACTAGGGAATCTATATGCATGAATGATTGTAAATGTCATGAAATGTAATCAATTGTAAACTTGTACAAATATATAATGTACAAGTACTTAGACTTCATGTAAATCAAGCGTTAGATCTTCCCTAGCTAAAAACCACATTTAGATAGGTCATCCCCTTCAACAGTGTCACATATGCACACTCATACACACACTTAATGTCTTCATTTGAAACATTGAAACAGGGTCTATCTCGGTCGACAAAATCCTCGACCGAGACACTCTCGGTCGACAAACTTCTCGACCGAGAAAGACCCAAGTAGCCATTAGACACAGCTGACAAGGTAGTTGGCAGTTGGAGATAAACGTTGCAAACACTTGATCCAGAGAGCATGTCGGTCGACAAAATATTGACCGAGTAGGTGTCTCGGTCGACCATTCCTCGACCGAGATGGTCTCTGACAGCAACTGCAGAATTAACTAACTAGCCATTACTAATGCAACTAACTTATACCTAACGGTTAGTTAAGCACTTAGAACCCCCTAGAAAGTGTCTAGAATGTCCTTACGCACTTGTAGGTCATTCCTATAAATAGGACATGCCTTAGGACACCAAAACTCACCTAAGCTACACTTGTGATACAATTGAGCATACACTTACAATTGGCAATCTGTTTTAAGAAATTGAGCAACACTTGCATTAGAGATTCCTCTACTTGCTCCAATTTCGTTTCTTATAGGCTAGTATCTCCTATCCACAACAATCACACGTGCATATACATTGGTTAGGAGATCTACACGCTTGATATAGGCAAATCAAGCCTTGTGCTTCAAAGGTTAAGTGTAATTTCCATTTTCCTTCTTGTTCCTTTTATTCTTTGTATTCTCCTTGCTACTCCTAGGGTTGGAGGCTGCGGATCGGAGAAGGTTCTTCTCGGAGGAGAAGGTCGACTTCAAGCTACTTCAAGAAGGCTATTGCAATGGGAAGCTACTTCAAGAAGGCTATTGCAACGGGAAGCTACTTCAGGAGGAAGGCTGCTTCAAGGTTGGTGCAATTACTTCAAGGTGAAGGCTGCTTCAAGGTTGGTGCAATTACTTCAAGGTGAAGGCTGCTTGAAGGGTTTAGGGAAAGAATTGTAATTTTATGTAAAGTCCTTGCGAGGTAATAAAATTAAATTCTTTCAAAATCTCGGTTGGGTAAGCAACCGGGTAGTGGACTGACTACCTTAGTATTTGCTAAGGTAGGAACCACTCTAAATCCTTGTCCCCTTGTCCAATATTCTTGTGGTTGGTTGTTTGAGTTAAATATTTGTTAAATTAATTTTAAAAACTCTATTCACCCCCCCTCTAGTGTTTTTCATTTTGTTTCTTTCTTTCTTGGAGAGTACAATTAATATTTATTTTTGTAGAGCATCCCATAAACTAGTTATACCTTAAGGTATCAACTAATCTAGAGAAATGGTATTTTAGACTTTCCATGTAGATCAATCATAAAGGCATTGAAGTACATCAACTTTCTCATGAATATGTTTTTGACCTCTAAAGTTGGGTATCATCATATTTGCATAATTATAAATTTCAGACTATGGACAATAAAATTTGTGGTTCGTCATTTCCATTAATGCATAACTACTCTACAAGATCAACCATGTTTATCCATACCAAGATTGTAAGTGATGACACCTCTCATTCTCTAGGGATTGAGCCTTTCATCCCTTAGTTCCATTGTTTCTCCTTCAAAAATAGCTTGTTGTGTGCCTTGTTCTTTTAGACCGTCATTCAATTTTATAGAGTAGGGAGTGTTCTTTTACACTACAATCTAGCCGAAGGTAAGGCTACAGATCTCAAAGTTCTTGCCAATTATGTTGACTTTGTTGATTCTTTCTAATTGATGGTGCCTTGTATTATTACCTTGTAGTAAGCTAACTTCTCAATGTTGACCTATATAATTTGACATGAATGGAGAAAAGATTCCTCAAGTCTTGGACAATTTCAATAGATGAAAATAATGCACTTGATTTTGTTATAAAGAATTAAGTAGTAGCAATGAAAAGCCCCTTAGTTTTGAAAAAACATAAGTATCCTAAAATATTCTCTTTATTGATTTTTTTAATTCATACATAATTTTGAAGGGTCGTGGTTTTCATGGGAATGAGTCCTACTCTTCTTTCTCTTTTTCCATAACTTAACAAGAATTCTTAGAGAACACACCTCAAATGAAAATTGAAGGTTTTGACTCAAAGAACCAGAACAATGCACTCAATAAAGTAAAAAATATAGAAAAAGATAATCAAACGATAAGGGTAGATTTGATTACAAAAGGAATAGAAAGGGATAATATCCATCATGACAACCCCAAAATGGACAACTTCAAACCATTATCAGTTTCAAATCAACAAGGCTTCACAAGGAATAGATCAGTCTGATGGGCAAGGTAGTCATACAC
Organism: Alisma plantago-aquatica; assembly: GCA_963693085.1. NCBI lineage: Eukaryota > Viridiplantae > Streptophyta > Magnoliopsida > Alismatales > Alismataceae > Alisma > Alisma plantago-aquatica. The sequence goes on from OY856412.1 coordinate 559,697,323, forward strand.
CATACTCATGAAAGTAAGTCGCCCAATGCAGACACCGAAAAGAAAAATTTATGTATCTACGTAGCTAGACTGATGAGGATATGAGAAGGAATAAACACTCATAACAACCCAATTTCACCCTCAAAATATTTTCAAAGCTAGTGAATCCATCAACTGAAAAGAACTTTTTCCCAGAAGAACATCAACATGGAGTCTATATTGGGTACCCATGAGATGATAAGTTGTGAAGACTCTAAAACAACTAGGCCTTTTGTTGAAAAATAATTCTCCAGAAAGGTAGATCATTGATGTCAGTACAAGTATATCATTGTACATACAATTTCACAACAATTAAATTCAATTGATTGATTTTTCCATATAAGCAGAAAAGTTTACTAATATATTTCAATATTTGATTGCTGACTTTCCAGGTCTGTGGTGATTTTAGAAGAAATTGGGGGTTGGTACTTGAGTATCCATGCGTTGAAAGAACCACAAATTTAGGTGTATTTTGAATAAGCTACAACAAGATAGAATGCAAGGAGCTCATTTACACTTTATAGTTTTTATTGCTAATTGTATGTGTAATCACCTATGTTTTTGTTTGAATCAGATCCAAATTACCCAACATCATTTAGCAGTCATAATTATTAATTCTCCTTTATAATATTACCTTTGAATCCTAGCCTCATTTGTGTCACCACTCTAGTGGACACTTGGTACATGATGCTTGCATGTGGCAATTGGCTTGGACATGTGTATGGGGCAAGAAGTGAGGGTGGCTTTGCCCATGGACAAGTGTCCCTAGGTGGGTGACACTTTGCCTTGTTTTACCTTGGTTTCTCCTCCATCCTCTTCTATATATGTTTTCCCTTTCTCTTGTCTAAGGATCCCTTTAGTTCCTCAGTTTCCCCTCTCCCTTGGTGCACGAAACCTCTCCTTTGCAAGCTAGTGGCCGATCCTCCTCCTTCTCCTTGGAGTCTTCTTCTTCCTCTAGTGGTGGTTGAACCCTAGAGTGCTTTGTTCTTCTTCTTGTAGTGGTGCTTGAGCTTGGAAGCTTGGCGCTAGGAGCTTGGAGCTTGCTTAAGGCGGGTTACATAACTCCTAACCCTAACCATACTACCTCCTTCTATAATGTATGTTTTCACATGATCATGATCGGCCATGAATGTTCTAAGATAAGTTTCTTGCTTAGTTGCACCTTTAGCCTTAGTGATCTCGTTGTTATGGTCGAGGTTTTTTACCTTTGTACCCTTGTTGGACAAACCATGGTTTAGAGTTCCTTGTTGAGAAATACCCCTCTTTTCTCCTTAGTTATGAGAAGTGATTCTGAGCTCTAGTGATGTGGGCAATACCCTCTCTCGTTTAAGTTGAGAGGTGAGTCTACATCCTAGTTGCTTGGGCAACACCCTCCTCTCACCATGGATTTGAGAGGTGAGATTTGGATGACCTATGTTGAGGTGTATCCTTGTGGTTGCCCGATTTGTGATAGAGGTTGTGCAACACCCCTTTCTCTTAGTTGTTGAGATGTGAGCCGATCTTCTTGATCAATTAGGGTTTGGTGCCCTAGTGCTTGAGGTTGATGATGATCTAGTTGGGTTGTATCTTTCACGATATGACTTTGGGATAGTGTTGCCTGTTTGTTTAGTCTTGAGTTGTACCCTTGGTCGTTGTGCCTAGATGGAGTTTGGTTGGTGGTCGATACCCTTGTGTGTTGGGCGATATGCCTTATTGGGAGCCCTGCACGATACACCTAGCTAAGGTTGGTTTGGTGCCTGATGTACCTTGGACATTATAGAGCTCAGTGGGTTATCCTTATGTTGGGCGTCATGGTTGGTGATGGTAATGCCCGATATGATGGCATATAGAAACCCTAGATGCTGCTCCGTTGGAGGCCGATATGAAGTGTTGCCCTTAACCGATAGGCTTCTTTGGAGCGTTTTGGTGTCGCCTTAGTTGTGAGTAGGTTGGGTGATACCATGCTGTGATGGGGCATTCTGTTCTGATAGTGAGAGCCTTGGGCGTGTGAGTGGAGTGGCTTCCCGATAGGGACCTTCACTCTAGATGAGCAATAGGGTTCAGTCGACATGGATAGATAGTTGCTTCATGCTTAGCCTCTTGCACGATACTCTCTCTTAACCTAGTTGCATGTTGTGCCTTGTGCATCAGAGTTGCATGACATGTTTTGATCTCTAGATGCACGACACCCTTGGGTGGTGGTCGATACTATTTAGGGTTGGCCTATATGTGTTTATACATATAGTTAGGCCGGTATGCTTTTGGTAAGGGATGCCACCCTACCTGTTACAAGTTGTGGTGAGGGACGCGCTGCTCGTTACTCTTTTTGGAGAGGGCTGTGGAAGTTTTAGTAAGGGTTCTGATAACCCGGGTTGCATGTAGATGATGGTTCCATGTTAATAATGATATTACATGTGTTTATGATCTCCTTGAATCCTGTATATATATAATAATGAGTAAATGATAAACTTGGGAGCTTTTGAGTTGCTTCACATGATGACGTGACCCAGGTCTATGGTCATAGGTTGGTGGCATGAATGATAAAGTGTATAATCATCAATGTTGCCCTATATTTGATAGCATGATCTTCCTATTAATCCATGATGGCTTGAGTTATCTCTATGAATGTGTATACTAACCATGCAGGTATTTCATGTAGATTCATAGCCAGGTAAAGGGCTATGAGGTATATATGTTTGAATAACACTGCATTGATGGTCACTCTTGTTGATGAGATAACCTACAACACCAGTTTGATGTGTTTAAGTTTGAGGACCTGAGTTTGGCTAAAGTTCCTAGTTGAGGTGTTATCCTCTGATGATGAAATCAGGGATTTTTATCCCAAATGATGAAAATGCCTTAAGAGGCAGTGGTTTCTTGTGATGAGGGATTGAGATCCCGGGATAATGTGATGGTGGTAATAATAATATAACTTAATGTTATGTATGTGTTACAACCTGGTTGCCTCAACAATCCACTTAAAATATACTAACTAATTACATTGGAACATATTATGTAGTTTTCCCTGGCCATATATCCATCATAGTCAGTAGGTGGTGATGGTGAAACAAGTTTTCCTGCGGGTTAACCTGGAAGTGCATATTATTGAATATGTGTGGTTTCTCCTAGCCAAAAATGAGGAGGTTAGAGTGCAACTTCGGTTGTAGACTCAAGGTGTGATTAAGAGCATGGTGAACAGGCCCATGGCTCAGTGTGATAGAGCATGAATGCATTCATGGCTCAGGGAGCATGGTGAACAGGACCGTGGCTCAGATATACTAGTGTCGAGACCTGTACCAAGACAGGCTAGAGAAAGGGTAGCCTACGGGATCTGACCCTGTGGCTGAGGCCACTTAAGTATGAGACTACAGTCCTGCTTGTGTAGAGCTCATGCACTGACCACAAGGTGGGAGGTCATGGAGTCTGGCTCTTCCATTGACCTTGTATGGCACCGACTTGGGTTCTAAAACTGAAGGTTGGATTTGAGCAGTACGACTCACTTCCTCAGGGCATAATAAAACGTAATCCAGCCGAATAGTATATCTTGCCTAGAACAAAATACAGAACATTGTTTGAGGCCTTGCTTATATAGCTGATCTAGTTGTACTATGCATTTGTGCATACGATCCTTTATCTTGTGGTAACTTCTTATAAAGCTTATCTTGTCAATCATGTTCCAGAAAGAACTACTTGGTTATATGCCTTCCGTACATCTTGGTAAGCTTGATGGTATTAATATCTTTGCTCAATATGCTTCTCTTGTTATACTTATTCAGTTATTTGTTGTTATCTACTTTAACCTTTGAGTGTTTATAGTTTCAGCGGGGAGTTATGTTTCTCGCTAGGACTGTGTGTCTCACCCCGTTGGTTTCCAACCTTTTTAGGTGATTGCGCTAGATGTGGTGGTGGTCGCAGGGTTGCGTCCAAGCAGCAAGAAGAGCAGTAGAAGGCAAGAGATGGATACACTGTTGTTTTGGTTGTTTTGTAGTAGAGTCCTAGAGTCATCCCTATACTCTCAGGTCCTCGGAGGCATTTTGATGTTGTTTTATGATGTATAGCTGATGAAGCTTTGTATATCCTACTGCTGGCCGAAGGTGGCCCGTTATGTATGTATAAATAGGTGGTGAACTCATGTGATGACAAAACAACTGATCTTCTAAGCTGTGAACACGTATCAAGACTTGTAAATGATTTTATAACCTATTTTCTTGTAGGATGAGGATCTGGTTGTAATAGTTTCTTGGTTTATCTACTTCCTGAAATCGGTTTTAATTACCCCGTGTTTTTGGTATAGGTGGTTTATGGTGTTTTCCGCACGTTTTCGCGTGGCACCTCGTTGTCTTTGTGATAGTGAGATGTGTCGCTACATAAACGATTTCAAACCATTCAATGTCTGAGTGACTAAGACCGTTTGAGGTCTAAGTGACCAAGAATATTTGAGGTTCAATTGGTCAAACCATTTGAGCACCTAAGGTGACTAAAGGTCAATTAACTAATTGATTATTAATGATGTAAATCAAAAGGATTACAATGGTTGTACCTTTGGGGTACTAGGGTAATTAGTAACTTGTTGAGTGGTTAACTCTTGATGCTTATGAAACCAGTGATTTGATATGTTGTGACAACCCTTCATTCAAGTTGTTTGGACCTAATTTAATTAAGATTGAAGTAATTTCCATCCTAGAGAGGATGAGAGAAGAGGAATCCCTACATGAGTGACAATCATGTAATGGTTAAACCTCAACACTTTCAGAATGAACATAATAAGTAATCAGGGTATGATCCTTTGTAAAGAAATCATGAAATCTTAATTGAAAAGGTTGATGAAACCCTAATCAAGGGTGTGACATGAGAAACCCTAATTAAGGGTGATGTCAAGTGAAAACCTAATTTCAGGTAATGCTATGTGAAACCCTAATGTAGGGTAATGTTATGTGAAACACTGATATATGAGGATGTTATGTAAAACTCTAAAGTAGAGTAATGTTATGTGAAACCCATATTTATGGGAGATGCTATGTGAACCTTAATTTATAAACATGGAAAATCCTATTCCTAATAATGGAATAGTGATTAATATATTGACAAGTATAACATCTAAAGAGGTTGATAGTGGATATCCTTATATCAATAGTTCCTAACTCAAAGATGAGTCCATATCATTAGCAATGGTTGTATTTTCTAAATATAGTGACTTGTGACCAATACATTACGTGATAAATGTGATGAACTGGTGTATAAAGTATTAGGATGGGAAATACCCTAATACAAGCTAAGTGGATGAACTCAAGTAAGGTAATGGTGATGAGGGAAGTGATACATCAAAATATGATAGATATCACATACAACACCTCAAGTGTGATATACCTTGATGTATTTTAAATCCAATATATTTGGATGAGTGACACATGAAGTGTGTCATGTCAGTAGTTACATTCAGATGTAATGCACTTTGATAAGTGTAGGCGAACGTGCCTTATGAAAAGGTTAATCCAAATCAATAGACTATGATGCAATCATATTCTCGTAAACATGAGAGAGAAACTCATACTTTGTGTTGATAATCCATTTAATGATGGATGATGAGAATAAATAAGTATGATTGAATACTTATGTTATCAATGTTGGCTCCTAGCTGTGTGGAGAAATGAGTTAAGGTTTGATCATTAATAATATGATCTTGAGAACCTAAATGGTTATTTATGAAAAACCCTAATGGAGGGTGATGATATGCAAGAGAAATCCTATCCCTAAAAAGGGAATAATGGTATTACTTTGTGTTGCATTCTGTTGATATGAAAGCATTATAATTGTTATCAAGAGTACTAATTGTGCAGGTATGTTGAGATGATGAGCATAGTATGGGCTATGATTCTATGTATATTGAAAATGTTTTATAGGCCTTATTAGCCTTCAATTGATTTGTTTCTTAGTGAGAGGTAACCTAAAATTAATAAGCTCTGTGTGCCATATGATGTTTTAATTATTGAAATTGTTTATGGGCTTCATAAGCCATAATATGCCTTGTTGCCTATTAATGGGTAACAAGAGGTGATATGAACCTTGTGAACTATGTGGAATGCTTGTGTAGCAAGAATGATGATTACCTTGGTCAGATGACCTAAAGGTACTAAGTTACCTATTAAGTGGTAACAAGTATTCTATGATGAACTAATGGTTTGAATACCCATATTTTATAATCATGATGATGAACTTGTTAAGAAATGGAAATGTGTTTGATGAGATGAGAGATTAAGATCCCACTACTTTGTTAGAAGAGTATGACTATAGGCCATGACTCCATAAAACAATCCCAGGCATTAGTTGTGTGTTCTAAGCCTGAAGAGAGTATATGTTGTGGCTATAACTCTATAATGAAGATGTCAATTTACTCTGGAAAGTTAATTGCAGCCTGACACATGATGTGTAAAACATAATCAGTTGTGTAGTGTATTTGCATAAATTTGAAATGCGAGGAACATTAGTTGATATTATACTGCTTAGTGTAGCGGATAAATGTTATACATGTTCTTCACATTCCTTATGGGATAAGTGATATGATTCTCTATCAGGTTACAACTACAATGTTTTATATAAGAATAATGTTCTAATCTGTTAAACAATGAATTAACTGCTATTAAGAAATTATGATTCCTCGGTTCAAACTTATCTTATTAATATGCAATAATAATGTTTCTGGCGGAGAGTTATATCTCTCGCTGGGGCAATTTTACAATTGTCTCACCCCCATGGGAACCACATTTTTAGGTGGACGTGGACGAGGAGACAAGAATCCTTCAGTGGGTGGAGGATAACAACAACTTTAACAGGGACAGTAGTGAATTATCAGGTAGAGACACTAGCTGATATGTCTTGTATAGATGTACATAGAGTCCTATGTGTTGTCTCTGTACTCTCATGTCCTTGGAGTAGTATTTAATTCTTTTGAGATTTTGTCTTAGTGCCTCGAGATTTCATACTGTCTGTGTTTAGTTTAACAGAGCAGTTGATGCATGTAATCCTCAGAAAAAGATGATACAAGACATGTACTTGTGAACCAGTATGTAATTAAGTTACTCTGGTTCTTTATGTAAGAGTTTTTCTATGTGTGGACCTCTTTGTGAAATGGTTTTAATTTTTAGTGATTTTTGGTAATCCGCTGCTTAGTGATCGCTTCTGCTTGGTTAATAACACTTTATTCGAACGATGCATCACAATTTAGTGGTATCAGATCTTATGTTCGCTGAGTCTATAGAGACATAGGACTAAGGTGTTGAGTCTGTGTTAGTGTTCTCCAGTATACCCTATAGTGACTTTTTCTTATGTAGAGTAAAGGGTAATGTTTATAAATGACTGGGGAACATGAGGAACACAATGCTAAGGGCAATGTTGTTTCACCAGGAGAGGGTGCAAGGGATCAGGCAAGAGAAGAACAAGTGCTTGAGAATTCCCATCTTGACCTGATCAGGATAGAGAATCCTATGTTTATGCTCTTGAAGGGCAGGTTAGGACAATAGTAATGCATATAGAAGACTGGATACTAGCATTACAACCTAGGTTACCAGTCCTTAATGTGGAAGCTTTGGGTTTATAAAGGGTTCCTGAATGACATAGTCATGTTGGAACAGTGGAAATGTGGGAAAGATTAACATATGGTGAGAAAGTAGACTGTGCCATAAGTTTAGACAGATAATACATTTGTGATGGTAGTGCCCAAGGAGGGGCAATAAACTGAGATTTAAGGTAAGATCTCTATAATTTTAGAGACATTTGCCTAGTTATTCTGAAAAACCAAAGTTTTTGGTGCCACCAGTGCAATAAATGCCTAATGCACTAGGGCAGTAGCCACTAAGTAAAGGTAAAAGCAACAACAAGCAACTGCGAGTTTCTATGCAATGAATCAATCTGATGCAATAGCCAACCCTCAGGTTGTGACAGGTCAGATGAAATAGATTCATTCTGATATTTCATTTCATGATTCTATGTGTTAAAAATAAGAAAGTAGTTGTTTTTGAACTCCCTCTGACTAGTCCTATAAGGACACAAGGAAGATGAGAACTTACATCTTACTCAGTGTTCCTTAAAATGCTTTATAATCTCCCTTATCTGTGTGTTAGAAGATGAGATATAGAAGTGATGCCTGAAGAAAATCAAGAATGAAAAATCATGTGTGTATAATGATATGAAAAGTGAGGAATATGATAGCAAATAAAGCGCATACTACCTAATCTCAATACTTGTATACCCTAGCCAGGTATATGATTATTTGAGATAAGGAAAGTATGAAACTCTTAGATTGTTATCTTTCTGATTACTCTGATTAAGTAGTCATTATGAAACAATCTAGTGAGTATAATGAAAATTAACGAGGAAGAGCTAAGTGAACATTCCCAACAAATGAGGAAGAGCTAAGTGAACATTCCCAACTAATGAGGAAGAACGAAGTGAACATTCCCAACTAATGAGGAAGAGCTAAGTGAACATTCCCAATTATTGAGGAAGAGCTAAGTGAACATTCCCAATTAATGAGGAAGAGCTAAGTGAACATTCCCAATTAATGAGGAAGAGCTAAGTGAACATTCCCAACTAATGAGGAAGAGCTAAGTGAACATTCCCAACTAATGAGGACGATCTAAGTGAACATTCCCAACTAATGAGGAAGAGCTAAGTGAACATTCCCAATTATTGAGGAAGAGCTAAATGAACATTCCCAACTAATGAGGAAGAGCTAAGTGAACATTCCCAACTAATGAGGAAGAGCTAAGTGAACATTCCCAACTAATGAGGAAGAGCTAAGTGAACATTCCCAACTAATGAGGAAGAGCTAAGTGAACATTCCCAACTAATGAGGAAGAGCTAAGTGAACATTCCCAATTAATGAGGAAGAGCTAAGTGAACATTCCCAATTAATGAGGAAGAGCTAAGTGAACATTCCCAACCAATGAGGAAGAGCTAAGTGAACATTCCCAATTAATGAGGAAGTGTGAAGTGAACTTTCCTAATAACATAGTAAGTGCTAAGTGAACTTTCCCAAACAAATAAAGGATTGCTGAGTGGATTATCTCTGTTAAATATATATATGTTCTCTATTTGATGAACAACCTTGGGTAATAATAGGAGTATGATACTTTATGTTTCTCCTTTCATTTACATTACAATCAAGTAAGTATTATGACAGTTGATGTACTTGGATTAGAAATAATCCGTTGATGGATACTTAGAAAAGTATCAGTTTGCTTTGGACTTTGGTTCCAAGATAATGATATGTGGAACAAGCAATGTCCTAAAGTAGAAGAAATACTTTGTGCATGTGTACCCTTGGTGGTAATAATAGGGAATTGAATATGATAAGGATGAGATGTGTTCTCAATACATATGATGAATACCAAAGTAAGGAATTTACCTATATTGGTCAACTATGAAAGAAATCTAGTTACAAAAAAATAATAATATGAACATCATATGTTAGGGGTTTATGCTCTGCATAAACATAAACATTGATAAGGTTGAACTAATGGAAGGAACAAGTGTAATTATGGTGGAAAAGTTTATCAAGTTGAAAATATTTTCTTAGAATAATCATGTGTGGAAGAACTTTGTGTGGATTCAAGATCTATAGTATCTCCATGATATTGAGATGATAATTAGAGACTTTATGACATGAGTAACAACTATCTTTTGTTATCTGGGATTTCAGGGATGAAATCCTTGTTAGGGGTTTATAATTTGTAACATCCCCGACCTGGGTTATGCTTAAACCTAGATGTTTTTCTTAATGAAGTTGATTATATGCTCTCTCTTATCTCTCTAAAAGTAATTAAGGCTCAAGAGGAACTTATATTTCAATTATAGTCCCTTTTGAATAATGTTGAATCAATGTTTTGTTAGTTTTGGACTAAAGTGAAAATTACCCAAGTTTAGGGGTTAACTTGCAAATTGTACATGATATAATGTTCCTCATGTGTTGAAGCATCATGGGAATGAGTATGATTAAGTAGTATGGCATCTACAAGCCTGAATAACAAGAAAGAGCATGTTGAGCAATGTTATGCATTAAAAACCTAGTTTTGGTGTAATGTGCAATTTACCCAAAAGCTAGGGTTCAATATACAAAATACCACTTCAAGAGGGTCCCTAATGATTCTTGTCATCAGGTAGAGAAAAGAATTTGAGAGGGGTGCCTCATTTGAATCATTTTCAAGGAGAGAGAATCTTGATATTAAAATAATCAAGATTTCAGCATAATTGAAACCCTAATTCAATTTAATGCAAAAATAATTACATTAATTGGATTTCCCTTCAACCAAAACTATAATGGTTGAGTTTGGTTATGTGTGGACGTCCTTGTGCCTTGCAAAGGCAAAGGAAATATCAACGTGAGTGGACAACCCACTCACATTAAGAAAAGAAAAAGAAACATCCACTCACTTATGGATATTATTATAATATGATTTAAGGTGCTTAGTGTGTTTTCCTCTAAATCGTGGATAATTGAGAGGAATAAGAGGCAAAGAGGATATCCTCGTCCCTAAGGAAGAGAAGGGGGCAAGTGGTAAGAAAGTTGAGGAGATAATTCCTACTTTCTCTCTCTTAAATGAATTTTCAATAAAATTCATATATAAGCCCCTTTATCCATGAGGTGAAGGGATAATTTTGAAACCAATTTCATTTCTTGCTTGCAAAAACGACCAAGGGAGCTTGGAGCAACAGGAGGACGACCCCCAACATGTTGGTAAGCTTCTTGACCTTCTTTCCCCTTGATTCCATGGTGGAAATCTAATATCAATGCATGATTTCTTCTTATCTTCACTCCATCTTCAATTCTAGCCATTCTTTTTCACTCAAAGCTTAAGGATGAGCTTGGGATAGTGGAAGGTGTTTCTTTCACCATTAAAGATGTGGAGGTTGAAGCTTTGAAGCTCAATTGAAGGCGGGTTATATAACTTGAACTGTAACATCCCTGACCTGGGTTATGTGTTAACCCTAGATGATTTGCCTAATAAGGTTGAGTAGATGCTTAATCTTATCTTATGAAAATTAATTAGGACTCAAGAGGAACTTATATTTCAATTTTAGTCATTTTTGTATAATGTTGAAATAATGTTTTGCTTGATTTGGTCTAAAGTGCAAATTACCCAAGTTGAGGGGTTAAATTACAAATTGTACATGATAATATGTTCCTCATGTGTTGAAGAATCATGAAATTGGATATGATGCAGAGGTATGGCTTATGGTAGCCTGAGTACTAAGAAAGAGCTAATGAAACAATGTTTGTGCATTAAAACCTAGTTTTGGTGTAATGTGTAATTAACCCAAAACCCAGGGTTCAATATGCAAATTACCACTTCGATAAGGTCCCTAATATTTCTTGGCATCATGTTGAGGAAAGAAAATGAGAGGGGCACCTCATTTAAATTAAGTTGGAGGAGAGAGAATCTTGATATTAAAATAATCAATATTTAATCCTAATTGAAACCCTAATTCAATTTAGTGCAAAAATAAATATAATAATTGAAGGGCCTTCAACCAAAAACGATATGGTTGAATTTTCTCAAGTTTGAACACCTTTGTGCCTTTGCTAGGCCACGAAAATATCCAAGGGAAGTGGATAACTCACTCACCTTATTATAAGGAAAAGAAATATCCACTGACTTATGGATATTAGTATAATATGATTTGAGGTGCTTAATTTGCTTTTCTTTAAATCATGGATAATTGAGAGGAATAAGAGGCAAACAAGATAGCCTCAGATCCAAGGAGTTGAGGGGGAATAGGCAGCACTATTTTTGGGATTAAATGAATTTTTATAAGGCATTTTCTCTCTCCTTGAATTTCTTATAAAAGTACCCTTTACAAGTCAAACCAAGGGCTTTTTCGTTTCCATTTATTTTCCCTTGCTTGGAAAACGACCAAGGAGCTTTGGAAGAGTAGGAGGACGACCCCCAACCTGTTGGTAAGCTTCTTGACCTCCTTTCACCTTGAATCCATGGTGAAAATCAAAAATCAATGCATGAATTCTTCATAACTCGATCCCCTCTTCAATTCTAACCAATTCTTTTCATTCAAAGCTTGAGGACGAGCCTTGGAATAGTGAAAGGAGTTGCATCCAACATTTTTTCATGAGCTTGGAGCTTTGGAGCTCAATTGGAGGCATGTTTTATAACTTGAACCCTTGATTTTATTATTGCATTCAATTCCTTATCAATTGGTGATCCTTTCTACATTTCTGAAATTTATCTTCATTGATTGATGCAACCACCATGGAAATCATAGGAGATTTTGTGAGTTTGGAGCTTGATGATGATGACATCATCATAAGCACACACCTCCCCAAATATCTCTTGCAAACGATTTCAATAAAATGGTCCAAACGGTTTCACCAAATCGTTTGGAGACCAAACAGTTTCAAAATTGTTTGGTGATTTGAGTCCCAAACCGCATGAGGGTGTTGACCATTTGGATGGGTTGACCATTTGAGGTCTAAACCCTAGTATGTGTTGGATGATGATCCAATGGCTCAAATTGATTAGGACTAACGGTTGATTTTGCAATTTATTGAGTTGATGTTTTGGGTTGATTGACCCAAACAATTTCAAAACCATTTGGGAATCACCCAAACGGTCTCAGGGAAGTTGGAGGGTCACCCAAGATCGTTTGGAGGTCTAGGGTTAAGTATGGTTGGGTATTTGAAGATCCAAGATACCAACTAATTTGCAATCAAATTACTGATTTGATAATCAATCCAATGATCCAAACCCTAATTGGATGTCATGGACTTTGATGATGAGATGGGCAAAAGGTTTCAAGACCGTTTGGAGGTCATCCAAATGACCTCAAGACAGTTTGGGGGTCATTCAAGACCGTTTGAGGTCAGGTCATACCATATAATGAAGATGGTTCATTGATTTCATTTGAATTGGTTCCACAATGTCAACCATTGATGGTTCCTTAGTTTCAAAACCCTAAGTGATGGTTTCTTTACTATAAACCCTAGTTCAATTGAGTTCAAAACCCTAAATTGAAGATTTAATTGAATAGTAATTCCGTGGTTCAATTGATGAATACTCTAGTGGTTCAATTGATAGTTGGTTCATGGATTGAAACCTTGAATCGATTAAGTGTTGAAGACCCTTTCTAGTCCATTCATTTTTGAGAGGGTTTGGACCAAATGGTCTCAAGACCATTTGAGTACAAACGGTCTCAAGACTGTTTGGGACCAAATAGTCTCAAACCATTTGGAGACTCAAGTCCATTCGGTTTCAAGATGTGTTGTCTAAAATGTTTCAAGAACTAACTTTATTAAACGATTTCAAACCATTTGAACTTAATTGGTCAAGACTATTTGAGGCCTAAGTGACCAAGACCGTTTGAGGTCTAAGTGGTTAAGACCTTTTGAAGTTCAATTGGTTAAACCCTTTAGACACCTAATATGATCAAAGGTCAATTAGATATTTGACTATTAATAATGAAGACCAATGATGATTATGAAGGTTAACCCTAGCCATGTGTACTAAAGTGAAGAGTTGACCTAGATTAATCTTGGAGTATTTAACATCCTAGAGAGGATGAGAGGGAGAGATAATGGGAGAGACGATGGCTTATTTAATAAGCCTTAATTCTCTCATTATGAAATAATATGTAATCAGGGTTTGATCCATAATATGAGATCATGAAATATTCATTGAAAAGATTGTTGTACCTTGACCCTATTCTAGAGAAAGGTTATGTGAAACCCTAATTTAGGGCAAAGCTCAGTGAAATCATAATCTAGGGTGGTGATGTAACCCTAATTTAGTGTAACAAAGTAAGAAACCCTAATTTAATGGGAATTGTACATCCTAACCCTAATTTGGGTATGAGGTAAGAGAAACCCCACTTGGATGTGAATGGTAAACCTTAATCCCTAAAATGTGGTAAAGTTTCATGAAACCCTAATATAGGGTAGTACTACTAACCCTATGTGAAGTCCTATCACTGGGTGATGTGTTGTGAAATCCTAATTTCATATAATACTAGGTGAAACCCTGATATAGAAGGATGTTATGTGAAACTCTAATGAAGCGTGATACTAGGTGAAATTCATATATATGTGATGCTATGTGAGCCTCAAATTATAATTGTGGAAATCCTATTCCTATTAATGGAATAGTGATTAATGTATTGACAAATGTAACACCTATAGGGGTGATAATGGATATCCTTACATTAATTGTTCTAACTCAAGGATGAGTCCATATTAGTGGAAATGGTGGTATATTCTAAATAGATGACAAATGACCATTACATTACAAGATGAATGTGATGAACTGGTGCATAAAGTATTAGGAAGGGGAATACCCTAATACAAGTTAAATGGATGAACTCAAGTAAGATGAAGGTGTTGAGGAAAGTGATAAATCAAGATATGATAGATATCACATCCAACACCCCAATTCTGATATGTGTTGATGTGTTATAAGTCCATTATAATTGGAATGGGTGACACATGAGATGTATCATGTCAATTGTTACATTAAGATGTAATGCACCTTGATGAATTTAGGCTAACATGCCTTATGAAAAGGTTAATCCAAATCAATAACTATGATGCAATCATATTCTGGTAAAGTTGAGAGAGAAACTCATACATTGTGTTGATACTTCATTCAATGATGAATGATGAGAATAAATAAGTATGTTTGAATACTTATGATATCAATATTGGCTTCTAGCTGTGAGAAGCAATGAAATAGGGCTGATCATTAATAATATGATCTTAAGAGCCTAAGTGATTATTTATGGAAAACCCTAAATAAGGGTGTTGATATAAAAGAGATACCATGAACCCTAAAGAGGGAATAGTGGTAATACTTAGTGTTGATATGAAAGAGAAATCATGAACCCTAAAGAGGGAGTAGTGGTATTACTTAGTGTTGTATGGTGCTGATATGAAAGCATTATAATTGTTATTATGATTACTAATCATGCATGAATGATGAGATGGAGAGTATAGCCAGGTAAGGGCTATGATGCTCTATTTATTGAGAATGTTTTATAGGCTTTATAAGCCTTCATATGATTTGTGTAGTAAGAATCATTGAACTATGTGTACTATGTGCAATACTTTGTGTATCAAGAACCATAATGTACTTGGTCAGATGATCTGAAGGTATTAAGTTACCTAATAAGTGGTAATTAGTATCCTATGATGAGATATGGGTTCAAATACCTAGATTCTATAATCATGATGATGAACTTGTTAAGAAATGGAAATGTACTTGATGAGTTGAGAGATTAAGATCCCAATACTTTGTGAAAAGAGTATGGCTTCAGGCCATGACTCCACAATGACAATGCCAGACATTAGATATATGATCTAAGCCTGAAAAGAGTTAATGTTGTGGTAATGATTCTATAGTGAATAAATGGTATACATATTCGTCATATTCCTTAATGGGTAAGTGACATATTTCTCTATCAAGTTATAGCTGCAATGCTTGTAATAAGAATAATGTTCTAATATGTTAGACAATGATTTAACTGTTGTCAAACAATTATAATTCCTCTATTCAGTTTTATCTTATTAAACTGCAATAATAATGTTTCTGGCGGAGATTTATATCTCTCGCTGGGGCAATTTTACAATTGTCTCACCCCCGTGGGAACTACATTTTTAGGTGGACGTAGATGAGGAGGTAGGAATCCTTCAGTAGGTGAAGGACAGCAGCAGCAGCAGTAGCAACAGGGATAGTAGTGAAGTCTCAGGTGGAGACACTGGATGTTATGCCTTGTATAGAAGTAGATAGAGTCCTATGTGTCGTCTCTGTACTCTCAGGTCCTCGGAGTAGTAGTTAGTTCTTTCGATATTTTGGCTCAGTGCCTCGAGATTTTACACTGCTTGTGTTTAGTTTAACAAGAGTGGTTGATGCTTGTAATTTTCAGATAGAGATGATGCAGGACATGTACCATTAAACTATAATGTAAATGTGTTACTTTTGATCTATGTGAGAAATTTTCCTTGAATGGATCTCTTGGTAAAAAGGTTTTAATTTTTAGTGATTTTTGGTAATCCGTTTCTTAGTGAACGCTTCTACATTATTTAATCATGTTTTTATGAGTTGTATGCCACATGAACCCTTGAACTTTGTTATTGATTCCATATCTCCATCAATTGTTGATTCTTTCTTTATTCCCAAAATTTTATTTGGTTGATTGATGCAATCACCATGAAAATCACAAAAAGCTTTGTGGGTTTATAGATTGATGATGACGACATCATCATAATCACTCACCTCCACAAATATCTATTGCAAATGGTTTCAACATGTGGTCCAAACGGTTTCACCAAACTGTTTGGTGACCAAACAATTTGTAAACCATTTGGTGGTTTGAGTTCCAAACCAGTTAGAGTGGTTGACTGAATGGAGAGGGTTGACCATTTGAGGGGGGTTGCTGATTTGTTGAATAATGATCTAATAGATTTAATTGATGAGTTTCTAAAGGTTCCATGATTGGATGATCTACCAATTACAAACCCTAATCGGGTTGAGTGTTGAATCCTTAAGTGAATTGAATCGATTTTGGGCTGACTAGCCCAAACGGTCTCAAAACTATTTGGAGGTCACCAAACAGTCTCAAGACTGTTTGGAGGTCAATCAAGACCGTTTGGAAGTCTGTAGTGAAGTATGATTGGATGGTTGAAGATCCAATGATATTATGTTGAAATACAATCAATAGCTAAAGTGATGATTCATTCAATGATGCAAACCCTAGTTGATTTTCACAAATTTCAATAAAGGTTTGAGTCAAACGGTCTCAAGACTGTTTGGAGGGCATCCAAACGACCTCAAGACCGTTTGAGGTCAGGTCATGTTATGGTTTGATGGTGATTCAATGATTTCAATTGAATTAGTTCCACAATGTCAATAATTGATGGTTCTTCGAATTCAATACCATAATTGATGGTTCCTTGATTATAAACCCAAGTTCAATTGGGTTCAAAACCCTAATTGAAGGTCCAATTGAAGGGTGATTCAATGATTCAATTGAAGAACAAATCAGTAGTTCAATTGATAGAGGGTTTAATGATTGAAACCCTGAATTGATAAGTGTAGAAAGACCATGTTGGTCCATTCAGTTTTGAGAGTGTTTGGACCAAATGGTCTGAAACCGTTTGGAGACCCAAGTGGTTTCAAGTAAGAAATGTCCATACGGTTTCATTATGGTTTTTCTTAAACGATTTCAAACCATTCAATGTTTGAGTGACTAAGACCGTTTGGGGACTAAGTGACCAAGAATATTTGAGGTTCAATTGGTCAAACCATTTGAACACCTAAGGTGACTAAAGGTCAATTAACTAATTGATTATTAATGATGTAAATCAAAAGGATTACAATCGTTGTACCTTTGAGGTACTAGGGTAATTAGTACCTTGTTGAGTGGTTAACTCTTGATGCTTATGAAAGAAGTGATTTGATATGTTGTGACAACACTTCATTCAAGTTGTTTGGACCTAATCTAATTAAGATTGAAGTAATTGCCATCCTAGAGAGGATGAGAGAAGAGGAATCCCTACATGAGCGACAATCATGTAATGGTTAAACCCCAACACTTTCAACATGAACACAACAAGTAATCAGGTTATGATCCTTTGTAAAGAAATCATGAAATCTTAATTGAGAAGGTTGATGAAACCCTAATCAAGGGTGTGACATGAGAAACCCTATTTAAGGGTGATGTCAAGTGAAAAACTAATTTCAGGTAATGCTATGTGAAACCCTAATGTAGGGTAATGTTATGTGAAACCCTGATACATGCGGATGTTATGTGAAACTCTAAAGTAGAGTAATGTTATGTGAAACCCATATTTATGGGAGATGCTATGTGAACATTAATTTATAAACATGGAAAATCCTATTCCTAATAATGGAATAGTGATTAATATATTGACAAGTGTAACATCTAAATAGGTTGATAGTTGATATCCTCATATCAATAGTTCCTAACTCAAAGATCAATCCATATCATTAGCAATGGTTGTATTTTCTAAATACAATGACTTGTGACTAATACATTACATGATAAATGTGATGAACCGGTGTATAAAGTATTAGGGTGGGAACTACCCTAATACAAGCTAAGTGGATGAACTCAAGTAAGGTAATGGTGATGAGGGAAATGATACATCAAAATATGATAGATATCACATCCAGCACCTCAAGCGTGATATACCTTAGTGTATTTTAAATCCAATATATTTGGATGAGCGACACATGAAGTGTGTCATGCCAGTTGTTACATTCAGACGTAATGCACTTTGATAACTGTAGGCTAACGTGCCTTATGAAAAGGTTAATCCAAATCAATAGACTATGATGCAATCATATTGTGGTAAAGATGAGAGGGAAACTCATACTTTGTGTTGATAATCCATTTAATGATGGATGATGAGAATAAATAAGTATGATTGAATATTTATGTTATCAATGTTGGGTCCTAGCTGTGTGGAGCAATGAGTTAAGGTTTGATCATTAATAATATGATCTTAAGAACCTAAATGGTTATTTAAGAAAAACCCTAATGGAGGGTGATGATATGCAAGAGAAATCCTAACCCTAAAAAGGGAATAATGGCATTACTTTGTGTTGCATGGTGCTGATATGAAAGCATTATAATTGTTATCAAGAGTACTAATTATGCAGGTATGTTGAGATGATGAGCATAGCCAGGTATGGGCTATGATGCTCTGTATACTGAAAATGTAACATCCCTGACCTGGGTTATGCTTAACCCTAGATGTTTTGGTTAATGAAGTTGATTATATGCTCTCTCTTATCTCTCTAAAAGTAATTAAGGCTCAAGAGGAACTTATAATTCAATTTTAGTCCTTTTTGAATAATGTTGAAACAATGTTTTGTTAGTTTTGGACTAAAGTGGAAATTACCCAAGTTGAGGGGTTAACTTGCAAATTGTACATGATACAATGTTCCCCATGTGTTTAAGCATCATGGGAATGAGTATGATGCAGTGGTATGGCTCCTACAAGCCTGAATAACAAGAAAGAGCCTGTTGAGTGATGTTTGTGCATTAAAACCTAGTTTTTGTGTAATGTGCAATTTACCTAAAATATAGGGTTCAATATGCAAATACCACTTCAAGAGGGTCCCTCATGATTCTTGGAATCAGGTAGAGAAAAAATTTTGACAGGGGCGCTTCATTTGAATCATTTTGAAGGAGAGAGAATCTTGATATTAAAATAATCAAGATTTAAGCATAATTGAAACCCTAATTCAATTTAATGCAAAAATATTTACATTAATTGGATTGCCCTTCAACCAAAACTATAATGTTTGAGTTTCGTTATGTGTGGACGTCCTTGTGCCTGGAAAAGGCAAAGGAAATATCTTTGTGAGTGGAGAACCCACTCACATTAAGAAAAGAAAAAGAAATATCCACTCACTTATGGATATTATTATAATATGATTTAAGGTGCTTAGTTTGTTTTCCTTTAAACCGTGGATAATTGAGAGGAATAAGACACAAAGAGGATAGCCTCATACCTAAGGAAGAGAAGGGGGTGTATGACAAGAAAGTTGAGGAGATAATTCCTACTTTCTCTCTCTTAAATGAATTTTCAATAAAATTCATATATAAGCTCCTTTATCTTTGAGGTGAAGGGATAATTTTGAATCCACTTTCACCTATTGCTAGAAAAAACGACCAAGGGAGCTTGGAGAAACATGAGGACGACCCCCAACCTGTTGGTAAGCTTCTTGACCTTCTTTCACCTTGAATTCATGGTGGAAATCACAAAACAATGCATGATTTCTTCGTATCTCCATTCCATCTTCAATTCTAGCCATTCCTTTTCACTCAAAGCTTAAGGACGAGCTTGGGATAGTGAAAGGTGGTTGATTTCACCATTAAAGACGTGGAGGTTGAGGCTTGAAAGCTCAATTGAAGGTGGGTTATATAACTTGAACCCTTGAACTTTGTTATTGATTCCATATCTTTAACAATTATTGATTCCTTCTTTATTCCCGAAATTTTATTTGAATGATTGTTGAAATCACCATGAAAATCACAAAAATCTTTGTGGGTTTATAGATTTATGATGATGACATCATCATAAGAACACACATCCACACATATCTATTGCAAACAGTTTCAACATGTGGTCCAAACGGTTTCACCAAACCGTTTGGTGACCAAACAGTTTGCAAACCGTTTGGTGGTTTGAGTTCCAAACCGA
Source organism: Alisma plantago-aquatica (assembly GCA_963693085.1). Classification (NCBI taxonomy): domain Eukaryota; kingdom Viridiplantae; phylum Streptophyta; class Magnoliopsida; order Alismatales; family Alismataceae; genus Alisma; species Alisma plantago-aquatica. The sequence goes on from OY856412.1 coordinate 559,717,550, forward strand.
TTGGAGTGGTTGACTGATTGGAGAGGGTTGACCATTTGAGGGGGTTTCTAATGTGTTGAATAATGATCTAATAGATTTAATTGATGAGTTTCTGAAGGTTCCATGGTTGGATGATCTACCAATTACAAACCCTAATCGGGTTGAGTGTTGAATCCTTAAGTGAATTGAATCGATTTTGGGTTGACTAGCCCAAACGGTCTCAAGACCGTTTGGAGGTAACCCAAACGGTCTCAAGACCGTTTGAAAGTCTATGATAAAGTATGATTGGATGGTTGAAGATCCAGTGATGTCAAATTGATATATAATCCATAGCTTAATTGGTGATTGATTCTATGATGCAAACCCTAATTGAATGACATAGATTTCAATGGTGGTTTGAGTCAAACGGTCTCAAGACCATTTGGAGGTCATCCAAACGACCTCAAGACCATTTGAGGTCAGGTCATGACATAGCTAAGTGGTTATTGAAGGATTGTAATTGAATTAGTTCCAGAATGTCTACCATTGATGGTTCCTCAATTTCAAAACCCTAAGTGATGGTTTCTTGATTATAAACCCTAATTTAATTGGGTTCAAAACCCTAATTGAAGCTCCAATTGAAGGGTGATCCAATGATTCAACTGAATAAAAATCAATAGTTCAATTGATAGAGGGTTTAATGATTGAAGCCCTAAATTGATAAGTGTTGAAAGACCTTGTTGGTCCATTCAGTTTTGAGAGGGTTTGGACCAAATGGTCTTAAGACCGTTTGAGTCCAAACGTCCAAACAGTCTCAAGACTGTTTGAGACCAAACGGTCTCAAACCATTTGGAGACCCAAGTGGTTTCAAGTAAGAAATGTCCATTCAATTTCAATATGTTTTATCTAAGTGACCAAGCACCAACCTTGCTAAACGGTTTCAAACACCAACCTTGCTAAACGGTTTCAAACTATTTAAACTTAATTGGTCAAGACCGTTTGAGGTCTAAGTGACCAAGACCGTTTGAAGTCTAAGTGACCAAGACTATTTGAGGTTTAAGTGACCAAGGCCTTGGAAGTTCAAATTGGATAAACCATTTGGACACCTAATATGATTAAAGGTCAGTTAGCTACTTGATTGATAATGATGTAGACTAAAGGTAATCATAATGGTTAACCCTAACAATGTGTACTTAAATGAAGAGATGACCTAGATCAATCTTTGAGTACTTGACATCCTAGAGAGGATGAGAGAGAGAGAGAGGAATGCTTATATAATTAAGCCCTAATTCTCTCATTATGAATAAATATGTAATTTGGGTTTGATCCATAATAATGAGATCATGAAACCCTTATTGAAAAGATTAATGAGCCTTGACCCTAAATTAGGGAAAAGCTATGTGAAACCCTAAATTAGGGCAAAGCAAGCTAAAACCCTAATTGAGGGAGTTGTCAAGTGAAATCCTAATTTCAGGTAATACTAAGTGAAACCCTGATAAAGAAGGATGTTATGTGAAACTCTAATAAAGAGTGATATTAGGTGAATTACATATTTATGGGAGATGCTATGTGAACCTTAATTTATAAACATGGAAAACCCTATTCCTAATAATGGAATAGTGATTAATATATTGACAAGTGTAACATCTAAAGAGGTTGATAGTGGATATCTTTATATCAATAGTTCCTAACTCAAAGATGAGTCCATATCATTAACAATGATTGTATTTTCTAAATACAGTGGCTAGTGACCAACACATTACATAATAAATGTGATGCACTGGTGTATAAGGTATTAGGATGGTAAATACAATAATATAATCTAAGTGTATGAACTCAAGTAAGATAAAGGTGATGAGGGAAGTTATACATCAAAGTATGATAGATATCAAAACCAGCACCTCAATATTGATATACATTGATGTGTTTTAAATCCAAAATATTTGGATGGGTGACACATGAAGTGTGTCATGTTAGTTGTTTCTACGAGATGTAATGCACTTTTATAAGTGTAGGCTAACATGCCTTATGAAAAGGTTAATCCAAATCAATAGACTATAATGAAATCATTTTCTGATAAAGATGAGAGAGAAACTCATACTTTGTGTTGATAATTTATTTGATGATGAATGATGAGAATACATAAGTATGATTGAATACTTATGTTATCCATATTGATTCCTAGTTGTGTGAAGCAATGAAATAGGACTTAACCATTAATAACATGATCTTGATAACATATATGGTTATTCATGGAAAACCCTAATCTAGGGTGATGTTATGTAATGTTACAGTAAACCCTAAATTGGGTAAAAGGACATGATGGACCCTAATCTGATCTGAGTAGTGCATCCAAACCCTAAATTGAGTAAAAGGACATGATGAACCCTAATCTGATGTGAATAGTGCAACCAAACCCTAAATTGGGTAATGAGATATAATAAACCCTAATATAGGGTAATGCTATATGAAACCCTAATACATGGTAATGCTATGTGAAACCCTAATACAGGGTAATGCTATGGGAAACCCTAATATAGGGTGACGCTATGTGAAGTCCTAACACAGAGTAATCCTATGTGAAGCTCAAATACAAATTGATGAGTTATGAATGTAATAAGAAAACCCTTGTATTGCATGGTACTGATATATAATTGTTATCATGAGTACAAATCATGCATGTATGTTGAGATGAAGAGCATATCCAGGTATGGGCTATGATGCTCTGTATATTGAGAATGTTTTATAGGCCTTATAAGCCTTCATATACCGTATTTCTCAGTGAGAGGTAATCTTAAAAATTAGTGAGCCCTGTGTGCCATATGATGTATTTAATTGTTGAAATTGTTTATGAGCTTCATAAGCCATAATATTCCTTGTTGCCTATTAAGGTGTAATAATAGGTGATATGAGCTTTGTGAACTATGTGGAATACTTTGTGAAACAAGAATCAAAATGTCCTTGGTCAGATGACCTGAAGTTATTAAGTTACCTAATAAGTGGTAATAAGTATTCTATGATGAGTTAAGGGTTCGAATACCCATATTCTATAATCATGATGATGAACTTGTTAAGAAATGAAATGTACTTCATGAGATGAGGGTTTAAGATCCCAGTACTTTGTTAAAATAATATGGCTACAGGCCATGACTCCATAAAGACAATGCCAAGCATTAGTTATGTGATCTAAGCGTGAAGAGAATATATGCTGCAGTTATAACTCTCTAGTGAATAAATGGTATACATGTTCTTCATATTCCTTAATGGATAAGAGACATGCTGCTCTATCAAGTTATATCTATAATGCTTTATATAAGAATAATGTTCTAATCTGTTAGAAAATGAAATAACTGCTGTTAAACAATTATGATTCCTCTGCCCAGGTTTATCCTATTAAACTACAATAATACTGTTTCTGGCAGAGAGTTATATCTCTCGCTGGGGAAATTTTACAATTGTTTCACCCCTGTGGGAACCACATTTTTAGGTGGACGTGGACGAGGAGGCAGGAATCCTTCAATAGGTGGAGGACATCAACAAAAACAGCAGGAACAGCAGTGAATTCTCTGGTGGAGACACCGGCTGACATGCCTTGTAAAGATGTATATAGAGTCCTATGTGTCGTCTCTGTACTCTCAGGTCCTCAGAGTTGTAGTTAGTGCTTTTGAGATTTTGTCTTACTGCCTCGAGATTTCATACTACCTGTGTTTAGTTTAACAGAGCAATTGATGCATGTAATCCCGAGAAAAAGATGATGCAGGACATGTACTTGTGAACGAGTATGTAATTAAGTTACTCCGGTTCTTTATGAAAGAGTTTTCCATTAGTAGACCTCTTTGTAAAATGGTTTTAATTTTTAGTGATTTTTGGTAATCCGCTTCTTAGTGAACACTTCCTCTTAGTTAATAACATTTTATTCGAACAATGCATCACAATTTATTGGTATCCGAGTGCTAGGTTCGTTGAGTCTACAGAGACATAGGACTAAGATGTTGAGTCTGTTCTAGTGTCTTCTAGTTCATTTGATAGTGACTTATGCTCATATAGGAGGAGAAGAAAAAATTGAAGATGTCTAGGATACACGAAGAACATGCTACTGATAGTAGTGTTGCTGCACTGGGAGGAGGTGCAAGAGACCAGAATAGGGAAGGGCATGTACCTGAACAGCCCCAGATTGACCCAGCTGTGATAGAAAACCCAGCCCCCCATGCTCTATTCGAGAAATTCCTGACAACCATGACACACATGGAAGATAGGATATCACCACCTGCACCTAGGGCACCACCCCACCATGAGGGATATGGAGCCGAGAAGACTTTTGAGAGACTTCATCGGGTTGGAGCCATAGATTATGATGGTACATCTGATCCAGCAGATGCTGATTTGTGGCTGACAGAGCTGGAGAAGGCTCTTAGGATCCTTGATATTCCTGAAGCTGAAAAGGTAAGACATGATGTGTACCTCCTAAAAGGGAGTGCTGGTCACTGGTGGATGATAGAAGAAGATAAGAGACCAGGTGAAGAGATTGGATGGGAGGTATTCTGACGAGAGTTCGTCAGTAGATACTTCCCTAAGACGTATCTAGACGAGAAGATCTCTCAATTTGAGAAGATAAGATAAGGACAGATGAACGTTAGCAAATATGAAGCTAAGTTCATGGAGCTATTGTGGTTTTGTCCGCATATGGCAGTTAGTGATCAGGAAAGAATTCAACATTTTGAGAAGGGTTGAACGCTGAACTAACCACTCCTGTGTCTACTTTAGAGAACATGGTGAGGTTAACCACTTTTGTGAAGTCGGTAAGGAGGATAGAAAGGTCTGAAATTGAGAAACGACAGAGCAATGGTAAGAAGGTATACACTCAGATTCAAGGACAAGGATCTGCACATTTTAAGAAGCCGAGATTTTATGCATCAGAAGCACCATCGAGATTCCATACCCAGACGCAATGGACGTCAAGTAGGGGTATGGATTGTAGTATTTCTCTAAGTAGAGCCCCCAACATAGCATCAACATCGGTGACTAGATCTCACAGACCCTATTTTGCACCCAGGATCTGTTACCAATGTAGACAACTAGGACATCTAGCAAAGGATTGTCCAGATGGGAATTCAATGATGACTCAACCCCAGGGGCAGAGTCAGCAAGGCTCACAGAGGAGGCAGTATTCTAGTAATATTAGAGGATGTGGGAAAGTGTCCCAAGCTAGTTGATCAACACGTAACAATCAAGAACATGGTCAACCAAAAACAACTGCGAGGTTCTATGCAATGAATCAATCTGATGCAATAGTCAACCCTCAGGTTGTGACAGGTCAGACGAAATAGATTCATTCTGATATTTCATTTTATGATTCTATGTGTTAAAAATAAGAAAGTAGTTGTTTTATAACTTTCCCTGACTAGTCATATAAGGACACAAGTAAGATGAGAATTTACATTTTACTCAGTGCCCCTTAAAATGCTTTATAATCTCTCTTATCTGTATGATAAAAGATGAGATATAGAAGTGATGTCTGAAGAAAATCTAGAAATGAAAAAAAATTTGTGTGTATAATGATATGAAAAGTGAGGAACATGATAGTAAATAAAGTGCATACTACCTAATCTCAATACTTGTATACCCTGGCCAGGTATATGATTATTGAAGATAAGGCAAGTATGGAACTCATAGATTGTTATCTTTCTGATTACTCTGATCAAGTAGTCATTCTGAAACAATCTAGAGACTATAATGAAATGAAATAGGAACTGCTAAGTGAACTTTTCCAATTAAATAGGAAATTGCTCAGTGAACTTTCCCAATTAAATAGGAACTGCTAAGTGAACTTTTCCAATTAAATAGGAAATTTCTCAGTGAACTTTCCCAATTAAATAGGAACTGCTAAGTGAACTTTTCCAATTAAATAGGAAATTGCTTAGTGAAATTTCCCAATTAAATAGGAACTACTAAGTGAACTTTTCCAATTAAATAGGAAATTGTTCAGTGAACTTTCCCAATTAAATAGGAACTGCTAAGTGAACTTTTCCAATTAAATAGGAAATTGATCAGTGAACTTTCCCAATTAAATAGGAACTGCTAAGTGAACTTTTCCAATTAAATAGGAAATTGCTCAGTGAACTTTCCTAATTAAATAAGAACTGCTAAGTGAACTTTTCCAATTAAATAGGAAATTGCTCAGTGAACTTTCCCAATAACATAGGGATTGCTGAAGTGAACTTTCCCAATTATATAGGGATTGCTGAAGTGAAGTTTCCCAATTATATAGGGTTTGCTAAGTGAACTTTCCCAGCCACATAGGGTTTTCTAAGTGAACTTTCTCAAACAAATAAAGGATTGCTGAGTGGATTACCCCTGCTAAATATATATGTTTCCTCTTTGATGAACAACCTTGGGTAATGATAGGGGTATGTTCCTTTATGTTTCTTCCTTTCATTAACATGAAAATCAAGCAAGTATTATGACATTTGATGCTCATGGATTATAAATAATACATTGATGGATACTTAGAAAAGTATCAGTTTGCTTTGGACTTTGGTTCCAAGATAATGATATATGGAACAAGCAATGTCCTTAAATAAAAGAAATACCTTGTGCATGTGTACCTTTGGTGGTAATAACAGAGAAATGAATATGATAAGGATGGGATGTGTTCTCAACACATATGATGAATACCAAAGTAAGGATTATGGTATCTGAGAAATAATAGATGATTTATGTTGGTTATCTATATTGGCCAACTATGAAATCAATCTAGTTACATCAAACAATATAGACATCATATGTTAGGGGTTTATGTGGAAGAAACTTTGTGTGGATTTCAGATCTAAACGGTTTCAAACACCAACCTTGATAAACGGTTTCAAACCATTTGAACTTAATTGGTCAAGACCATTTGAGGTCTAAGTGACCAAGACCGTTCGAGGTCTAAGTGACCAAGACCGTTTGGGGTCTAAGTGACCAAGACCTTGGAATTTCAAATTGGATAAACCATTTGGACACCTAATATGATTAAAGGTCAGTTAGCTACTTGATTGATGATGATGTAGACTAAAGGTAATCATAATGGTTAACCCTAAATGTGTGTACTTAAATGAAGAGATGACCTAGATCAATCTTAGAGTACTTGACATCCTAGAGAGGATGAGAGAGAGAGGAATGCTTATATAATTAAGCCCTAATTCTCTCATTATGAATAAATATGTAATTAGGGTTTGATCCATAATAATGAGATCATGAAACCCTTATTGAAAAGATTAATGAGCCTTGACCCTAAATTAGGGCAAATCTATGTGAAACCCTAAATTAGGGAAAAGCTAGGTGAAACCCTAATTGAGGGAGATGTCAAGTGAAATCCTAATTTCAGGTAATACTTAGTGAAACCCTGATAAAGAAGGATGTTATGTGAAACTCTAATAAAGAGTGATATTAGGTGAAATACATATTTATGGGAGATGCTATGTGAACCTTAATTTGTAAACATGGAAAATCATATTCCTAATAATGGAATAGTGATTAATATATTGACAAGTGTAACATCTAAAGAGGTTTATAGTGGATATCTTTATATCAATAGTTCCTAACTCAAACATGAGTCCATATCATTAAAAATGATTGTATTTTCTAAATACAGTGGCTTGTGACCAACACATTACATAATAAATGTGATGAAATAGTGTATAAGGTATTAGGATGGGAAATGCCCTAATACAAGCTAAGTGGATGAACTCAAGTAAGATAAAGGTGATGAGGGAAGTGATACATCAAAGTATGATAGATATCACAACCAGCACCTCAATATTGATATACCTTGATGTGTTTTAAATCCATAATATTTGGATGGGTGACACATGAAGTGTGTCATGTTAGTTGTTTCCTTGAGATGTAATGCACTTTGATAAGTGTAGGTAACATGCCTTATGAAAAGGTTAATCCAAATCAATAGACTATAATGCAATCATTTTCTGATAAAGATGAGAGAGAAACTCATACTTTGTGTTGATAATTTATTTGATGATGAATGATGAGAATACATAAGTATGATTGAATACTTATGTTATCGATATTGATTCCTAGCGGTGTGAAGCAATGAAATAGGACTTAACCATTAATAACATGATCTTGAGAACCTATATGGTTATTCATGGAAAACCCTAATCTAGGGTGATGTTATGTAATGTTACAATAAACCCTAAATTGGGTAAAAGGACATGATGAACTCTAATCTGATGTGAGCAGTGCATCCAAACCCTAAATTGGGTAAAAGGACATGATGAACCCTAATCTGATGTGAATAGTGCATCCTAACCCTGAATTGGGTAATGAGATATAATAAACCCTAATATAGGGTAATGCTATGTGAAACCCTAATACAGGGTAATGCTATGTGAAACCCTAATACAGGGTGACGCTATGTGAAGTCCTAACACATAGTAATCCTATGTGAAGCTCAAATACAGATTGATGAGTTATGAATGTAATAAGAAAACCCTTGTATTGCACGATACTGATATACAATTGTTATCATGAGTACTAATCATGCAGGTATGTTGAGATGAAGAGCATAGCCAGGTATGGGATATGATGATATGTATATTGAGAATGTTTTATAGACCTTATAAGCCTTCATATGGCTTATTGCTCAGTTAGAGGTAATCTTAAAAATTAGTGAGCCCTGTGTGCCATATGATGTATTTAATTGTTGAAATTGTTTATGAGCTTCATAAGCCATAATATGCCTTGTTGCCTATTAAGGGGTAATAAGAGGTGATATGAGCTTTGTGAACTATGTGGAATACTTTGTGAAACAAGAATCAAAATGTCCTTGGTCAGATGACCTGAAGTTATTAAGTTACCTAATAAGTGGTAACAAGTATTCTATAATGAGTTAAGGGTTCAAATACCCATATTCTATAATCATGATGATGAACTTTTTAAGAAATGGAAATATACTTGATGTGATGAGATATTAAGATCCCAGTACTTTGTTAAAAGAATATGGCTACAGGCCATGACTCCAAAAAGACAATGCCAGACATTAGTTATGTGATCTAAGCCTGAAGAGAATATATGCTACGGTTATAAATCTATAGTGAATAAATGTTATACATGTTCTTCATATTCCTTAATGGATAAGTGACATGCTTCTCTATAAAGTTATAGCTGCAATGCTTTATATAAGAATAATGTTCTAATCTGTTAAACAATCAAATAATTTCTATTAAACAATTATGATTCCTCTGTCCAGGTTTATCCTATTAAACTGCAATAATAATGTTTTTGGCGGAGAGTTATATCTCTCACTGGGGCAATTTTACAATTGTCTCACCCCCATGGGAACCACATTTTTAGGTGGATGCGGAGGAGGAGGCAGGAATCCTTCAATAGGTGGAGGACATCAACAACAGCAACAGGAACCGCAGTGAATTCTCAGGTGGAGACACTGGATGACATGCCTTGTATAGATGTATATAGAGTCCTATGTGTCGTCTATGTACTCTTAGGTCCTCGGAGTTGTAGTTAGTGCTTTCAAGATTTTGGCTTAGTGCCTCGAGATTTCATACCGCCTGTGTTTAGTTTAACAGAGCAGTGGATGCATGTAATCCTCAGAAAAAGATGATGCAGGACATGTACTTGTGAACCAGTATGTAATTAAGTTACTCTGGTTCATTATGAAAGAGTTTTCCATGAGTGGACCTCTTTGTAAAATGGTTTTAATTTTTAGTGATTTTTAGTAATCCGCTGCTTAGTGAATGTTTCCTCTTAGTTAATAATGTTTTATTCGAATAATGCATCACAGAAAATGTTTTATAGGCCTTATAAGCCTTCAATTTCTTTGTTGCTTAGTGAGAGGTAACCTGAATTTAATAAGCTCTGTGTGCCATATGATGTTTTAATTATTGAAATTGTTTATGGGCTTCATAAGCCATAATATGCCTTGTTTCCTATTAAGGGGTAACAAGAGGTGATATGAACCTTGTGAACTATGTGGAATGCTTGTGTAGCAAGAATGATGATTACCTTGGTCAGATGACCTGAAGGTATTAAGTTACCTATTAAGTGGTAACAAGTATTCTATGATGAACTAAGGGTTTAAATACCCATATTTTATAATCATGATGATGAACTTGTTATGAAATGGAAATGTGTTTGACGAGATGAGGGATTAAGATCCCAATACTTTGTTAGAAGAGTATGGCTATAGGCCATGACTCCACAAAACAATCCCATACATTAGCTGTGTGTTTTAAGCCTGAAGAGAGTATATGTTGTGGCTATAACTCTATAATGAAGATATCAATTTACTCTGGCAAGTTAATTGTAGCCTGACACATGACGTGTAAAACATAATCAGCTGTGTAGTGTATTTGCATAAAGTTGAAATGCGAGGAACATTAGTTGATATTATACTGCTTAGTGTAGCGAATAAATGTTATACATGTTCTTCACATTCCTTATGGGATAAGTGATATGATGCTCTATCAGGTTACAACTGTAATGTTTTAGATAAGAATAATGTTCTAATCTGTTAAATAATGAATTAACTGTTGTTAAGCAATTATGATTCCTCTGTTCAGACTTATCTTATTAATCTGCAATAATAATGTTTCTGGCAGAGAGTTATATCTCTCGCTGGGGCAATTTTGCAATTGTCTCACCCCCGTGGGAACTACATTTTTAGGTTGACACGGACGAGGAGACATGAATCATTCAATGGGTGGAGGACAACAACAGCAGCATCAGGGACAGTAGTGAATTCTCAGGTGGAGACACTGGCTGAAATGTCTTGTATAGATGTACATAGAGTCCTATGTGTTGTCTCTGTACTCTCAGGTCCTCGAAGTAGTAGTTAATGCTTCCGAGATTTTGGCTTAGTGCCTCGAGATTTCATAATGCCTGTGTTTAGTTTAACAGAGCAGTTGATGCATGTAATCCTCAGAAAAAGATGATACATGACATGTACTTGTGAACCGGTATGTAATTAAGTTACTCCAATTCTTTATGAAAGAGTTTTTCTGTGTGGACATCTTTGTGAAATAGTTTTAATTTTTAGTGATTTTTGGTAATCCAGTGGTTAGTGATCGCTTCCGCTTAGTTAATAACGTTTTATTCGAACGATGCGTCACACACCAACTCTGAGACGAAGGCCCTCAAATCTAACATGACTTCAATTTTCTCGATGAAGGCATAAAATCCATGCCAAACAAGTAGCCTACAAGTTGTAATGTCTTTGAAAATTGTTGTACCTAGTAGATAGAATACATGTACTAGTATCATGCTAGTGGTTGGGTCATTATAACATAAGTCATATATAAGTCCTTGGCTGCTATGCGCGTAATGATATGCATACTGCCTGCACAACAGAAAGTTTTCACCGCAATGTGAGGTTAATAAGAAGTATCTACAAAACTTCTAATTACAAACTCATTGACTTATTTGACTTACCAAAATTGGGCTACGTCCGATAATTCTAGATTGAGGTGTTTTTGGAATGAACTAGATTCGCTTTCTGTGGATGTTACAATATGCCAAAACAATATATGCTGAAACAAATTATAATTGGTATGCATCCCCTGTCGGAAACCATCGTGGCATCCATCTTCACCTCTTATATGGTAGCACAATGATAAAGACATGTACGCCAAATGAATATAAGCAGAAATACAATGTAATGTTTCACCTAGCAGGCGTCTGGATTAAGATACAAGATGTAAGTGTTGGTCAAGGTAAACTACTGCTATACGTATGTTTATATAAGTGAGATTGTTTAGTCTCCAAGAAAAATAAAAGTTTGTTACTGACATCCCACTGGATCATACTAGACCTTCTATCTCTTAAAATCTAACGACAAGTTTCTCTTGTTAAGCCTTGTGTAGCCCACCATATGCATCCGATCCATCAGAGACGGAAAAGAGATTTCACATAGAATATTTTTATGGACATGGATAAAACATTAGAACTAAGGGGGGAAATAAGGAACAACATTTTAAAGTCTTCCTAATAGAACTATCGACTGCATTTATGATTTTTAAGGCAGAACACCAACAAATTGCTCCCAGATATTGATCTAGCCCCATACATTTTTCACTTGTCATCAAATTGTGAAATTTTCTCTACACTCCTTAGTTCCTTCTCAAATAGGCAGCATTGCACGTATAACACATACAACTTGTTCACGCGGAACAATGGGAAACCTACAACTGCATCATACCATGCTATTTACTACTTGTTGGTTCCTTGAGCAAATCCTTGTCATCTTGGTTCCCAACATTTTGGGAAACTATAGCAATAGAAGTAATAAAAAAGAGCATAGCTGAAATCAATTTAATGAAAGCAGCCTTGGACTTTGTAATGTGTGACTCCCTCAGTTTGTGCACCATGGAATATATCTATCATTCAATGCATATGCTTAGTAAAAAATCATCTTCACTAGTGTGTGCTTATGGACAATATGAGCTGCCAATGGAGTTTGCTTAAAGTGGCTGGGGTCAGCTCAGATAAAGGAGTTGTTGGGGGATGACCCATGCAGCTAACTGTGAGTCAAGCCTGATACAACAACCTTTAATGTAATGCAATGGATGGTAGAGTAGTGCATGCATTTCATACATGCATATAGATCGTAGAGTACCTTTCCTTTTGAACCATCAGATGTACAACTAACATTTTCTTTCTGAATCAACACTTTAATAGGATTGGAAGAAACTAGGAAGGAACCTCGGAGTAGGGTGTGCCTTTGTTAGAAAAGGCCTCCATTATCTCTCGAAGGGTGATGGTTGGTCTTGTGATTGACTCAAAATATGATACACATTGAAAGGCCAATTGCACATGTATATAGAAAAAATACTCCTCCATAAAATCTTGTGTCCATGCACAACTTTACATAGCTTCCAATGGAGTTGTTTGATACAAATCTAATGGACTCAATATGAAGGTTTGCACACCCAAAGGGATGAGAGGAGATGAAACATGTAACATTCTGAGTAGATCACTTGCAAGGGATTCCCGAAACACATTCCCATCTTTCTACTCCAAATGAAGCAAAATGAGCATTATGTGAATGTTGCATCAGAAGCTTAGTCTTAGTAGTAAAAACAAGGAAGACACAGGATAATAAGCATGCTTATAATTTCCAATATCATGAATAAAACATTATAATGAATGGCCCTCTTCCATCCATTGATATGTACATATTATTACACATAGCAAGGTAGCCCACGTGAAAGTTTCACAGGTAACAGAATTTTAGCAAATTCATAAAGATATCTTCACCTATTGCAGGAAATGCAATAGTTAACAATAAGAAATGAGTTTTGATATCGCATGCTCATGTGCATGTTTGTGCGTTAAACATCTAAGATTAGACAGTCATCAACATAATATAATGGGGGACACTATCATTGTGCAAAAACTTTCAATATATAACATAAAGAACTTTTACTAATCCAAATGAATGTGAAAACAAGAACACTACTCACAATATACATGCTGGATAACCAATTCTCTAAATCTTTGCAACAGTATGCTCACATCTTCGACGTGTATACAGAGTGTTCATGAATTGATAGTGTTCACCCCAATACGCTGGTCCTACTTGATAACTTATGATGTAAGGCACTAAATAATCCATGAAGTACCTTAAAGGTATTACATGTATGGAATATACAACCTACATAATCCCCCTCTAAAGGTAGGATGGGTTTGTAACCAAATTAAGGGAGTACGAAACCCCTTGACAACTACACATACAATACCATTTTCATTGTGTGTTATCTTGTTGGTGTATTGACTGGTGTACCATCTGAATAGGATATATATTATTTCCCTTTACATGCCTAGGCAAAGTGAATGAGAGATATATTGTATGCAAAAACTAAAGATAATTGATCCATCATATCATCATCATCATCAACTAAGCCTTAATCCCAACCATGTTGGGGTCGACTACATGGATCCTTCATTTCCATTCAGCTCTATCACATGTCATATTCTGGTGGAGATGTAAGGATTTGAAATCTTTCTTTATAATCTCTTCCCATGTTAATTTAGTCATTCCTCTTCTTCTATTCATTGTGCTTGACTCAATAGCATTTCTTCGTATAGGTGCATTATTCGGGCAGTGCTGCACATGTCCACACCATCTGAGTCGACCCTCACACAACTTGTGCTCCATGCTTGAGTGTTATTTTCTTATCTTCCAACACATCCAATATGAATTTTAGCCACGTTCATTGTTGAGACCTTGTTTCTTCACCACCCAACATTAGCTCCCATAGAGCTTGGATGGTTGTATAACTATTCTATAAAACATACTTTTTAATCTTATGGGGATCTTTCAATAACATAAAACTCTTGTATGACTCCTCCATTTCAACCATCATGTAGTGAACCTGTGAAGAATATCAAGTTGGACATCCCCATCTATTTGAATAATAGAACCCAAATAATAAAATATATTACATTTTGGTATATCTACTCAGTCCAAATTTTATCTGTCATTCACACTATGAGATTGGCTGAAATTGTATTGCATATACTTACTTTTGCTCCTACTAATCATCAATCCAATTGATTCCAATGCCATTATCCAAATATCAACTTTTTCATTCAATCCATCTTTGGTTTCTTCAATCAATACAATATCATCAACAAATAAAATATACCAAGGAATATAATCATGAACATTCTTTATTAACTCATCAATGACAAGAACAAACAAATATGGGATATGTATCCTTTATGTACCCCAACTATGATAGGAAATGTTGGTGCCTCTCCTCCAAGAGTATTCACACTTGCAGTTGAGCTATCACACATGTCTTCAATCATCCTCCAGTGGAAATAGAGTGTAGAATATAGATTTGAAAACACACCACAGTTTATGGTTAAGCATCCTCTCATCAATATGTATCCCGCTAAAAAGATAGAAATAAAACATGTATGTAAGTATACAATGTCCTAGTTTCAAGTTAATTATGTAGAAAATAAATATATTTTGAATACATCATATAAGTTTGCATTCAACATGTACCAGATTCAGATTCTAAACATTCTTTAACACCTGATCCAGATACTTTCTCATATATTTTGGTATTGAATATATTCTTAAAGAGTTATCTCTAGTTATTTTAATAAAAAGGATAACAAAGAGATAAGAAATGGCCACAAGTTATGTATATCGTAATGCAAAAAATATTCTTTATGGAAAGACCATCAAGTTTCTGAGGACAATGGACTTAAACTAATCAGGTTGGGACAGTGGTACGTCAAAATAATGTGGCCCATGGAATACATATAAATATACTAAGATCAATTTTACACAATCAAGATACAACCATGTAACAAGATCAATATCTATAAACCAAAAACCATTTCATGGCAAGCATATTTTAACATTATAGGAAGAAAGTAGGTAAATACATAAGATGAAGTTATTGAAAGTTTAAATAAAAAGCACAACTAGATACAATGAAACAAGCCAAGAAAGACATTTTGTGATAAGTGATAAGTACTTAACTAAATGCAAATTGAAGGACCAATCTATAGCACAAGTATAAAGTAAAGCATAGAAAGATAAGGGAAATTGAATTATAAACTGTTACTTCTATGTCATTGGCCCTTCTGTAAATAGGCCCAAACAAGGCAAATGGACTCATTAGCTTGTGGCTTATATACTTGAGGAAAAAGTTGAAGTATGAAGAGTACATATGACATAGAGAACATCTTTCCCTCTCCCACAAAAATTGAACTTCCCTCTCTCCCAATGTTTTGGTTGCTTTTTGACCTTCTAAGACTGAACTTGAACGCTCAATGGAACATGAAAGCAAACATAAAATTATTTCTTTTGTGTTTGACCTAAAGTGCCTTTCATCTACTATTGCAGCTTGCTCATTTCTTACAGAGAAAATGAAGTTTTCAATGGAAAGGATGGGATACTGCAAAAGAGGGAATTGGACTACCAAGTGAACACCAAAAGATTACAAATTTTGAGTCAATTAAACTTCATAATTTAGTTGTCAGTCAAGTAGAAGTCGTAGGCAGTCATCCAAACCATTGATTGAACTATAAAATAGTAGCACCACACTATACAGGGTATGAGAATTTGAAGGATGTACTCCAAAATATGGACGTATGCAGTCCCATCTCAAAATGTACAATTTGAAAAGGTATAACGAGTAGCATAATTTTTCCACATGAATAACTAACTCAAAATCACAAAAATTGGGATATAATCGACATCAAGGAAAACATCTATTGAACAAAAACATAACTTCATACTCATAAACCTAACGTTACCCTCGAGTCTAGGACAAAGACCAATGTAGAAAGAATAAATGCCAGCATACTTTGCATTGCCATCACAATTAAAAGCCAAAATAACATCATAACATTAAGATAAATCACTAGTTCGCAATAGAGAAGAAGCTAACAGAAGACTAAAATTCATTTGCAATAGAAAAATAGAAGATATACCACATATTCTATAGACGCCATCAGGAAAATATACATGACAAATCAGCATGGTGAACATATTTAGTCCTTGATCTATATCCTCCACAAGCTAGAAATTAACAAGAAATTACAGGTGATTGGCAACTCCTCGGCCTTTAAGATAGAACAAACTGGCCCTCAGAATCTGAAAACATTATCAGCCCAAACTCAAGCCGTCACAAGTTTTCTTCAAGATAATGCAACTATGTATTAGCACATGCATGCATGTACACACATATATTAAAGATATTAACCCCAAACATTTGAGATTTTTCAAAATAAAGGACCTCTATAAGAATGTGTTATATTCTAAAAAACTTACATTTTTTCCTTGGGTTGGTAAAAGCTACATACTTATCAGCCATGCATCAAATTATCCCCCAGCTGAATCCAAATTATGAACAAGACAAGAAAAATATTGGGGATTGGAGCAAAGGGAAAAATATTTCTTTAGAAGGATACTGTGGTAAACAACTCATAAAATCATAATTAACTAATGCGGAAGCATTCACTAAGTAGTGGATTACCAAAAATCACCAAAAATTAAAACCTTTTTATTGAAAGATCCATCAAAGGAAAACTTTCTCACATAGAACCAAAGTAACACATTTACATTTTGGTTTAAAGGTACATGTCATGCATCATCACTTTCTGAGAGTTACAGGCATCAACTGCAATGGTAAGCTCCACACATGCAGTATAAAATCTCTAGGCACTGAGCCAAAATCTCAAAAGCACTAACTACTACTCCGAGGACCTAAGAGTACAGAGATGACACATAAGACTCCATTTACATATATACAAGACATAACAGCCAGTGTCTCCACCTAAGACTTCACTGCTGCTACTGTAGCTGTCCTTTACCTGCTGAAGGGTTCCCGCCTCCTCATCCACATCCACCTAAAAATGTGGTTCCCACGGCGGTGAGACAATTGTAAATTGCCCCAGCGAGATATATAACTCTCCGCCAGTAACATTTTTATTGCAGCTTAAGAAGATAAATATGAATAGAGAAATCATATTTATTTGGCAGCATATATTTTAATGTCTAACAGATTAGAACATTATTCTTATCAAAAGCATTGCAGCTATATCCTAATAGAACAATATGTCATTTATCCTTTAAGGAAGATGAAGAATATGTATAACATTTATTCACTACAGAATCATTATCACAACATTAACTCTCTTCAGGCTTAGATCATATATCTAATGCCTGGCATTGTCATTGTGGAGTCATGGCCTGTAGCCATACTCTTTTCCACAAGGTATTGGGATCTTAATCCCTTAACTCACCAAGTAAAATTCCACTTCTTAGCAAGTTCATCACCATGATTACAACATCTAGGTATTTAAACCCAGAACGCACCATAGGATACTTATTACCACTTGTTAGGTAACTTAATACCTTCAGATCATCTGACCAAGGATGTCATAATTCTTACTACACAATGTATTTCACATAGTACACAAAGCTCATTGATTCATACTACACAAAGCATGTGAAGGCTTACAAAGCCTATAAAACATTCTCAATAACAAAGCATCATAGCCCATACCTGGCTATGCTCATGTTCTCAACATATCTACATGATTAGTAATCATGATACAATTACATATCAATACCATGCAATACAAGGGTTATCCTATTACATTCATAACCCATTAGTCTGTGTTTGAGCTTCACATAGGATTGCTTTGTGTTAGAACCTCACATAGAATCACCTTGTATTAGGGTTTCACATAGCAGTACCCTGTGTTAGGGTTCACATATCATTCATTTGTAATAGGGCTTCACATAGCATTACCATGTATTAGGGTTCACATAGCATTTAAATTGTATCAGGGTTTCTCATATCAAGGAAATCAATATGGATAACATAAGTATTCATTCATACTTATTTATTCTTATCATTCACCATTTGATGAATTATCAACACATAGCATGAGTTTCTCTCTCATCTTTTCCAGAATATAATTACATCATAGTTTATAGGTTTGGATTAACCTTTTTATAAGGCATGTTAGCCTATATTCAACAGGGTGCATTACATCTCAAAGTAACCTTTGATATGACACATCTCATGTGTCATTCATTCAATTATCCTAGAGTTATAACACATCAAGGTATACCGGTATTGGGGTGTTGGATGTGATATCTATCATATCTTAATGTATCACTTCCCTCAACACCTTTATCTTACTTGAGTTCACACACTTAGCTTGTATTAGGGTATTCCCCATCCTAATACTTCATGCACCAGTTCATCACATTTATCATGTAAAGTATTGGTCATTTGTCACTCACTTAGAATATACAACCATTGCCAATATTATGGACTCATCCTTGAATTAGGAACTATCAATATAAGGATATTCATTATCAACCTCTATAGGTGTTACATTTGTCATAACATTAATCACTGTTCCATTATTAGGAATAATATTCTCCATATTTATAATTTGAGAATTCACATAGAATATTTCATACATTTATGGATTTCACATAGTAATACTCTTCAATAGAGTTTCATATAATCATCCTTCTATATCAGTGTTTCACCTAGTATTATATGAAATTAGAATTTCACAACACATCACCGAGTGAAAGGACTTCACATAGAATTAGTAGCACAACCCTATATTAGGGTTTCATATACCTTTATCCCATTTTAGGGATTAGGGTTTATCATTCACATCCAAGTGGGGTTTCTCTTTCCTCATACCCAAATTAGGGTTAGGATATACCATTCCCATTAAATTAGGGTTTACTTCATTGTTACACTAAGTTAGGATTACATCATCACCCTGGATTTACAATAATACTCAGTTTTTCCCTAAATTAGGGTTTCACACATAGCATTGCTCTAATTAGGATTTCACACATAGCATTTCTCTAATTAGAGTTTCACACATAGCATTGCTCTAATTAGAGTTTAGGCTCATTGATTAGGGTGTCGTGATCTCATTATTATGGATCAACCCTTATCACATAGTTTACTCATAATGAGAGAATTGGGGTTTAATTATATAAGCATTCATCTCTCTCATTCTCTCTCTCATCCTCTTTAGGATGTTAACTATTCCAAGATTAATCTAGGTCAACTCTTCACTTGAGTACACATAGCTAGGGTTAACCTTCACAATCATCATGGGTCTACATATTTATTAATCAAATATGTAATTGACCTTTGATCATATTAGATGTCCAAATGGTCTAATCAATTAAACAATCCATTATATAATGAATTCAAAAGAATTGACCAATTAAACTTTCAATTCCACAAAGTGATCAATTGGGTTAACCATTGGAATCTTCAAATGCATTAAGTATATGAATAGGTTCACCATATTGGACCTTCAATTACATGAGATGTCCAAATGGATTAAACATGTTGATCTTCACATAGTTGATTACTTAGACCCCCAATGATCTTAGTTATCATACATCAATTGGTTGAAAACCATTTGAACAAGTTGTACTTGAAACCAATTGGACAAGGTAGGCATTGAAACTGTTTGCACTTTGGGTCTCCAAATGGTTTGAGATCATTTGGTCCCAAACGGTCTTGTGACCATTTGGATTCAAATGGTATTGAGACCGTTTGGTCCAAACCTCCTCAAAATTGCATGGACCAAATATGGTCTCAACCAATTGAATTGGATTAGGATTTCCAATGTTGATTCCTTCAATCATTGAATTCATGGAACCAATCATCAATTGGACCTATCCTCATTCTTCAATTGAGTTTAATAGTTCAAACTTCAACTTATTTGACCCTCAATTGACCCTCAATTGATTATCAATTAGGGCTTGAATCAATTGAATTAGGGTTTGAAATCGATAATTCTTCAACACTAATCAATGCATGATTCGTTACTTTGAAACCATTGAACCATCATCCAAATTGAACATGACCTGACCCAAAACGGTCTTGAGGTCGTTTGCATGACCTCCAAATGGTCTTGAGACCGTTTTCCCATGACATCATCAAAATCCAAGTCAATCAATTAGGGTTTGGATCATTGTATTGATCACCAAATCAGCAATTGATTACACTCCAACTTAGTATCTTTGGATCTTCAATTGCTTAACCATACTCAACCCTAGACCTCCAAACGGTCTTGGGTGACCTCCAAACGTTCTTTAGACCGTTTGAATGAGCTCCAAATGGTCTTGAGACCGT
Organism: Alisma plantago-aquatica; assembly: GCA_963693085.1. Taxonomy (NCBI): domain Eukaryota; kingdom Viridiplantae; phylum Streptophyta; class Magnoliopsida; order Alismatales; family Alismataceae; genus Alisma; species Alisma plantago-aquatica. The sequence continues at coordinate 559,738,183 of OY856412.1, forward strand.
TTGGCTCATCCAAACCTTGGATTCTAGTGAAAATCATTAGGGTTTGAGCTATTGAGTTGATCATCAAATCAACACTTAATTGCAAAGTGATTTGATACCTTTGGACCTTCCATTGGTCAACCATACTTAACCCCAGACCTCCAAACAGTGTTGGGTAGTCCCCAAACGGTTTGGAAACCGTTTGGGTGATCCCCAAACGGTTTTGAAACCGTTTGGGCTAATCCACCCAAAATCTCAAATCAACTCATTGGAATTTCAGCACAAATTCAATTAGGGTTTGCCCAATGGATTAGCCTTCAACTCAAGATTCCTTGGGAATTACTCCATCAAATTTGGTGAGTCATTAACCAACATTAATAGGAACAGGACTCTCAAACGGTCAACCCTTGGTCAACCCTCTCAAATGGTTTTGAAACCGTTTTCCCAAAAAGTTAAAATACTCAAGTTGAAAATCAGCACCTAATCCAATTAGGTTTAACTATTTGATTAGCCTTCAACTCATGATTCCTTTGGAATTAATCCAACAAATTTGGTGAGTCATTAACCAACATGAATAGGAACAGGAATCTCAAACGGTAAACCCTTGGGAAACCCTCTCAAATGGTTTTGAAACCGTTTTCCCAAAAAGTTAAAATACTCAAGTTGAAAATCAGCACTTAATTCAATTAGGTTTGCCTAATTGATTAGCCTTCAACTCATGATTCCATTGGAATTAATGCATAAAATTTGGTGAGTCATTAACCAAAATGAATAGGAACAGGTATCTCAAACGGTCAACCCTTTTTCAACCCTCTCAAATGGTTTTGAATCCATTACCCATTCGGTTTTGGACTCAATTACCCAATCGATCTTGAAGTTGAAACCCATTCTGTTTTGAGGTGAATTATCCATTGGATCTTGGGTAAAATTACCCATGCGGTCTTGATTAATTACCCATGCAGTATTGGGTGTATTAACCATACGTTTTTTAGTGAATTACCCATGCGGTCTTGGAGTCCAAATACTCCAAACGGTTTTGAACTCAAAAGTGTCCATTCGGTTTTGCAACTAACTAAATCATGCGGTTTTGAAAACCGTTTGCTCATTCCCTTGGATAAGGTGTGTTCTTGTGATTATGTCATCATCGTCAACCTGAAAACCTTCGAAATCTACTGCCATATTCATGGCAATTGCATCAACTAATCAAGGGTATTACAAAAAGAGCAATTGAATCAATTGAATTGAGAAATTGAGTTCAATAACAATGATTATGGGTTCAAGTTATAAAACCCACCTCCAATTGAGCTCCAAAGCTCCAAGATCACGGAAACAATTGTGGATGCAACTCCTTTCACTATTCTAAGGGTCGTCCTCAAGCTTTGAGTGAAACAAATTGGTTAGAATTGAAGAGGGGATCAAGATATGAAGAATTTATGCATTGATTTTTGATTTTCACCATAGATTCAAGGTGAAAGGAGGTCAAGAACCTTACCAACAGGTTGGGGGTCGTCCTCCTGTTCCTTCACATCTCCTTGGTCGTTTTCCAAGCAAGGGGAAAGAAAGAAATCCGAAAAAGCCTTTGTTTTGGCTTGGAAAAGGTACTTTTATAAGAAAATTGAGGAGAGAGAAAATCTCTTATAAAAGTCTATTTATTCCAAAATTGTTTCCACCACTTCCCCCTTGGTTTCTTGCATGCAAGGTAATCTCTATCCCCACCGAGATCCCTTCCATTATCCATGAATTAAGGGAAAAGAAATTAAGCACCTTAACCCTTATAATAAGAATATCCATATTTGAGTGGAAATTCTTTTTCTTATTATAATGGTGAGTGGAATTTCACCTCCTTAAGATATGCTCGTGCCTTTTCAAGGCCTTAAGATCATACACACACATATGAATTCAACCATTTTAATTTTGGTTGAAGGCCCTTTAATTAATACATTCATTTTCCCTAAATTGAATTAGGGTTTCAATTAGGATTAAATCTTGAATATTTTAATATCAAGATTCTCTCTCCTCCAACTTATTTCATATGAGGTGACCCTTTCATTTTATTTGCTCTACATGATGCCAAGAAACATTATGGACCTTATTGAAGTGGTAATTTGCATATTGAACCCTGGGTTTTGGGTAAATTGCACATTACACCAAAACTAGGTTTTAATGCACAAGGATTGCTTTACAAGCTTAATCTTGGTTCCCAAGCTTGTGAAAACCATATCACTAAATTATATTCATTCTTATGATGTCTCAACATCATATTAACATCTGATCATGCAACATTTGCAATTTAACCCTTCAACTTGGGTAATTTGCACTTTAGTCCAAAACGAGCAAACATTGCTTCAACATTGCTCAATCAGGACCAAAATTAAAACATATGTTTCTCATGAGCCCTAATTACTTTTCTCAAGATAATATTAAGAATATACTCAACCTTATTAGGAAAAACATCTAGGGTTAACACATAACCCAGGTCAGGGATGTTACATATACATTGTGGATAGGGACAAAGTTAAAAGAGAAAAATACTCAGTTATACATGGATGTAAAACAAGCTAACCCAAAATTTTCCTCACCAATAAGAGGAGCCACAACACTATATTGAGAAACAACAACCTCACCGGAGGACACTAACCTCCAGCAAGATATATGAGGACATTAAAAGGTATTATGATGCTAGGAAGACCTTTTAATTTTGATGTGTTGAGCTAAATCTCTACTCTTGGAGAAAATTAGCACATGACAATAGAGACATGAAAAACTACTTTCTTTGTATCTCACCTACTTTGTTATCTCCTTGTAAAGAAATAAAACATTACTATCCAAATGATGAAAAAATATCCATTTTAAAGGATCCATTGGCTCCAACATTGTAAAGAATATTAAGAATAATTGGATTCAAAATGCTAATGTGTGTGACCATGAAAAGGATGTTGGGAACAATAGGATAAACCCCTAGTCGACAATATCAACTAAAATATAATTTGCACTTCACTTACACAAAAATTGCACCTATGTCATTTGGCTTGAATCCAGATCAGATAATTGGCCCATTCTTGGGTGGAAAGATGTCATCCTCCCATGCAAGCTAGTGGTTCTAGCATATGTGTAACACCCTACCTTATGATATATAATATAACTAAGTGGAAGCTTTCATCTTGAAGGGGGATGTCATATTTATGAAATCATAGCAAATAAACACATACTTCATGATTGATATTCATTGTTCTTTGAATAAGAAATTATAATTGAGTTGTATGATATGTCTAAACATTTCTAAACATGGACAATTATTCATAAAGATAAACATGTCTAAATGATTGGATCACCTAGTATGGATGGCACCCCACCAGTTAGATCTTGAAGGTATTCTAGTCCTTGCTTGCTCCTATTGAGTCCTTACATGATCCAACTCCTAGGGACATCGCCTCCCCAACCATGCAAAGGGGAAAATCAACACATCAGTAAATAATACTGGAACTTAATAATATGATAAAAGTAAATATACTTGACATGTAAGAAAATGTAACATGAATTAACTACAAGAATTCTTGAATCATTATTAACATGAATAATTGAATAGAAAATGTATACATCCCACTATAACTCCCCCTTTGGAGCACATGATTGCAAGGAAAGCCCTTTATGCTAGGAAAGCCCTTAACAACCCCTTGATGTCCATGATTCATGAGCATATAAAGACTAGTTCAATTCCAATTAACTTGAACATTAACATTAACGTGATTCTTGAACTTAAAATGATGGGATTTCTCCCTCTTGAACATTAACATTGATTTCATGAGTTTAAAATCATAAAATTTAATCATAATGAACATTTTAACCACATGACATAAAATATAGCAATCATCAAGCAATTTGATATAATGAGCATGATTTATAATATTAAACTTGAAATCATAATGCCTACTTATACTTAGCATGTAATCAACCATAAATATTTGTTCTCAATAGCATGACCTATTTCCCTTGGAACAAAGATGATTCTAAGATAGCCTCTCTAATCCTTGAGTCAAATCTAGGTCAAATCTTCCCTTGACTTGATTAGGCTCTAAGTACATGTTCATAAACATCATTAATCAATACCTTGTATTGATCTTAGGTTGATATAGTGTGGATTAGGATTTGATTACATTAGGGAGAGGCTCACTGATCAACATCATTAAGTTAGGAAAACTAAGTTGGATTAGATCACATTAATCATATGTGGTACATAAATAGAGTTTCATGGGTCAAACTAGGGTTTCTAATAAAACATCAGAATAGGAAGGAAAATCATGGATTGAAAACCTCAAAATCGAATTTCTCTCAAAAAAATCCCTTCCAATGAATATTTATTTATATTTTTATGAGGATCCTATGATTTACTATGAATTTTAGAAAGCTGACCCATGAGGATTCAATAAAACCATAGTGTGACACTAATTCAAGTCAAAAATAAACTTGATGTAAATAAACTATGAATTGAGCAAAGATCCTTAGGAGCATGCTACACATTAATCAATGACGTGAGGGCAAAAGAATCATGAGTACATTGATTGAGTTTGCACATAGTGAAAAGACTAATTTTCCCTTGTAATGTTAATTATTTGATTGATTGTGTAGGGCTACCTAGATCATTTGAATACTTGGATTGTTCCCCTGGAGATCTATGTCTTCAAGCTTTGTTCTAGAAGCAAGAAGGTGAGATACATCTCAAGTCCACTCGCATTGTCACAAAGAACTAAGACCTTTGGCTAGTTCCTCTAATCCAAGAACATTGTTGAGCAATTCGAGAGTCCAGACCTACCCTAGAGCACGAGGAGCACCACAAAAGGGGAAGAAATAGGGGAGGAAGTTAGAGATCAAAAGCCAAAGAATCCATGATGAAGAATGTATGGTAAGGCTAAGAAAACACTCTCTCTGATCAAACTAAGGTCAGGGAATTGTTCCCTAGGTCGGAGTAGCCCTGACACGTCGTGACAACTAGTGTTGACAAGACATCAAAACTACTCTATAGGGTACCTAGAATCAGGTTACCGTAGCATAAAATGGCAAAGAAGGACCGAAGAGTATGTGATAGGGATACTTACCACCATTTCTATTTGACCAAAGGTGGAGGAGGAATCAGTGGTAGTGGGGTGTTTGTCAGAGATGAAGTGTGAGCAGATTCGAGAGTCTCAGGGCATTGGAGGTGAAATCAACTGAGGAGGAGAGATGGATGGTGATCGGTGGGGCTTTTAGGCACCTTATATAGGGGTGTGAAGCATAGTGGTGGTGTCTGTGAAGTCTCGGTGGAGGGGGGATGTCCTAGTTTGGGCATTTCATTCTCAAGATGAGAGGGAGAACGAGTTATGGCTCATTTGAAACATCTGAGGAAGACAAAATCGAATGAGAAGAAATCTCATAAAATGGTGGACAATCTATGGAGAATGAGATTGTATGAGGTGGACCTATGAAATGGTTGTTGACCCACAAACTATGTAGAGGTAGATGATGACTCTAGAGTCTTCAGATCATGAGGTGATTAAAACAAGGCCATCCAATCAACATGCAAAAAAAAAAAATCAAAGCTGTAACATGAGACTGGATAATGGACCAAAACTTTAGGAAATTTAAGGAATTTAACGTAAATTTGATTAATGCTTTAGTAAAACCATATTCATACCTTTCTAAATTCCATTTGGAGGGTCAAACATGGCCCAAATGACTTCAAATTTAAACCATGAGTTAATTTGAAGGTCTAGAATATTCCTAGACAACTAGACTTCATTTGTGTACATAGTATGGTCCATAACTTCTATATTGGTTATTAAATTTAATTAAAATGCATTTAAATGGTGTGATAATTCAAAAATATTCTTGATTCAAAATTCAAGATATACTCTATTTAGTCATTCAAGAGTCATATGATACAACCTTACTTGAACATGATCTGTTCTATAGGCTCGTACTACCCTATCCTTTGGTAAAAAAGAGACAGGGCCCAAAGTCTGGTTGATGACATGGATATCTCATGGCCTAAGCGTGATTAATGGCCCAGGTTTCAACAAAAACGTTGCCTACAGCTGTGGAGAATCATTCCTGGCTTGCTCTCAGCTTAGCTGGGGAGGCCATGAGGTTGTCTGACTGACACCCCAAGAGTCATATGGTCACCTCTTTGACCTTTTCCTATGTTTTATTGTTATCTTGGAGGAGAGAGAAAAGAAAAGAGGACTAATATGACTTAATTGATTCCATAATGCACATTTGAAAGTGAAATATGAATTTGAGTTTTATTTTAAGTTTTCTTATCCCATATTCATGTAAGAATTATCATTATTGGTCTTTTTGATTTAAAACCCTTCAAACATTATTATTAAGAAAAACACTATTCTATGTTTTAAATTGGCTAAGAAAATTGGGATGTGACAATTCTACCCACCTTGAAATATATTTCATCCTCAAATTTTTCTAAGGTACTACCCAACTTAAGATTTTTCATACTTCATCATTCAATGAAAGCTGGCATAATAAAATTTTCTTGAAAAAAATGTATTTCATAAAAGGTTGATGTATGTTCAAATTTTTTCATGAAAAGAGTTATGTAACATATGGCATTTAAACTTCATAAATTATCTAGGTGAGTATGATCTAGTTATTATCTTACTCATATTCTGAACTAATATATTTTTATTAAACCGACTCATAACTATATTTAGGGCATCCAACTCAACCTTGTCATGGCTTTCTATCATTAGGGTGGACATTATCTAAAATTAGGTTTTTAGCTACGTACAACATTCCTAGATATGTGTTGATCAGGCACATACTCAGAGATGTGGGATTTTAACATGCTACCTCTCACTATCCTGCTAGTACATGTGTCCCATACCACATGGACCAGTAAGAAAAGAGAGATGCATCAAAGTTTTCATGCTCATGATATTCCTCTTCTATTCTTAATTGGCTGGCCATAACTATTGAGAATGGAGAGGTTATCCTATTAGCTAGGATAGGTTGAAACTTGAGAATTAAAAAACATTTGTTTTTGAGATCTTATCTCTTCTAAGGTGGAAACTCTACTCATTCTAAGTCATGGTATTTTTCCTTTGAGAATCTATCCCTAAACCCTAATCTCATATCTTCATTCTAGGGTTAGAACATATGATTCAGATTGCTTTCTAGTGTCCAACTATTTATTGGCTCTAATACCATTAATGTAACACCCCACCTTATGATATACAATATAACTGAGCGGAAGCTTTCATCTTGAAGGGGGATGTCACATATATGAAATTATAGCAAACAAACACTCATTTACCATTGAGATTAATACATTGTTCTTTGAATAGGAAATTATAATTGAGTTATAAGATATGTCTAAATAGTTCTAAACATGGAAAATTATTCATAAAGATAAACATGTCTAAATGATTAGATCGCATAGTATGTATGGCACCCACCAGTTAGCTGTTGAAGGTCTTCTACTCCTTGCTTGATCCTCTTGAGTCCTTACTTGTTCCTACTCCTGGGGATATAGCGTCCCCAACCATGCAAAGGGGAAAATCAACACATCAGTAAATGACACTTGCAATTTATAATATAAGAAAAGTAAATATACTTGACATGTAAGAAAACATGACATGAATTAATTATAATAATTCTTGAATCATTATAAACATTAAGAATTGAAAATTAAATGTATGCATCCCTCTATAGCACTCCCTTAGGAGCACATGATTGCTAGGAAAGCCCTTAGCGACCCTTAAGGTCCATGATTTGAGAGAATATAAAGACTAGTTCAATTCCAATTAACTTGAACATTAACATTAACATGATTCTTGAACTTAACATGATGGGATTTCTCCTTCTTGAACATTAACATTGATTTAATGAGTCATAAATTATAAACTTTAATCATAATGAACATTTTAACCATAGGACATAACATATATAAATCATCAAGAAATTTGATATAATTAGCATGATTTTGAACATTAAACTCAAAATCATAATGTTTACTTATACTTAGCATGCAATAAACCATATATACTTGCGCTCAGTAGCATGACCCATTTACCATGAAGCAAAGATGAACCTAATATAGCCACTCTGATCCTTGAGTCAAGTCTAGGTCAAAACTTCCCTTGAATTAATTAGGCTCTAAGTACATATTCATAAACATCATTTATCAATACCTTGTATTGATCTTAGGTTGTATAGTGTGAATTAGGGTTTGAGTGCATTAGGGTTAGGATCAGTGACCAACATCATTAACTTAGGAAAACTAGGTTGGATTGGATCACATTAATCACATGTGGTACATAAATAGAGTTTCATGGGTCAAACTAAGGTTTCCAATAAAACATCAGAATAGGAAGGCAAATCATCGCTTGAAAACCTCAAAATCGGATTCCTCTTGAAAATCCTTTCCAATGAATATTTATTTGTATTTTTTTATCATCCTATGATTTACTTTGAATCTTAGAAAACTGACTAATGAGGATTTAGTAAAGCCACAGTGTGACACCAATTTGAGTCAAAAATAAACTTGATGAAATTAAATGTGAATTGACCAAAGAACCTTGGGAGCATGTGACACATTAATTGTAGACGTGGGGGCAAAAGCATCATTAGGTCATTCATCGAGTTTGCACATTTGAGAAATAACATTATTAGTGAAAATACTAAATTGCCCTTGTAATGTTAATCATTTGAAAGATCGTGTAGGGCTACTGAGGTCATTTGAAGACCTGGATTATTCCCCTGGAGATCCATTGCTTTGAGCTTTGCTCTAGGAGTAAGAAGTTGAGATACATCTTTGATCAACTCACTCTCTCACAAAGTACCAAGACCTTCGATTGGTTCCCACCATCCATGGATGTCATCGAGTAGGCTTGAGAGTCTTAACATTCCTTAGAGCATGAGGAGCACCACAATAGGGGAGGAAATAGGGGAGGAAGTCATAGATAAAAATCCACATAAGCTATGATGAAGAATGTCTGCTAATGGTCAGAAAATACTCACCGTGTTCAAAGTAAGGTTGATGCATTGCCCAATAGGTCAGAGGAGCCTCAAGGAACCTTGATGAATAGCATCGAAAGGACATCAAAACTTCTTTATAGGGTGTGTTGAATTGGGTTACCACACGAAACACTGGTAAAGTAGGACCAAAGAGTATGTTATAGGGATGCTCACCGTTGATTCAATTTGACCGAAGGTGGAGGAGGAGTCAGTGCTAGCAAGGTGTTCATTGAAGATGAAGTGCAAGCAGGTTTAGGGGTCTCGGGGCATTGGTGGAGAAATCAATTGAGGAGAAGAGATTGGTGGTGACCGATGGGGCTTTTGGGCACCTTATATTGGGCTGTGAAACATCAGAGTGGTGTTTATGAAGCTCATGAGAGGGGGTGATGCCCTAGTTTTGGTGTCTCATGCTTAAGGTGAGAGGGAGAATGAGATATGGCTTGTTTGAAACGTCAAAGGAAGATAAAATTGGAAGAGAAGAAATCTCATCAAATGGTGAATAATCAATGTATAATGGGATCGAATGAAGTGGGCCTATGAAACTGTTCCTGACCTACAAAATATATGAAGGTAGATGATGACTCTAGAATCATCAGGTCATGAGGTGATTAAAATAGGGGCTTCCAATCAATGCACACAAAAAAGTCAAAGATGTAATGCGTGACGGGATAATAGACCAAAACTTTAGGAAATTTAAGGCGTTCACTGTAAATTCAATTAATGCTTTAGTAAAACCATATTCAAACCTTTCTAAATTCAATTTGGAGGGTCAAACATGGTGCAAATGACTTGAAATTTGAATCACGGGTTAATTTGAAGGTCTAGAATATGACTATACAACTAGATTTTGTTTCTTGTACACATTATGGTCCATAACTTCTATATTGGTTATTAACTTTAATTAAAATGCATTTAAATGGTGAGATAATTTGGAAAGGTTTTTCTTATTACATTATTGAGTCAAAATTCAAGATATACCCTATTTAGTTATTCAAGAATCACATGGTCACCTATTTAACCTCTTCCTATGTTTTATTGCTATTATGGAGGATACAAAAAGAAAAGAGGACTAATAGATTAAGACGAAAGGCGTAGTCGATGGAACCATTCCCCATTGTAACTAAAAAACGAGAGAAACCTCAATAGAGACGGAGGAACATGGAGAAAATCAAGAACAAAATAGAGTTAATTGATTCACATAATACACATTTGAAAGTGAAATATGAATTTGAGTCTTATTTTATGTTTTCTTATCCCATTTTCATATAAGAATTACCATTATTGGTATTTTTTCATTAAAACCCCTCAACTAATATTATTTATAAAAACTTTATTCTAAGTTTTAAATTGGCTAAGAAAATTGGGATTCAACATTATGCTATCTGACAACATTCACAAGATGACCATGTTTCCATGGAGACTCAAAATAAGAAAAATTCCCACAGAACTAATTAATCCAAATATTTATCAAGAAATTTCTTCATGAATTTTGATTTTAGATCAATACTAAGAAAATATAAACCAAGAAGCATATCCTAAATAGTTTCCAGAATTATATCACCGTACTCAATTTTATGAAGAAAGCAACATGGTGTATTCCAACTATGTCTACCCTCAAGTTACATTGTAAATGTGAGTAGATGAGTTGGCATTCAGATCTTGTAATGTGATTTTAGGTGCATACTCCTCAACATTGAAGATAAGAATTACAATTCTTTTAATAATACTTTATAGTAACCTATGTAGATGCTACTAAAAGGTTAATGTACATGCTCCTACTTATCTAAATTAACATAACATATGTAAAGTGTAAATAAAAGTTCTGGAATAGCGTGACAGTCAGAGATCATTAGATCCAGTTTAGTTTTTTAGTTGCATTTTAATAGTTGGGTTAATGGACATATGTTAGTACAACTATATCATATCTGGATGCCAACAATATCAAATTCATTAAAAAGGATTACACCTTGAACTTTTCTACAATGTATAATTCAATAATAGTCAAGGGTTCAGATTCAAGCCTAATAATAGACAAGCACAAGGAGTTGGAAGAATTGAACCAGGAGGAAAAGACCTCCATGTCAATCTAGTCCATTTGATCCATCGTTTGCTGCAAGCTCTCCCTACAAATGATGACCCTAGTGCATGAATAAGAAGAAAATAACATAGATGTGTGAATATTTTTTATGCATGTTCAATTAATATTAAATGCTTATCCTTGAGTCATATTTGTTGCATCAATACATGCACCAATTCCTTTCTTTCCCAGCATCCGTAAATTGTTTGCATCGTTGTCATCCATTCTCAAGATTCTTTACAAAAAATCCATACACAGAGACAACATCACATGATCATGTCTATACTTCTTGTGGACACATGTTAATGACACATTAAGGATGTCATTTGTGCTATATATAAGATTGCAAGAAGTAAATAGCAAAATGTTGGGTAACATGTATGATTTTATAGCTAGTTTAGGAAACACATGATCTGTAATGACCCCGCCTCCTGGTAACCCCCAATTAAGGGAGACCAAAAGGTCGGTGTCGTTATCCCAATTAACAGGATCAAAGGTTCGACAAATAATCAATAACAATTATCAAATTCTACCAACTATACTGAAATCTGGTACAAATTAAAACTTTTTGCATACCTTTTTAAAACTTTGGTAAGCTACTCTATCCACAGCCTGGATTCATTCTATCTAATCCTCCTTGCACTTTATTTCTTATTTCCACAATGTGTCACTTTATTGTTAGTTCTTTCAATTGTTGTACCTAAAACGCCGACAAACAAAACATCGGTCAACATATAGGAATATGCTGGTATGTGGGGACAACCAAAATTTCACAGATATGGCTAACAATTTAATAATCACAATCAAGTCATTTAACAAGTCAATTTACATTTTCAATGTGTCATTCTCCACCTCTTTTGCCCTAACCCTGGCATACCCCTCTAGGGTTTCTCTTTTGCCATTGACTTAAGGCCACCTTCTCAATCCCGAGCTTGGTGCCTGGGGGCCACCTCTCATGGTGCCCCATAGTCATGCAACATAGACCACCTTCTCATTCCCGAGCTTAGTGTCTGGGGTCACCTCTCATGGTGCCCATTGGTCTACTCTCTTGGGCCTGACCATGGCATCTTCCATCAGGGTGGCATGTAGGTGAGAGAATACACATGTATTTATAATTGTGATAACCATAATGACTTTATAATTGCAGTATGAACATCCAAACTATTTAGTTTCAACCAATGCGATTAACCATCTGGTAAACCTTCGGAAAACTAATGTGATTAATCGTAATTAACTACATATCTGTCAAACAAATTTTTTTTTGATACCTACCGGAAGACCAGTTACAAAGGATTAAGCTAGGTCCAAACTATTGAAGAAAAACTCCTTGTCCTTGGAAAGGGTTGCAGCAGCTAAATCCGGACACGAGATCCACTCATCCGACATGTCTGGTTGCTTTGGGCAATGCTTCGCAAGCATGTCTGTTAGTTTGTTCTGGTCCCTCTTCAGGTGAATGAGCCTATACAACATCGGCTGCTGGAGAAGCTCCCTTATCTTCTGTACTAGAAGGAGATACTTCGGCGGCAGCTTGATTGCGTCTGCTACCCACATAGCAGCGTTCTGTGAGTATGTGATGATGGTTGTTATATGCAGAGAGCTCTGTAAAGCCAGCTGGGCTCCTTGGATAATAGCTTCTAGTTCACCTTCCATTGCATCAATGCCTGGGCAATTCTTGGCTACTCCAGTAATCCAGTCCCCTTCGACACTCATTGCGATCACACATGTACATGACTGATTGATGGCAGCCGAAACAGCCACATCAACATGTATGACCGTAACAATCTTGAATGCAGAATTAATCCAAACAAGCATGTAATCCAGAATCAAGCAAGAAATCACACAATTTGGCCTTGAAAAATACATTCAATATTCTCTATCATAGATCATGGTATCCAAGTCTAATTGACCTTATCGGGCCCTAGGGTTATTAGCCCTTTTTAGGGTTTTGACCATAATTAGGGTTTCACTTCCTTTTTACCACTTTTACTTTATTTTTTATCAAAATAACTATTAAACCCTAATTATCTCATCTTATTTTTCCATTAAGATCCCAAGATCAGGTTTGGACCACAAAACCCTAATTTTCAAATTAATTATATCTTTTCTTCCCCTTTTCCCTCACTTAGGGTTTCTAAGGGTATAAATGACAATATTAGGTTGAAAACCCTAATTCTTGCAAACCCCTTTTCAAAATAGGTCAAGATTCATTTTTATCACTAAATAAGTTAATAATAATTGAATTTATTCAGTTGAAAGATTAAACCCATCTTTTATCAACAATTAGGTTTTCTAACCATAATTTAATACTTTTCCCATCCAATTTATACACTTTTACAAAACGATATTGATTTAGGTTCCCAAACCATTTAGTGTATCCCTCATATTTTACTGATCATTTTTCATGTATTAACTTTTTCATCTGAGTTTTCTATCAAAAGATATGATTTTTATAAGAAAACCTTTTTTCCATTGATTTAATTACTAATTTCAGAAAAACAATGACCATCTGATCCGTGGTCCACTAGTCCACCTAGGATCCAACGACCATAGATCACGCACAACTTGCGATCAAAAGAAATAAATGATGAAGATGCCCTTACCTTGACTGAAGGCACGAAGGGGAAAAAGCGTAAAAGGCCACGAGCCTTCGTCTTCTACCTTGCGTCGAGCACAACTAATGTGATGGTCAAATCGAGCATTGACTCTTCGATCCAGGTGACTAGCGAGCGTGCCAAGGGGTTAGGAGGCTTCGTCCTCCTCCATCGAACCAGTTCACAACCTCAATTGCTCTCCTGAGACTAGCCAAGACTGCCCCTTGCTCGTCGGACTCCGGTGAGGTTCCCTGAGAAGTCGGGCGTACAGGTCAGGACGAAGAGGCCAATTCAACACACGAAAGCATTCCTCACACTCTTCCGCAGAGGTTGGACTAGCAAAAAGGGATGTTGGTGTCTTCATTCACCCTCCCCTACATATAGGGTCGGGGCAAGATCCTACTGAATTGGGAATTCTCCCAATAGGCGATCAATCCCCTACAAAGCAGGGTTGGTTCCCTTCGTTTTCCTTCTCTGAGTCCAAAGCAATTACTATCGGGTGAGCACACTCCCTAGATCGCAAGGAAACCGGAGAGGAAAGATCCCCTGTAACTCATAGAGTCCTAGTCCCAGTGGGACTTAGACGATGAATGCTAGACATTGGATTAAGATCCAATGGCCTCAGTTGCACGTGATCAAACAAAAGGAAATTCATTTTCCTATTTCAGAATAAATCCCAATCTTGGCAATATCATGAGAAATTCGTATCTCCCAAACCCTTGCTCCTTTTTAACTCAAATTTTTAGGGAAAGTTCATCTTGATATTACCTAGCTATTTACAAATTTTGGGAAACAAATTTCAATGGATGAGAAGGATTCCCTCTCTCCCAAGGTATCTATCCAATTAATCAAAATTAATTAGTATTCCTTTTTCCTTTTGCCATTATCTTGTTATTTTAGGTCCCTTGGACCTCAAGAAATCCTAAAGGCATGTAATCCCATCTTGGGAGATATCTATTTGCCTTTATCCTCTTTTAAATGTCTATTTCTCATATTCCTCTTTTATTTATCAAATCCTTTTCCTTTTTATTTTTCTTTTCTTTTCAATTGGGCTCAATGGCCAACAAAGTCCATTATCAATCAATAAAGGCCATTTCACACGAAATTCATAACAAATCAAATAAATAAATTTCTTTTATTCTTTAAAAGAGAATTACATCATTTTACTAAATTCTTAAGAAATTGAGGTTATAACATCCTCCCCTCCTTATAGGAATTTTGCCCTCAAAATTCCATCAAGCAAACAAACAAATCAGGATAAGCCTTTCATATGTCCATCATGGCTCCCATGTGGCCTTACCCTTTCCATGGTGCTTCCCAAGAACCTTCATCATCTCATACTCTTCCATATGAGTTCTTTCTTACCTTGGTATATCATACCCTCATAGGTGACTCAGGACATTTCAGCCTCTCATAAAGTTGAATAGGTTCAGGGCTCAACACATGGCTTGGGTATCTCACATAGTGCCCTAGACCAGACATATGGAACTCATGTAACACATTATACACCATGTTACCCTGAGGGGTAGGGTTAAACCTAACCATCTCCACCAATCCATCTCCAATGGACCCATATATCAGGGACTCAACTTTCTCAGCTATAGTTTAGAGGGGTCAAATTTTCATATCACATACTTTCCTATAGTGAACTGCATGTCAATCTGCTTTGCATCAGCTCACGACTCATGTTGTCTCTGACCTCTCTCTCAGCCATTGCACGATCAAAGTGACTTCATCTGCACACATTGTGGTTCTTTTCTAACCTTCATGAGGCCTCTTTCACCAACATCATCTTAATGAAGTGGTGACTGACACAACCTCCCTTTACAACTTCCTGCATCCTGATAAAGGCTATGGTGGTTAACGTCGCATCTTAAGAACTCTCTCTTTGTATCACCCTAAATGAGCTCACATGCTCTCATTAGACCCTCTAGTCTGGATCATACTAACCATTAGTATGGGGTGCTAAACTGTACTAACATCGATTTCTTTAGGTATCTACTTCCACCTCATGGGAGTGAACATTTAGGTCATACTCAAGAACTTTTGAACTCACATCATGGTGTAGTTGAATCATCTCTCTCTCTCTTAAGTAGTTCAACTGAATCCGTCCCTTGACAACATTCTTTCTTTCTCATGTTATCTAGGTAAGGCGATCTACCATCACCCATATTGCATCTTGACCTTCCTTGGTCTAGGGAAGGCTTACCACAACATCCATAGTGGTGAATTCCCATTCCCTCTCGAGGACTCTTTATCCTCTATATCACTACACTAGGATACTAGTGTTCGTCCTTCACCTCTTGACGTGCATGGCGATGAGCCACATGCATCTTTGTACACTTTTCATCTTAGGCATTAAAATACTACTGTAACTTACTATCTTAGCAGTTTCACGGTGTATGGTGATCTTAAAATCATGATTTCCTATATGTCATGATTCCTCAAGATCGATTCCTCGGAAGCCCTAAACCACTCTCATCAAGGTTTTCCTTCCTATCCAAAGAAGTGTATCTAAGGTTCTACAATCATCCTTCTACCGCATCAAGGACTGGCTGGCTAACCAAACAACCATTAACTTGATCAGTTGCTACATATGAATGTTATCCAAACTTATCTCTTTTTCCACTTAAGGTTAGCCTAGCAACCTCAGCTTCTTCTAGCCTCTAGTTAAACTAGACAGTTATATCTCAACCAGGGTATCCATTACCACTTCACATCCTTAAGTATTAGGTAATGTTAAAGACATACACCTCCATGTATTCTTCTTATCATCTCATCTCAAACTCTAAGTTTGTCTTCAACAAGAAACTCTAAGCTCATCCTCATGGTGATCAAACTCAACCTTGCATAACTTGCAAATTCCACATAGCTTCTACTAGAAACATCCTTATTTCTCTTACTATTTGCAAACGATCCATGTATCGTTCACTCCACAAGGGTATGTTATCATCTCTATCCTCATACCCTGTAGCAATGTTCCAACTCACATCATCTTTATCCTTGGTGTATGGCATGCGTACTGTCCTATCTCTTACTCCCATAACAAGAGGAAATAAGCATTTGGCTGCAGTCCAAATACAAAGTTCTTCCAATTCTAAGAGTAGAGATGGTGCATCCCACCTTGCCAGAACACCTTTAAATCTAAGTTGTAACATGTCACATATGTCTCTACATCACAAACATCATGATATCAAAATTACTTCCATGGAAACTGGTCTCGAACCTACTTGGGTCACTACACAATGCTTGGTCATCACCTCTAGGTCTATAGGGTGCCAGTAATTTTGGGGCCATCCCTCTTCCCTTCTGCATCCACAAAGTGCCCTACTTATCAGCCCTTTGGGTCCCATGAGTACATGAAGGTGATCAATCTCCTAACCCATGGCCCTCATACAATAATAGTTGTTACCTCCCGACCCTATGGTTATGTGCAACTAGGAAATTAGGCAACTCCTGCTTCCATCGGTCTTATCCCCACCTCACCCTAGGATAGACTTAGGATACCATTATAGTACATGTCCAACTTAGAACCTTACCCAAGCCTTCATCATCTGTCTCTCGGCATTCATGGGTTGACTTACATCCTTTTATAGGGGTTATGGCGACCCGCCTACCTTGGTCAGGCCCCATACCAATTACCTCTATGGTAACACATCCACATGCACATAGAGATGGTTATCTAAGGGTCTATGGGTTCATTCTCCTACCATGTCCTCTTTACTTATCTTCTCAAGATCCTCTGAAACCTCTTTAGGTTACCTCAAAACCACAGACACTGGTACACATCCTACAAAAGGGTCCCTCTCCCAGGATGCGAGGAAACTACATCTTGATAACAAAGGTCACAAACGTCCTTATGTTTAGGGCCTGCATCCACATGAGCATGCTTAGCCCTAGCAAGCTACTAAGGCACAAGTATACACCTACAAAACCATGCTAGGTCACACTTGTTCTCATCCTCAACATTAGATCAACTTAGTCGTGAGGGGTTCATCAAACATACCCTTAACTTAAGGGATTTCCTTTACCTCCACACATGAGGAGTGCCATGATCGAAACTATAGAGACTCAAATCTCATCATGAGAATCAGATACACTACTTCCCCTCTTAGTCCTAGGAACCCTAGGTTCATCTTTGGGTGTCCAACTGCATGCTCAATCTCTTAACCATGAATCAAGCATGTCCAAGGTATGTCATGTACTTCCATGATCCTTTTATATAAGCAGCACCTCAGAGTTAAGTCCTCCTCAAGAACAACCATATAGGTATAAAGCATCACAACTGGTTACTTAAACCTCCTCAGGGTCTAAGGCACTCTTTGTCTCATCTCAGCAAGTAATCACTTATCGTTGGGTTTTAGGGGAGGCAGATAAGGCAGCGAAAACAAAAAATTTCCTCCCTAAACCCAGAACAAGGAAATGTGTCAACGCCTATACAATAGGAAAGGATGGTTTGTGGAATCATACCTTGTCCCAAGGCTTGCTCAGCGAAAATACCTCACGGCTTGCACGGTCTTCACCTCCGGTCTTGGACAGTATCTGTGCAGCTCCTGGTCACACTGGGACTGACGACTCCTGGTCTCACCGGGACTGTTGTGATTGACAGCTGTCCTCTGAGTGGCAGAAACCTCCTGACTCTGAAGTAGTCCACACGGACCACCTGGAACTCCAATCTCCTTGTCCCATAAGGAATTGGAAGGAGTTGCACCCTCCTATCAGCGTACTAGTCGCCAACACACTCTCCTGCTACCAGTCACAACTGCAATTGTCTTTCCCTTATTGTGCCTCTCTTTTCAGGTAGCACTTGCTCGGGCTCTCTCGGTTACCAAAACTAGAGAGAATGACAACTTTGTAGAGCAACTGGTTGCACTGAGTTGTACTTTGAGAAGCCCCCAATACCCCTATATATATAGGAGGGTCATGAGACAGGTTCTCCATCCCGGGCAATGCAGGACTAAAAGCAGGAGTAGAAGGGTTCGAGATTTTCCACAAAAACAACCAACTCGCAACCTGAACCGATCGTTTCACAACTGAAATGGTCGGTTGGGGACCTGAACCGGTCGGTTGAAACCTCAACCGATCGGTTGGGACACCTCAACCGGTCAGTTCACTTCTGAACCGGTCGGTTCGTGGTCCTGGTCAGTTCCTGATTGACTTTCCATCTTTTGTTTCTAATTGGTATCAAATACCAATCCTTGTTCCAATCAAATTGGGCAAGGAAACGAAAGGAAAATTCTCACCAATCCTACTTTCCCAACTTGCCCGGTTGCAACAGTTGAACCGATCGTTACAACACTTGAAGCAATCATATCACCCTGTCCATGAGCCGATCGACTCACAACCTAAGCCGATCGGTTCACCAAGTTGAGTCGATCGGTTCATCACCTGAGCCGATCGGTTGGGAGTGCAAATTGTGCAGAATCAGTCAATTGTGATTTCAATCAATCCGATACTTGAATCAATGTGTCCAACACCTTGAACATTATGACATTGAGCTATCAATTGATTGAGTGGTTAATTGAACTACTAAACTCCTTTAGTAATCAATCTAAACATATTTTGGGGACAAAACACCTCTTCGAGGTTAAATCCTATGTGTGTGACCCTGTAGGTCCATTTCACGTTGGCAGTGAAAGTCCATAACACTTATGACTTCACAAGAAAAGAGTGGTGCCTAGTCACACATCAGTGCTACCCAAGTGAAAGTAGAAAGTTGGAGAACAACTTTCAATCCTACAATCCATGAATGGTGTTACAGTGAATGTATAATTCCTTTGTCACTGATATCCTGAATGAACTCGAGGCATGGAACAGTCATCCTGTCAACATTCATTCACTTTCTTGATCTCAGAGCAGATTGAAAGAGATATGTATGACATCAATATCACATACTGTTTCACACATGCATGCCCACACCTATTTAAATCCTACTCATCAAGTGGCCTTGGATATCAAACTCCCTCAGGAGGGACAAATCCCATATCTATCACTCACCCCTCAAAAGCCCCATGTGTCAAAGCCACCCAATCATCACCTTTATAACAACCCATGTTTTAGGACTGCATTTGATGATGTCAAAGTGTGCCCAACGACATGTGTTGAGTGTAGTGATTTCAGGTCAAAGAATCACACTCACCACCATCACTGTGAGTACTGATTGTGACTACCATGTCATGGTTACATGTGTCAAACTCACGGTGGGTCTGTCTGGTACTCTTGTTCTCTAACAAGTACCTATGTGTTTGGTTTGACATCTCTATATCATGACTAATGAGATTCTGTCATCAAACAACACCACAATCTAGCCTTGTGTGTCATTGCTGTCTATCTACCTTCCACAATGGCATCCGACTAGGGACATAACAAGAATGTACAAACTCTTAGCATCCGTATGATCTCATCGTTCATGTTCTCAACCTAAAAGCATACGTCATTGAGTACTGTCATTCTCTAGACATTCAATCTGTTCTATCACTATCTCATATGACTGAACCAGAAAGAATTGGAAGCTTGCTTTTGATGTTTATCAAATCAATCTTAATGTATCCCACCAATCATCCCATGATTGGCTCTCAGGGCATACATACCAATAGACTCCCACTTGCACTGCGAGCCAATCACCCTTGAATCATATTCATAGTGATCTTCAAACATGTCCACATGTTACTGTGCTCTTGTGCCAACATAGTGAGTTATGGAAACACCTTGCCAAAGTCAGTATAAATTGCATGTCTCACATCTCTTCGCTGTACGTCACATGTATGAGATGGAGTTGTCGTAATATGTGATCTAGTATTCCTTTGCTAACCTTTAGCCACATTGCATGATCAATGATTCCATACTTGTCATCAATGAGTGGAATATCTATAAGTTCATCTCATGAACTTCTATATCCATATAGTATCCACTGCTATTCTCTAACACATAGATACTCGACATTCCCTTTTAAATGGTTTTATTGGAACACTTCCAATTAACAACAAACTTTCACTTTTATATATCCTATATATATTTTGTGATTAATTTTCTGTCCTTTCGGAAGTTCGCATCAATGTAACTCTTTACATTGAACTCTTCCTTATCTCCATAGAACTAGTACTTCACAAGTACTCATCAAGTTCTCATGGTATTCTAGTAACCCTTACTGGAAGTAGACAAACATCCACTCGTCATGTCTCACATATGAGTTATCAGGATGAACACATCATATTGTCATGTCCTACATACAAGATGATGAATGCATTTTATTCTTGCCATGTCCATACATGCAAGATAATGGGATGATTACATACATGATAGATCCATATCTATTCTTAGTATTCCCATTCTTCATAAGAATTGGACACTTGGCCTTAGGATACTAACTCCATGTAACATGGACAAGTTTTCTCCCACTGAATCTGTGCATACTGAACCCTTCAGTACAAATTGCCAATGTATGCTTTCTCTTTTCAGGTCAAGAGGTTTTTTTAGAACTATCTCTATAGATCTCTATTCCTATCACATTGGAAACATCTCTATCTTCCTTAAAGATAATTTCCACTTTTAGATTTCCATTCTAGAACATTTCCATTTCACATCAACATGTGGAATGTGAACATGCTCCCACTAAATCACAGATCCCTTCTTTATCTTTGACATATCATTCAAACCCTTTGACTATATCATCAAAGTGAATATCCAATTCTGAGTTGCTTGTACTCAATCAATCACATTGATTAGTCCATTGTAACTTATAGACTTCATTTGTATTTGTGGATTCATAAACCTTATAGGTTGTGTCACATACACATCCTTATTTTATTCCTCATAGGAATGCAGTTTTAGTATCCATATGCCAAATGTCTTAGTCATTAAGTTGCAATCAACAAGCATCATCCTTCTCAAAATTTTATCCATGTGTCTTAACACTTAAGACTTATTCACACTTATGGATTTCATCCCAATGAGTGCTACCATCAAGGTCATACTTTATGGTTTACATGGAAGTCATTTAGGATGTAATAGTCATCTACCATAACTCAAAATTTGGTTCCTCTCATTCATCTAGATAGTTGACTCATTACATGACCAACTCATCATATAGATGATCGAGATGTATCTGTGAAGGATATAAGAACTCACAACCTTGGTGATTCTTAATGTCCTTTATTAGTGTGGGGTATTCTTTTATTAAGAATAATTTTGTTATTTGATAATCATTCTCTAACTCCTTAGAGTATGACTCCTTTTGATTTAGATATCACCATGCCTTAATCATGAGTTCACTATGATACATTATCATAATCACTCATAAGGATCTCAAACATTTGGTCCAAGTATTTCATTCATTGATCTCATCAAGAATTAACACTTTACCAAATTCATACTTCATCTATGATATCCTTGAACATTTCAAGATATTCATTTTGGTATTTCATTAAACACCATTTGAAGTATTAGCATTTACTCCAATAGGTATGTAAATACATCACATGTATTATACCTAATTGGATAATCATTCTCCCACTACCATTAGTGAAGATTGATTAATCATGTACAAGAGATTCATGTCTCTTACTAGTTCTCTAACCAAAAGAGTCTAGATTTATCCATCACATGTAAACTAGAAATGAATTTCTCATCATTGATGCTAATTTGATTGTTTGAGTTATCTATAACTTTTAGGTATCATTTTATCTTATGTATACCATGTATCACAAGATAAATAAGACATTGTCCTAGTTTCATATCTTTATTAGTGCCATCATTGTCATACAATATGCAAAAATAAAGTGTTTCTATCTATTGGAAAATTGAAATAGCAGTTCTCAACTCTATTTCGTGCCCTTTAGGCTGAAATAAACTGAAAGATACTCCTATCTATGGCAGCAATACTTGCCCCAATAATGAGTACTTCTTTCTCGGTCCTTTCACAAAGGCCATCACTTCTTTGTGGATCTTGCATATCATATATGACATATCCATATCTTGGTATCATATACCTCAGATAAAGAAGCAGTTCATTTCATGATACCTTAGGTGGAGATCTCCATCCCCTTCCTGCATCTTCTTTTGTTCTTCCAAATATAGAGGGCAATCCGTCATACACCCTTTCCCTATGTGCCTTGAGGCTGAAGACGGCTTGGATTGCTGGCTAGCATAAGAACACTTCTTTGCTTTGCCTTTGTCCTTGCCCTTAAGAATTACCTTTTCTTTGATCACATCAAAGATTATGGTTTTTCTTCCTTCATCTTTGCCTCTACTATCCTCAACATGTCCAACAACTCTATCAACGTTTGTCAAAGTTGTAGCTTAGCATGAATTGTATGATTCTCACAACATTTGTAGTATCATACCAATAGCCAACTCTTGGCTCAGAGGGAATCCTTCTTAGTCAGGTCTTTCACATACCCAATCATATTGAGTGTGTGAATGCCTTACTGGATCTCCTTCTTTCATGACATACTAGGACAATGTCTTGGAGACATCATATGTCTCATGTTGTCTCTTCAACTCATAGTTCAGAGAACACAACATCAAGCACTCCTCATTAATGTCATCCTCGGTATGCTTCCATAAGCATACTTTCAGCCATTGATGTGGTGGGATCGAGTTCATCTGGTTCTGGTATAACTAGGACTTAGAGCTTTCACTCATTGATTGAGAACACTTCTCATCATCCTAACCAGTCGTGGAATTATTCCCATTTAATTTGTTGTTTGTTGCCATTTGTACCACAAAGGAAAATATGCAATTTTAGTCCAAAAACTCATTTTTGACTTATTTGATTGATTTGAAAAGTTGACGATATAATTATGCCTTTAATTAATTATCGCTCCCACTATTTTACTTCAAATTGATAGCCCTCACCATCAATTCAAAATATTGCAGCGTACAACCTTCTAGTGGGCAAGATCCTGAAATCCTCTAAGTCATGGACCAGCTAGGGCTGTCACCCACAACTTAGATCTCTCAGGTAGGCAACTCTTGCCAATTGCATCATATGCAACTCTTGATGAATGAACATGCACAACACCTTGCCATGAACATTCCTTGCTTCTGGGCTTAGACGCTCTAAGAATCACCAGTTAAGTCTAACCCAAAAGCCGACACAGTAAACATGCACCCTGCTTTGGCCGAACCTACATGTCTACCCTTCACACTTCCACAAGATAGATGGCGCACCATGCTTTGGCGTAACCTATGCTTGGTCGATCGAGTTTTTCATGTGTGCCGCTAATGGAAGGCATATAAGACTTAATATTTTAATGAGGGATTTGGTTTTTATATACATATACATATCCAATCACCACAATACATAGTACGTATCATATACATGCTATATCCCACAAAAACATGCAAAACGATAAAAGCGATGATTATGGCCATCCTAATGTGATTCCTCGAGCCAAGAGGAATCACGATCATCTAGGTCTACATCACATGCAAGATGTATAAGATGAACTATGTGCTTTTCCTTCCGAGTAGATCAACTCATCACATGAATGACATGCTCGTTCTGACCCGGTCATCTGGGTGCCACCAGCCGATCGGTTGGCTCCTCCAACCGATCGATTTGCCTGGTCATCATGCATCTCGTCATGGCCGCCACCCACTCGTCTCATTCCTTGAACCGATCATCAACCGATCGACTCACTACTTGAACCGATCGTCTGGAACGTCAACCGATCGGTTCACGTCTTGAACCGATCGTCTCAGTTGTCGTCAGGATGCACTACAGCAAAATTGCCCATTAGCGACATTTATAAAAAAGCCACTATCTTTCTAATATACACGCATTTTTAATTAAAATTCCTCTAAACCTCCTATTATAGAGTTTCTAAAAAGGACTTAACATTAAAGGCATTTGTATTTTTAACTAGCGGCAATCCTAAATTGCCATACCCAAATTTGGTAAGGCAATATTGACTTTCCCGCTCCAAATTTCATGACTTGCGCTCCAAATAGCTACTCTCTCCCTAATTCAGCCCGACATCTGCTGCTCTCTCGCAAACTTGTGTCTTCCTCCCTCTCCAGTCTCTCCTTGCGATGAGCCCTAGCAAGGAACCAACATTTGCCAGCGCAGAGAAGCTCTAGAGAAGCTGTCGGACGCAGAGGTGCCAGCACCGACAGTGAGTCCCAACCTAGAACCAGCATTTGTCAATGGAGGAGAGTTTCCGGCCGTGGGCGTCAATCGGGATTTGGACCTAGCCAACCGGAAGCACCGCCTTAGGCGCCGGCGAGCTCGAGGGACTCCAATCATCCGAAGCTTTGCAACTTTCTGAAGAGGTATGTTGGCGCTCCCCCTCTCCTCCCCGCAATAACTCAATGAGCTCATCAGGTTTCTCTCCTTTTCCCTCGTTCACTCCGCTAGGCCCCTGCACCCCCACAAATCCCTCCCATGGTCAAACTCTGTTTCTCACACCCTATTCTCACCTCTTCTCTGCCTCCCAATTTGGTGACACTCTCACCATCTTCTATGCCTCCCACCCCCATCTCGTCCCCTCTAGGAGAAGCCAACCTCCAGTCCAGATCACCAAAGAGGAGGCATTGGAAGGATGAGTTGTGAGGAATATAAAAGGAGGAGAGAGCTCGGTGAAGCACATACGATATTTCCCTGCTTTTTGGTTCTTGCTTATTTCTCAGACTCGGTTGAGTTCATCTTTATCCTTCTAGAGCTTCATGGTTATTGTTAACAAGTGTGTGGGACATTGTAATCGTTGTTGTGTATTGATATGTACACCCATGTCCTATGTTTAGGAGAGGACGAAATTACAAGGAATTAGACAGAACCCTGATGGCCACGACAAACAAGCCCATGCACAATTTACTGATTGGGCACAAAATATTTTCCTAAGGCAAATTATACAGGATTTTAATAGAGATTTTAACTTAAGATTTACTGATTTTTTCCCACGCTTAGCTTTAGTTGTGTTTTTTTATATGGATTGGATTGATATGATTTTTTCCATGGATATGAACCACCACTTTGTTTCATGCCACATTTTCCTCAATTTGGGTCATATTATTCAGGCCAGACCACATTTTGTATGCTTAGTTCATTTTTAGCTAAGTTGTTTGCCAAATTCTGGCCATCATTAGGATTTAGACCTACCTTTAATAGGGTTTGGTTTCCATTTGAGCCAATGTAGTTGAACATGGCTCTTTTTCATGTGTAAAACAAGTTGCATGACATACTTTGCAGTCATTGATACATGTGTTAGGAGTCTACAACTGGTCTGTAAATCATGATGAGGTTTCACTATGGTTGTTAATGTGTGTTGACCTTGTCTTAACCTATTTTTTAAACAAGTAGATGTCAATGATAATTTAATTAACCAATCCCTATGATTGATCCTAATTCAGTTCAATATTGTTTTGCATTCATACACGATCGTGCTAAAACTTGTAGTGTGCATTTCCAATTAAATAGGTCTCACACCTATACAAAATAAGGTAGACACCATTAACCTCTTTGATAATCTAAAATATGAGTGTTGATTAAACAAATAGATAATAAGTGTCACCTCATTTTATGAAATACCAAGATACATAAAATTCTATCAAGCGTAAATCCTATGATTCCTGGCTCTGGAAAAAATTGCTTAGACACAGGGATACTTTTCTTCTTCATGCTCATTTTAAGATAGGCAATGGTTCCTATTTTTTCCTTTGGAAGGATCTGTGGTGTGGTAATGGTACCTTCCTGTCCGATCATGTTGATGTGCAGTTCATGCACAGATTGGGAAAAGGTGATGATTGTCGGGTGGATGCATGCTTGAGTAATGGTAATTGGGCAATCCCTGGTAATATTCGTGGAGGAGATGATGTTCTCCGGA
Organism: Alisma plantago-aquatica; assembly: GCA_963693085.1. NCBI lineage: Eukaryota > Viridiplantae > Streptophyta > Magnoliopsida > Alismatales > Alismataceae > Alisma > Alisma plantago-aquatica. Next base: position 559,764,660 of record OY856412.1, read on the forward strand.
TCCTTCAAAATCTGGCTATTTCCAATGCAAATACTGAAGATTGTATTCTTGTTAATGGAAAGGTGTCCTTGTCGCTGAAAGAGTGTTGAGACTTATGCAGGTCCAAGGCTCAAATTCTGAACTGGACTGCTGATGTGTGGGCGTCCTTGATTCCTAGGAATATATCTGTTTTCTTATGGAAATGTTACCTTCAACACTTACCTTCTTAGGACACTTTAAAGAATTTTAACTTCCAGCTCCCTTCTATTTGCTATCTATGTTGGAAGCATGAAGAAGATGGATAACACCTCTTCTTTAACTGTTTCTATTGCACTGAGCTTTGGTCCTTCTTCAAGCTTAAGTATGGTCATGCTCCTTCATGTCTGTGATCCCAAAGGGGTTTGGACCCTGTGTATACGTGATGTCAATAGCATAAATAGATAGTTATAGTTTTCCTTTCTATACAGTTGTTAGCTTCTTAGCTTGTAAAGAGTTAAACTCTGTTTTGGTGTTGTTTTTAATAAAGGAGGAGGCACGCATGGTTCAGCAAAAAAAAGATACATCAAATTATAGAAAATACTAGTTACTTCCTTGAAATTCTCAAAGAAGGATTAGTGAACATTGGACCGATTGCAAAGATATAGGACATGATCTCCTCTATTAGATTTCTTTTCAAGCTATCATGTCTACCACAATAATGTTGGTTATGACAAGCAATAAAAGGTTAACTGATGTTATACAACTTTTTCTGAAAATATATAACATCGTTATATTTACTTACACTTTGTTAATACTAATATTATGCAGTCTCTGTCCACCCAAAACAGTCCCTATGAACTGGGCCTCTATGGCAATGTTAACGTTCCCTATTGAAGAACAATTGGACATCATCCTAGATGATCGTTCCTTAAACTAATTGGTCATACCCAAACATTGCTGTTTTCTAAAAGGAAGACACTACATGCCTGGTGAAGTGACCCTAACTTTTGGCAATTATTCACATGTTATCGAGGTTGAGTATGATTTGGCGGGAAATCTTGTATCAAAATCCGGTTGGCGTGATTGGATTGGAAAGATGCATGTGGGCCGTAGCGACATCTTTTTCTCCATCTAGTTGGCCATAATACCATCAACGTTTGGATAACCAACATCAACTGTGAGACCCTCGATCATCTACTGCGGTATGAGCGCACGGTGGGGGATATCATCTATGACGAATCTGATTATGAGGCCCCTGTCAGTTCAGATTCGTCTAAATACAGTGAGGAGCTCCGCGACACATCATCATCAAAAAGGCCACGGTAGGTCCAATTAACAAATATAATTGTCAAAACAAAAAAATTTGTTTACACTTTTTGTCTGAAAGCAATCAATACTCATAGCTGCTTTCTTTTCTGAACTTCAGGAGAAGATCGCCACAATGAATAAAGTCTAAAAAACTTTTCTTTTTTTAGATTGAGACACTCGTAAGAAAAGATATGGTAGATGATAAAATCAAGTTTCTTTCTCAAGGTCCACATCAACTGGCCATTAAGTACAAGGGCTATGTTGTCAATGGACACAGATTTCATACCAAGGCAAAAGATGTAAATCGAACAACACAAAATAGTGGAGTCTTTCTGGTAGCTAAGACTTATTGTTATTCTAAAACCACTGACCACAATCCAATTACTAGAGATGTAACCTACTATGGTGTTTTGAAGGATGTTATTGTGCTCAATTATTATGAACACTTTAAGGTGACATTATTTCAGTGTGATTGGGGGGACATCTACTCAACGAGGGGAATAAAGCATGATGAGCATGGGTTGACTCTTGTGAATTTGAGACACCTTCAAACTAGAGGATAACCATCTGTAGTGGCATCTCAAGTTGGACAAGTATGTTATGTAGAAGATGTCACTACAAAAGGGTGGCATTTTGCTGTAAAGATTGCCCCACGGGATATATTCAACATGGAAGAACAATCTTGTATTGAGAATGTTGAAGCTTATGTGCAAGGTGAAACTGGAGATGGGCCATCAATGACATCAGAGGATGGAGATACTGATTGTGACATAGTTAGATTGGATATGGAAGGAATTACTGTTTCTAGTTCAACAACTGAAAAAGACCAATCCCGAATTCAGCAGGATGATGAAAGTGTATCTCAAAGTGATGATGATGACTGTTTTGAATGAGAAGATAACAAAATAGCAACCAATGTTTCTTTTTGTTTGTCATTAATAATTGACTTAAATAATCCTTTTTTTGGCTCAATGTATCTCTTTAATTTTCTGTCTCAAATTGCGCTCGAGCTAGGAGTATCAATTTTGCATGTCTGACATCATTCTTATTCATATTTATCATTGTCTCTACTGTTGTTTATAATTATATTTGCTTAAATATCTGAGTTTCATTTTCAAATATTATTAATAAAATTGTTATTATGTTGTTCAATATTTTTCTAAATGTGACCATTTTTATGTGACTTGATATACTCAAGATGAGAGAACAGTACAGTGACAACTGCCATAACATGACAACCACAAGCAAAGATAAGAACAACAACAATGACTCCTGTACGGTGACTCATTTGCCTAGCATTACTCGACATGCTTGTTGGCAATCTTTGAACATGTCAACCTCAAATCGCTCCAAAAAAAATTTATCTTCCCTTCCAACTAAAATTTGTAATGATAGAGCAAACAAATACAATAAAACTACTGCTAGCTCTGCAAAAAATGCCCAATCAGCCACGTCTCCCCAAGACTCTAATATGGCAACAAATGCCCAACCTTCTGATGGGCTAGGTAATCATTTCATTCATATCATTGTATTTATAGTGCTTCATTTAATCATATATAATTATGCATATATTTATTTTATCCTTTTTGAATGAATGCTTAGGTCAAAAACATCGAGCAAACAAATTCAATAAAATTGCTGCTAGCTCTGCCAAAAATGCCCAATCAGCCACGTCTCCCCAAGACTCTCAAACATGCACAACTGAAAAGGAGATGCTTTATGTCAAGATATGCACAACTCCCCAAGACTCTGACAACAGAGATATGCACAAGGTTCCAAAATCAGCAAAATAAAGAAAGTGGCGATAAAATTACAAGATCAAGAATTTCACAGCTACCCCGTGTGCCTAATGTTAATGCTTCCGTGTCTATTCATTCAAGAATTGTAGAGAATAGAGCTGCCAGTAACCAAAATAGCAATTTATTTCTTGATAACATGGACCAAAATAACATCTTTGATCACCATGTTGAGTCATTGAATGTTACAACAACACCTTCTGATGGGCTAGGTAATCATTTCATTCATATCATTGTATTTATAGTGCTGCATTTAATCATATATAATTATGCATATATATATTATCCTTTATGAATGAATGTTTAGGTCAAAAACATTGAGCACGTGGCTGAACACAATGTTTGAAAGTTTGGAAAAGAAAGCCCGACGATCCAATTCCCATTGAGAAAAATCAATTTGGACAACGAGTAGGTGAAAACCAAAGTCACTTATCAAGTTTTCTGACAACCATTACAAGAGATCCCAATCTTTGTCCACTAAACTATGAGGATTGGAGACAATTTCTAGAAAATAAAAAAGATTCTATATGGAATTTTGTGAAGGTATATTATTAAATTTTATTTTTAAATGGTTAAATGAAGCATCTAATTGATATCCTTTATGTCGGTAGAGTAAATTCAAAATGGATTCAGATCTGAAGGAGTGGACAATGAAGAGACTAGGAAAGAAATGGAAGGACCACAAGTGCGAGTTAAGGAGACTATACTTCGTAGAAGATAGTCCATACGAACAACAACTTGAACAAGTTGTTCCCTGTGTGGACAAGTCGCATTGGAAATTTCTTGTCGATTATTGGAGGAGTAATAAAGGAAAGGTAATAATATTTTTTCTATTTGTTGATACTTACAGTACCACACAGATAATTACTATGCACAATATTGCAATGTTTTCCACAGAGGAAGTCTATAACTAACAACACAAGCAGAAAATTTCAAAAGGTTAGCCACACAACAGGAACCAAGTCGTTTGCATGTCTAAAATATGATGTAAGTTAGTAATTTTTGTGATCCATTTAGATAATTTGATGGCATCCGTTAATTTGATGTTTACAATAACCTTGTTTGAATGATAAAGATGGAGAAGGAACTAGGCGGAGAAGTGGATCCCATAATCCCTTTTGAGAAAACTCATCATAAAAAAGATGGGAGCATAATTGATGTTGAATCCGCCAAAATTTTGGTACAACACATAATATCCTATAGTATTATGTTACATTTACTAATTTCATAGAGGTATATATTTGGTATAAATTGCATCTCTTATGATTTGTTGTATGTAGGAAAAATTTTCTGAGGTAGGAGAATAGATGTGAAGAAAACAACCTGATGTTACTTCAGATGAAATTTATAGGAATGTTATGGGAGAAGAGAGACCAGGATATGTTCGTGGTTATGTACTTGTACCATCACCTTCTGATATCTGGAGCAAGAACTGTAAATCCCGAGAAACTGAAGAAGAACAAAGGAAGCATTTCCAGGATAAGCTTGAAGAACAACGGTTGGAATTTGATGCAAAACTTCAACAACAAAAGGATGAATTCAACCAAAAATTAGAGGAGTTACTTGCCTTAACTAGAGAAGGAAACAATCAAGCACATCATGTTGGCACTGGCCAAGTATGAATACATTTTATACAAGATGTGTGGTATCAATTATTTTCCATGTTGACTTTTATGGACTTATGACAAAAATAAAATAATTGTGCATACAAACTTATCAATCCAAACTCCACTCCATATAAGACATTCATCATTTAAGAAGGGACACGTATGTTTGTATTACTGTGAATTGCACTTCATTTTACGTTTATCTAAATTTGTTATGTCAACTGTATTTTTTTTGTAGGATGTGTATCTGTTGAGTTTTACTAATCCAGATGCTAGAATTGCATTCAGTCGAGTCTCTGAGGTTGACCCCGTGAAAAGGGTGGGAGGTGCAATTATAGGCTCATCATTTGTTGCTATTTTTGTAGAGGTTGCTTTGTTGCGCAACGATCGTCTAGTTAGACATTATGATCAATATCAATCTGTTGATGATGTTGTTGGCAATGTCATAGCATGGCCAAAAACACATATGTTGCCAAGGTGAGCATAAAGTATTTCTTATACTGTTACATAATTGAAAACAAAAGTAGTATATAAAGTCATTTCCATTTGTTGCAGGACATGAAGTTTAAATTTAATTGCATTCTTGGATACTATCTAAAGAGAGGAGAGCTATAGTTGTTTTTATGTAATCCACTTTATTATTTGTACATGTCGATCCAAAGTAATGTGTTTCATGTCCATTGTCGTAGACAATGTTTCCAAATAACAATCCTGTTTTGTTTTTTCCTACTTTTAATTTTGTTATGGAGAATCTTAGTATTATGGATGATACACGCATTATGATTGGTTTGTGGTTTTTAGCTATGAGCAGTGTTTTAGATTCTTGTTTGTGGGTACAGATGAGGTGCGTTACTTGTACGAGTGTTGTTCTATTTTCTCACTGTGTTGTTTTTGAATGTTTTGTTTTTGGTACTAAGTATAATATAGCCTGGTGTTTTTGCATTTTGCAGAGGCACACTAAGTCATTGTCAACATTTCAGAGGTCTTCTCTGGTTGAGAAGTCTAGGCAGAAGCCTCAAGAAAGAATGGGTGTTCTTAGTAATGTGGGTTCCTCCTTGTTGCCTTAATTGTTAAAACAACATTTGTATATTTGTCTTTTTTCCTTTACCCCCTCCATCTAAAATAATACCCTTTCTATAACATGTGGTTGTGATGCAGGCCCTAAAAGCCAATAAATATGGTAATGATCCTCTGCTAACTGCAGCTCTGTACTTGGAGATTAATTAAAGGCCAATCTCGAGAGCTGACAACCTCTTTATTGATGTCTTGTTCGACTGCCCAGGGCTCCCATGGGACACATCCATTCCTAATATAATAGTTGGCACTTGGGAGATCTTTGACATGGATGGAGGATGGTTGTGGTGAACTTCTCTATGCAATGTGACACCCGTAGGCATATTCAAGATCTCATTCGCTGTGGAAACATGAAGGGCGTTGTAAGTAAAATCTTTTAATGTATTTCGTTTAAATTAGTTAAATGAAATACATAAATTTTTTTTACTGACAACACACTTCATGTTTCCACAACGAATGAGATCATGAATAAGCCTACAGAGAAGTTCACAACAGCTGAGCATCCTCCATCCATGCCAAAGATCTCCTAAGAGCCAACTATTATACTAGGAATGGATGTGTCCCATGGGAGCCCTGGGCAGTCGGATAAGCCATCAATAGCTGATGTAAGTTTTGAATTTTGACTACTTAGCATATGTATGGGTTTTTGAATGCTTAAGAGATACAAGTTAACTAAAACCTAACCATAATTTACGAGTTAGGTACATTTTTCACTTTTTCCTTTGTCATCCATGAAGTTATTTTATTTTGGTGTCCTTCAGTGTCATTAAGCTAACACAAAATCATCATGCTATAGTATTCATTCTTGGATACTATCAAAAGAGAGGAGAGATATAGTTGTTTTTATGTAATCCACTTTGGAATTGGAGGCTGATCTTTACCCCTTTGTGTTACAGTTCTATCTTGATGCTGGAAAGGGACATGTATACATGTACATTTTTGTGAAGATCGAGTTGCATTTAATTTCAAAGACTCCTTTTGTTGAATGCATGTCTGAAGATTTCCATGGGCATGACAGACATTCTATTGATGCTAAGTGTGCACAAAGATGGTATGCTATTAACTTATAATGATACATATCATACAAGTGAACCAGAAGTTACCATCAATATTTCTGCCCATGCTTTAGTACTTCTATGCCCATCATTTGATTTTTAAAGATACCAAACTTATTTACATATCATTTCAATTTCCATTGGAGAATCTTAGAGTGGAGAAAAATGTGTTCAGTGCTCAATTAGAAGAGAAGGATGAGCTGAAGAGGGAAGGTTATTCAACATGTCACTTTGTAAGTGTAATTGTAATTTTTTATAAATTTCCTTGAAGTGACCACTCGAGCTGTTGTGATAGTTGAACAATCACATGTGTTTTTGCATATGCTAGATTTTGTTGGAGGTCCATTTGTCTATTAGGCTTGCACCATTAGGGGTGACAAGGCTTCCTATGTATATAATATGAATTGTGCATGCTCTATTTTGCATCTACTTTTAGCCAAATACGGCCAAAAGCCCTGCATTTCTGCATTCCTATCCCTGATCGCTTTCCGATTAACACACATAACTCCAAAGGTGCACCCAAATTGGTGGATTGAGGAAAATACAAACTTTCCAGGCCTTTTTATGTATAGTTACTTTCATGTTCTTGAACTGTACATGATCAGGTTAGAAGTGGAGCCAACCAAGACCAAACTAGTTTTTAGCTATAGGGAGGACTATAGTGGCTGAATACAATCCAAGGCAACCCAGTTGCAGCCTTGTCAAATATGTGAGATAATGATTGGTTTATAGGTCAGATGGTGGAATTTCCTTCTGCATTGAGGGAAGCATTGCACTTTGTACAATGAGTTGTGGCAGCCACATCTTTGGCTAATAACTACATGCTTCCGAGGAGTATGCTCGGCTTTCCTGTAGGACAAGCATGTTTGGTGCACATCTTTTCTACATCTCTGTTTAATGATTAACTCATGAATTTACCATTACATATTCCACACATTTTTTGTAGAGCAGGAATCATTATTTACCTTGTTATTATGTCTCGTTCTTCACATGCCTTCATACATATTGCCAAGGGAATTTCATCTATTGGGGAGTTTTTATATTGTTCTCTGTTGAATAAGCAAACATCACTCATAATTATTGAAGTTTGTTCTCTTATTGCTTTGATAGAGACAGAATGTAAATTTCTTTTTAATTTGATGAATAAGCAAACGTGAACATTGCTTTGATAGAGATGGAATGTAAATTTCTTTTTAATTTGATGAACCAATGTACTGTCAGTTAGTTTGTTGGTGGATTCGACATGGATGTTGCAGCTGCTCTGTATTAGGCCACTTGGTGGATTCAAACTGGATGTTGAGTACTGCTGCATATGTATTGACTATGTATATGTTTGGACCTATTGTTGATAATGCAGGTGGCATTGTTGAGATGAGTCAACAGGTAAATTCTTTGCTTCTACAAGGATCATCTCATTTGTTTCTACACATCTATTAATTGAGCATATGTGGTATATTTCTGTGTTAGTGGTGTGATTATCAACAGATTTGTACTGTTCAAGGATGGTTGTAGCGAGTGCAAATACCTCTTGATGATGTGAATGAAGCTCAAGAATGAGAATGGGGGATGGCCGAGCCCAATAGTTTGATCTATAGGTATGCATTTTTTTTTGTTTATTTCCTATACATGGTGCTAAATGTGATAATCTTGAAATTGATAGTGGCAGTTTGATGTTGTAGGCTCTAATGGATTTGTAGGATGAAAATGAGCAAGTTCTTGAGAATGGCTGCTTGTTTATCTGTAATCTACCCTTTGCTGCCATGTAAGAATGAAATCTGGGGGGCTAACTACTATTGAGCTCCCTGATAAGCAAAAGTCATTCCAATCAATAGAGGTATCTTCATGTGCTAGATCCCTTCTTTTTTGCTGCATTTCTAGTTGTTGGTTTTCCAGTTTATTTGTTATTCTAGATGTTGGTTTCCAGCTGATTTGTTATTCTAGATGCTGGTTTACAGCTGATTTGTTATTTCTTTTTCTATTTCAAGTGGCTATACATCGATCAATTTGTTATTCAGATTTGAATGTTCCAGTTGATGCTTATAATTTCCACTCTTTAGTGACCTTTAGCCGGATAGATCCTGAAGGAAAGTTGGTCATGGGCTTCAGAGAGGTTTCCAACTTACAGACCACACAGACAACAGAGATATGCAATAATAAACCCGAAGTTCTATAGGTGAAGTCGATACCATCAGTTTGTCAATCTACCATTTGGCACATAATGTTAGTGTTAATATGTTATTGACAACAAGTACGATAAAACAATTTTGTCAGTTGATATTCCCATTTCATTTCTGTAGGATGGCCATGAGCCTTTTATCATTACATTTTGTTTAAAATAATCTCAACAAGTCTTTATTCTCTAATTTATAGTTTGTAGTTGCTTTTTACTAATTAATCTATATTATCTTCAGCTAGCAGCCGAAGTCAGTTTTGGAATTCCTACTCTGGTACGGTGCTTCACATCTTCTAGCTTCAACCGAAAGTAGAGCAATACAAATCCTTCTACACTTGATATTGAAGGTAGTGTGCTTATCATAGGCACCGTAGCATATATGGTGTTATTTTGATGGTAAAATGAAGTGGTTGATACTTCTTTTTGTTAATGCTCGCTTTGTATTTTGTAGAGGTGCATTATGAAGGGAGGCCATTCAGAAACTTGATTCAGTCCTTTAGTAGGTCTACTTAATCTAGAACGAGAAGGTGCTTGCTGAATGGGTTGTTGAATCAACTGTGCTATACTCAATCCATGTAATTGTTGTTGATTGTCGTTAGCCACTACTCCTTGTACATTTACTGAACTATGCAAAGTAGACGACAACCCTTGAGGCACAATTGGCCGGGAAGAAGGTAACATGATGCCCAAAATGACAAGTTGGCTTGCAGGTGGAGGCTGGGTGGTTGAGGGGAATCCACTAGAAAGATACATTTGAAGACGTGGAAGATGTCATGTAGGCTGCAAGTATGGTGACATATTCTGTTTGTTCTATTGAAGACAAGTTCCTTCAATCAGAAGTTATTGTACTGTATAGAAAATTGTTGTATGAAAGTATGTCATTGGTGTTGTATTCAATATAAGGGGCAAGGTAAAATGCCCTCCCCATGTAATTGTCAGTTGTTTATAAATAAAAAATATTCATACTTTAAAAAAACTAAGTTGGGTTGCAATTGGCATTCAATTAGAAAACCTAATAATGAATTGAAAACTGAATGACTAAAAGCCATGAAAATGAAGTAATACAGAACTAGTAGTCATTAGTGGCTTTTTTTATACGCCATTAAACTCGATAAGAATATTTTCATACACCAACATAATACAAAATAGTGGCATTTGTATAAAAGCCAATTGATGGATAGTGGCTTTTTTATAAATTCCAAATGATGGTTTAGTGGCCTTTATGTGGCATTTATTTGAAGCCACTAAAGACAAACCTTTAGTGGCTTTTAAAACTTAAGCCACTATCTTCCTAGTGGCATTGGCGCTAGCGGCATTTTTTTAAATGTCAACAAATGCTGCTAAACCTGTTTACTAGCTTTTTTATTTTTTAGTGGCTTTTCTGAAAGGCCGCTAATGAGTATGTTTGTTGTAGTGATGTCCTCCGTTCTTTGACATAACAGGAAATAAAATTCTATCCTATTTTACATTGTAAAAAGAGAAACCTCGAGTTACATTCGAGGGGAGAAAAGGTAGGAAAGAAGTCTCGAATTATTTCGAGTTACATCAGGAATAGGAGAAGGAAGATCGGTGCGCAGACCGAGATGCAAGCAACCACATACAACCATACACAAATAGAGTTTATTGGCCATAACCATGCTATACATCCACCACAAAACTCGTTTAAGGGCGACGCGTATCGAGTGCATTAATAATACATATCATATATGTAAATTGGGATTTGTGGATTTAGGATTGGACATGCATAAAGCCAATTTTATTCGCATCGTATGCAATAAATAAAGGTGACAAACCACAATCGATCATATCAATAATCCTAAAGTATAGAGCAGTTGATGTGGCTCTGATACCACTATTGTGTTTTAGGGGAGGCAGATAAGGCAGCAGAAACAAAAACTTTCCTCCCCAAACCCAGAACAAGGAAACATGTCAACATCTATACAATAGGAAAGGATGGTTTGTGGAATCATACCTTGTCCCGAGGCTTGCTCGGTGACAATACCTCGCGGCTTGCGCGGTCTTCACCTCCAGTCTTGGATGGTGTCTGTGCAGCTCCTGGTCGCACCGGGACTGACGACTCCTGGTCACACCGGGACTGACAACTCCTGGTCTCACCGGGACTGTCAGGATTGACAGCTATCCTAGGAGCGGCAGAAACCTCCTGCCTCTGAAGTAGTCCACACAGACCACCTGGAACTCCAATCTCCTTGTCCCACAAGGAATTGGAAGGAGTCGCACCCTCCTGTCAGCATACTAGTCGCCAACACATACTCTTGCTACCAGTCACAACTGCAGTTGTCTTTCCCTTGTTGTGCCTCCCTTTTCGGGTAGCACTTGCTCGGGCTCTCTCGGTTACCAAAACCAGAGAGAACGAAAACTTTGCAGAGCAATTGGTTGCACGGAGTTGTACTTTGAGAAGCCCCCAATACCCCTATATATAGGAGGGTCATGGGACAGGGTTCTCCATCCCGGGCAATGCAGGACTAAAAGCAGGAGTAGAAGGGTTCAAGATTTTCCACAAAAACAACCAACTCGCAACCTGAACCGATCGTTTCACAACTGAAACGGTCGGTTGGGGACCTGAACCGATCGATTGACACCTCAAATGATCGGTTCACTTCTGAATCAGTCGGTTCGTGGTCCAGGTCAGTTCCCAATTGACTTTCCATCTTTTGTTTCTAATTGGTATCAAATACCAATCCTTGTTCCAATCAAATTGGGCAAGGAAACGAAAGGAAAATTCTCACCAATCCTACTTTCCCAACTTGCCCGGTTGCAACAGTTGAACTGGTCATTTCAACACTTGAAGCAATCATATCACCCTGTCCATGAGCCGATCGACTCACAACCTAAGCCGATCGGTTCACGAAGCTGAGCCGATCGGTTCATCACATGAGCCGATTGGTTGGGAGTGCAGATTGTGCAGAATCAGTCAATTGCAATTTCAATCAATCTGATACTCATAAAAATTCTAATCTTGGGAATTTTAGGTAATGGCTCTCAACTTTAAGGTCCTTTTTTAATTGGGGAACACTAAAAAGTGAGGTCGTTACATTTGGTATTAGAGCCCCAACCTTTTCAAATAATATATAGTAGTTTATAATTTCAAGTAATCTTTAGAAATATAAGGGAAATTATTAGGGTGGAGACCAAAGGTAATGGTGTCTAGAAAGGATCATGATTTTAAGGGCTAGAAATATTTTCCTCCATACCAATAAGTTAATATACGAGGACTCCCTTGACCAATGTGACACCATCCTGGCCAGAACATAGGGATTGCTTGAAGTAAGAAGTCTTCTCATCTCTTTTTTGGTCCACTTCTCATCCTCTTTCTTAATAAACCCTAAAATATACTTCTCTCCTTTTCTCAAGTTAGGATTTTTGGGAAGAAGTAGGATTAAGGCATGATCCACTAATTCATGTATATGCAATGTGGAAATAATGATAAAATAAAGGAAAATGTTTAATGGGTTTTCCTTGTAAGGGTAAACCCCAGATGGAGCTAGAGTAAGTTTAGGAAAACTCGTAGTGGGTCAAGGGACTCTTAAAACCCTAGAGTGTGGGGTGGTCCCAAACACCAACCCTTAACCTTATCCCAGGAAATGGGAGTAGTGTTTGTGAAATTGTAAACCTTCCCATATGAACCCTAATTTGGGTAAAAGGAATAAGAAAAAAATCAAATGAGTTTAGGTGACCCAGTATCTCATGTACACATGTTCGTGGAGCATGGAATTCCTGTTTCATGTGAAGGATTTTTATGAAACATAAGAAGCCTATGAGTAACACATTATATAAATATAACTTTATTGAACTCCCCTTGATATCTCTAGTAGTCTAGATATGGAAAGAAAGTCATTGAGATGACTTTTATCTAGTCCATAGAGGGGAAGGTCACAAAATGTCAAGCCCATGATTGGGACAGTCAACATCACATCAATCCCCTAGATGGGAAGGTCATAAAGGTCAAGTTGATGATTGGGAAGGCTGACATGGCACCAAGCCCTTGGAGGGGAAAGTCACAAAAGGTCAATCCCATGATTGAGAAGGCTGACATGTCACGAAGACCCTTGCGAGGAAGTTCACAAAAGGTTAAGCCCATGATTGGAAAGGCTGACATGGAAGAAATACCCTTGAGGGGAGGTGGCCTAAGTCCACTACAGGGACAAAACCCCAGGAGAGGCTATTCCTAGAGTTTGTGCAAAAAAAGGGTCAAGAAGTTATAATAGAAAATGCAAGTTCAATTATTCAATATTAATTGCTTGTTATCATTACAAAAATGAAATCATGAAACACTCAATTCAAATTTTAAAGTTGGTGTCCTGACCTGGGGAGGGTCAACCCAAGAATGGAAAAAGGACTATTTTAGAAAGTGAATAAATGACTACCGACTTTAGCAAGTGATATCGTGCCCGTCGTGATGTGTCATACGCCCTGTAAGTCATACAATTAGAGATCTGATGATGTCTAGATCATCCCCTCATCCAACTGAGCTCAGCTACACTATTGAAAACTTTCCCTCTTTTAGTTCCCACTTTAGAACCAACCATCTTTTCTGATACTTCTTCCTTTTATTTTGGGACAAAAAGATGAACCCAAGTATCCATAATGCAACCACCAACTCTCCATACTTGGAAATTACCCAATTCATTTGTCTTCTAGAAGCTAGGGCTTGATAGGGAATCCCTCTTAACTACAAATCCTACCTATATCAGGGGAGTAGTAACTTCATCAGGACTGAAGGATCCCAATACCAACCTCAATTACATGTAAGAACCACCCCAACTACCCATCAAGCATGACCTCCATTTCTGAGAAACTTCAACTAGTCTTCTTAGTTCTAGTCACCTCAAGCCAATCATGTTGTCTGTAAGTCCATAAGGAGGCTACGAGATGTTCACAAACTCCTAGAAGACGCAGTGAGGCCTAAGATCCTATGTCTAACCTCCTTGTTGCAATGGTGAGATGCCTCATAGTGAGAGGATGGCTCAGACCACCATGAGTCATCGGGAGTAGTGGAAATCCACTAGTGAGATCTCGGGGAACTTCTCCAACCTTCAAGATCATGTTGAGACCTGGTAATTTGCTAACCCATATCCCTACTTTCTTTAATTAAAATCGACCTTCTAGCCAAACCCAAAACCCTAGTACCAGACCACCTCGGCATGAGCTAGGGACCTCACTAACTTCGTGAAGATTGGCTGAAGGTAGCGTAGCTCCAAGTCATGGATCATGACACATGTGGCACAAAGTTAATTCCATGGTGGACTCATGGAGCTTCTGGACAAGCCTACCATGGTCAGCGAGAGCTGGTTTGATTGGCGACAAAACAATTCAAAAGTTTAATGGAAAGTCAAGCTCCTAGTGTGGGTGACGATTAGTTCACCACATATAAGTTGGTGGGTCTTTTAACAGATTATCACAACCCATTCTTGTTGGGTGCACAACCTATGTGGCTTTGGCCCATTAGCTAGGGCCCAACCCCATTTACTTAATGGATAATGCTAATAATGATAATGTGTCACGATTTAACTGATATGGATAAATTAATCTTGTGATTAATGTATAACTAAACCATAGATCTGATGCTAGTCATATTATATACTAAATTATTTAAAAAAGGAGTAGAATGCGAATAAAATATTTTCATACCCCAAATATGCTTAAAGTTCGATTAGTACCTTGGGTACATGGTTAATAAGTGATTAATGAATGAAAACCCTAAATTTGCAAGTTAACATGTTTAATACATTTAATGCACTCATACATGTTATAATTTGATATGGTTAAAAATGATAGGAATCTAGGATGATGATGATAATGATGATGAATAATTAGGGTCTCTAAAGTGAATAATCATTCACATGTTTAATTAGGTTTTTGAAACCAAAGCATTGCTTGCTATTTTATTAATACACATAATCTAGTGTTAGTGTATATTTTTTTTTGGTGAACCGAGCTCTTCCATTGCTATTTATAATTTTTGTAAACTGTACAAGAATATGTACACTCACTGTACACAGAGTGTAAACTAGGACAGCAGGAAACCAAAAAAAAACAAACTATTCAGCCAAAACACATCCCAAGAAGAAAACACCAAGGAGCGCAGGCTTCGTGGATCCAAGCACGGCTATGTGATCCAAAACATGGTCGTGGTCGATAAAAAACCAACAAGAAACACAGAACAGGGACCCAACACGGTCGTGTTTATCATAGCACGGTCGTGGACAAGATAGCAGATAGACCACCAGCAGCTCGCGCCAAAGAAACCAGCAGAACAGAAGATCCAGAACACACCAACCTCTCAGGCCATGATCCGCTGAATATCATCCTGAATAAGCGCCCACAGCCTCAGGAAGTCCCTTTCAAAATTTCTGTGGACTCTATCATTTCTCTCCTTCCATATCCAATGAAGAAAAGAAATGCAAACCATCAACATAGATTTGCTCTAAAGAAAACAAAGGTCCTCAACCTTACCAGGTATCTCGAAATCATAAGAAGAATAGGCCATACTCCAAATAGACTGAGCGAAAGAACAACAGAAAAAAAGATGATTTAGATCCTCTTCATCAGACTTGCAGAGGGGGCATCTAGAAGCAAGACTAATGTCAAGTCTCTTAACATAACTAGTAGTAAGGATTCTGCCATGCCCAATCTTCCACCCCGTCATATGAAAACTCTTTGGTCCATTATAGTTCCAGAGCCATTGGAAGAAAGGAATGGAACTAGAACCATTATAAGATCTTAAGCTATCCATAACCAGCCTAAGGTTTACTTCAGTCTTCCCAGCAAACATAATACTATCACACATACCTGAGGGAGGGGAAAGAGACTGCAGAATATTGTACAGCCTGCCATGAAGCCTTGAAGCATCGAAGAACCACTCCCCATCATGAATAAGACTACAAACTTTAGTATTCCCAGGGATACCCAACTGAATAAGGCTTTTCCT
Organism: Alisma plantago-aquatica; assembly: GCA_963693085.1. Classification (NCBI taxonomy): domain Eukaryota; kingdom Viridiplantae; phylum Streptophyta; class Magnoliopsida; order Alismatales; family Alismataceae; genus Alisma; species Alisma plantago-aquatica. Next base: position 559,780,580 of record OY856412.1, read on the forward strand.
ACCAAGCACATCCACAAGAAATTTAGAGTTAGGGAGCCACGGATCCAGCCACACAAAGGTATCAGAACCATCACCAATAGTGAGCTCAATAAATCTCCTAAGAACATCACGTTCCATCAGGACTCTTTTGAAAAACCAAGAAAAGGAATTATTGAGCGACACAGTCCAAAAAGAACATCTACTTAAGTACTTTTCATGAATCCATTTCACTCAAAAACTATCTTTCTTCTTGGTGATATTCCAACCATTAAGAATGATAGAAGCTTTGACAACATTTCTGATATTTTTGATACCAAGACCTCCTTCACCTTTAGGTTTAGTAATAGAACTCCACTTGACAAGATGAACAAGACTAGAATTATCCGTATTCCCCCAAATAAAGTCACGACATAATTTATCACTATCATCGCAAACAGAAGACGGAAGGGAAAAAATAGAGGCCCAATATTGATAAGTAGTAGTGAGAGTAGACTGAACTAACTCCACCCTACCCGCCATAGAAAACTGAGACACCTTCCAACTATCAACCCTCCTTTTGATTCTATCCGTTAAAGGACAGCAGTGAATTTTATTAAGCCTACCAATAAACAGAGGAATCCCCAGATATCTAATTGGAAGAGAACCTTCTTTGATCCCCAAGATATCACCAATAGTATCTTTGTCCACTCCCGAGCTGTAGATAACCACACTATTGTCATAGTTAATCTTCAAATCAGTCGACAAGTACAACTTATCAAGGACATTTTTATAGCAGCATCACTTTGAATGTCAGCTTCAGAAAAAATCATAAGGTCATCAGCGAAGATCAAATGAGAAATCTCCAAGGAACCAGAAGCCCTCAAAGGTTTGAGATTGCCTTCTTTCACCTCTTTATCAAGCAAGAGAGAGACCACCTGCATAACTAGAACAAAGAGGTAAGGAGTAAGGGGAACGCCTTGCCCTACTCCATTACTGGGTTTGAAAGAACCAGTAGCTTCTCCGTTGACCAAAACCTCATATGACATAGTGTCAAAAATTTCCTTTAACCAAAAAATCCAGCAGTGAGGAAACCCCATGGATCGAAGAATGAAGAAAAGGGCATCCCAAGAAACAGTATCATAGGCCTTAGTGATGTCAATCATAAGGCACATCCTAGGTCTTGAACCTTTCTTATTAAAATCATGAATGAGCTCATTGGAAAGAAGAATCGCATCCTTGATGCTTCTACCACGCACAAAAGCACATTGATTAGCATTAACAATGGAAGGGAGCACACTTTGTAGTCTAATGGCCAACAGCTTGGAGATAATCTTATAGAAGACATTACATAACACAATAGGCCTTAAGTTCTTCAACTCATTAGAGTCCATGGCTTTAGGGATAAGAGAAATAAAAGTCCGATTAGCTTCTCTGAGAAGTCTACCCGAACTAAAGAAACCAAGCACAGCTTCAACCACCTCTGTACAAATAATACTCCAACAGTCCTTATAAAATTTACCATTAAACCCGTCAGGACCAGGGCATTTGTCAGAATTAAGACCCTTAACAACATCAATAACATTCTTGATAGTAAAGTGTCTATCCAGTGCAAGAGAATCCACTTCACTGAGAATGGGAAAGCAAAGACTCTTCAGAATATCCAAGTTGACAGTATGAGAATTGTTGAATAAGTCAGTATAATAGTCCACAATATGCTTCTTAATGATAGTCTCATCAGTACAGACCGTGCCATCAATAGATAAAGCTTTTATGTGATTAAAGTTCCTCCTAACTTTAATAGAAGAGTAAAAGAACTTGGAATTAGAGTCCCCTTCCTTTAACCATTTAATCCTAGATTTCTGTCTCAATAAGGATTCCTCCTGTAATTTAGCCTCAAATGCAGATTTCCTTTTTAAACAGGCATCTTCTTGAAGTAAACCATTAGTTGGATCTAAATCCAGTCTTAACTGAGCTTCAGCAACAATGAATTCCTTCTCTCTAGCTTTATCAGAAAAATTACCCACACAATCCCTATTCCATTAAGAGAGGTCAAAACGAAGCTTCTTAAACTTAGAATAGAGTTTAAACGCAGGAAAACCAGTCACATCCTTGCTCCAACTGTTCTTAACAGAACCAAGAAAATCCACCCTAGAAGCCCAAGCATTTATAAATCTAAAAGGAGTTTTGACCTTCACCCTGTCCCCAACATCAAGAGTTAAAATCTTGTGATCACTAATGATGTTAGAATGAAGGGTGCCTTTAAAATCATCAAACTCAGCCATGAATTTATCATTATAAAGAACTCTATCAAGATAAGAAGTAACAAAAGCTTTGCCACTTTGATGATTGTCCCAGGAGAAAAGAAAACCATTTAACCTCAACTCAAAGAGATGACAGTTAAGCATGCACTGATTAAAGTCTTCCATCGACTTATTAGAAGGAGGATCCTGACCCATCTTCTCATCAACTTTCCTAACAGCATTAAAATCACCGAGAATGACCCAAGGAGAATCAACATACTAATAGATATCTTCTATTTCCCTCCAAAGCCTGACCCTATCACCATCAGGGTTATGCCCATAAACAGCAGTGACGAAAAATACTTTACCATCACAAGAAACTCTAACATGTAAGGATTGATCAGTCTCACGGACTTTGCAAACTGAACAGTCCTGCTCCTTCCACAAAAGAACAACCCTTCCCAAAACATGGGAATTATGATTAGACAACCATCTATACTCAGAGAAATATTTGGACATAATTTTACTCATCTTCGCTTCCCTCACTTTAGTTTCATTGAGAACAACTAAATTAGGCCTAAACTCCAAAATTTTATTCTGGACAACCAAGGCTTTCAGATTTAAGCCTCGGACATTCCAGGAGAGCATATTAATAGACTTAACCATTGGTAACCTTTGACACCAGTACTTCACTGGTTTGGAGCACCACAGCAACACTGTCTTCTTTACCATCAAGCTTCAAGTTGTCGAATTTGTTAGATAGCAATTCATTATTAACAATATCCTTACTAGGAGCCACAGGTCTCCTAGTCTTAGCTTTCCCCTTCTTCCTTCTATAGCCTTTCTGGACCTCAAACCCATCTTCAGCATTCACACTATCAGTGAAAGGAGGAGTAGAGAAATCCAAAACTACCTCTGCAGCAGATTGGACAACCATTGGTGCGTCAGGATTGAAATTCAGGGAAGTATCTTCAAATGAGTCATTCGGCACATGAAACTCATCCTCTTCACCACTCACATCCTGATTAGAACCTTCAGCAACAAATGAACCACTACCTGGAATCCCACCTGAAACCAGAGTAGCATCCACATCAATTGAGAGCACTTCACAGACAACCGAGATAACCTGCTTCTCCATTAATATCCCAACAGTAGAAACATCCTGCTGCACAGTCACATTCTGCAAAGTCTCAGGAGTCAGCTTATTCTTCTTCGACATTTCCTCAACCAATGTGACTGCAGAACTCGAGCTCACACCTTCAGTGATAGAAGTAGACGGAATAGGGGGAGGTGGAGCCTGCACTATCTTCGGAACCCAGACTTTCTTCGATTGCATCTGAGGAAAGACCTCCTGACATTCGTGTCCAACCAAATTACACACAGAACACGGCTTGGGCTTCCATTCATACACAAAATTGATCGACTTCTTATCACCTTTTTCACTCGCCAGCTCCAAATGTTCAGGAAAATTCGAGTTCGCCGGAATGAGAACCTGCATTCTTGCGAATTCGAGTCTTTTAAAGTTGAAAGTATCTCTGTCAATTCTCAGAGGCTCTCCCAGGTAAGACGCAATCCTTTCCAACATGGCCTTATCCCATAGCTCAAGAGGAAGATCGTGAACTTGGATCCAGATTGGTACTTCATAGAATTTGAACTTTGTCAACTGTTGGCCCGGTCTCCATTTCATCAGTATCAAAGGCTTATCTCTCACAAAGCAAGCTGCTCCGTCCAAGACAGACTCCAAATCTTCATTAACAGAGAATCTGACGAGAAAGAAGCCTTTCCCATGATCTAAGACTTCAATGGTACCTTTTAACTTCCAGATCTGACGTAAATAGCGCTCCAAAGAGGGAAGGTGTGGTCTGAATCCAACTACATATCCTGCTAGACACAATCTCCATTTCTCAGCATTTTTCTCTGCTTCCGCGCTTGGGTAGATGAGCGTCTTGCCTCTCAGATCTATGTCTACTTTTCCTAGAGATGTATCTCCTTCGATAGCTTTCTTAAAGAGGTCGCTCCAGATACTAGACTGAGCATGAGAAGCTTGTCCTCCACCCGACACATCTCCGGTAGGGCTCACCACTCCAGTCACCACAGTCGTCGCTGTAGTCGTCGCCTCACATCCCGCAGTCATCGTCGTCGTCAACCCACCCAAATATCAAATATGTTAGTGTATATTTGATAATTAGGGTTTCACCTAATGTTTATATGCAATAAAAATAGGGCTTTTATCCTTATTTCTTTTACAAACTTGAGACAACCATAAACCCTAGATTAGAACATGAGTAGTGTCTAATCTGAATAATATGATAGTGAGACTCTTTGATATACAAACATGTTGATTAAATGATGATTGCTTTGATTGATCTTTGCTTTCTTGATTGGATGATTTGGTTAAAGTACTTTAAGTGTGATTGAATGGTCTCCAAGATTCTACATTGAGGTACATGCTTACAATTATGAATACTCACATTATCGATTGTCAATGTTTTTAAGGAGATTCTTGAGGATTGTTGAAATAAACAATTGGATGTTTATTGACATTATATTCAATTATAATGCCACTATGTGTATCACGTAAAATGATATATCTCATTATGAACCCTAGGATGATATGTATCGAGGGGTGATGCACATGAGCCATGGATAGGATAGTGATCACGCTCAAGATAGCATATCAAGTATGGGTTAGAATATGTAAAGAAAATGCTAGTTCTAATTTGCAACTAATTGATTGATTATATGAGTTATCTTACTTGAACAATTTTCATGCACCCCCTGTACAGAGTATAGCAATATATTGATCCATGTTTTGTTTCATGTCGTCTTAAATAAACACAACATACAAAAATATCAACAATTGATGAACTGGATGAAATCCATTGAAGACATTAAAGATAAGTATAGGAGAATTAGTTAGATACTTCTTCTCATATGTATTAGTCCCATGTTGGAAACTAATTCAACTCCTTTGAGGAGCATTATTATTCTCCTTGTAAACAATACTTATGAATTAATGGAAATTGTTTGCTATTATTTGTTACATGTTAAAGAATGAATCTGGGAAACTTTAGGTAATGGATCCCAACGTTAAGTTCCTTTCTTATCTGGGAGATGCTAAAAAGTGAGGTCATTACATACTCAATGGATTATATGTTGTTTTCAAACTAGGGTTGTATGAATATAGGTGTATTAACTTGATTCAAAATGTAAAATTTTCAACTTTGGAGATCATGGAAATTATTCAGAGTGATGAAGTTAAGTCTGGTGAGGGTAACTGAGTAATTATGTCAGTTTTGTTCCAATTGTAGTTTGTTACAAGTCTTTAAATATCTTTTTTCTCTATAGAAATTTGTCTTTTTGTTGACTAGTTCAATCAAATATAAGAGAATAATTGGTCGAGTACAAGAATTAGTTGAAGCACACCATTTAAAAATATTTTTTCTTGTTTAGTGTTATTTTATTTCTAAAGTGATCACTATTGTCATATTTTCTTTCATATAGTAGTAAACTAGTATGTAGTGTCTTGTCCATAATTTCTATAAGTTTGAAGCTAAATATTCCAATAACATTGTATATGCATTCATAAAAAAACATTATTACATATATCTGGAAGAAGATTTGTAGATGCATGGAAAATGGAGTTGACAGTGTCTATCTGGACATATAATCATGCACCTACACAAAACTACATGTTGATCCATTGATACTAATGGTCGATGCTAATGATCTATATGAAGAGATGGGAAATAAACAACCATATGGAAGTTCATTCATCAAAATATATGGTAATTAGCATTAAGCTATATTTGGTCAAACAATTTCCATTACGTTGATGCATCAACAAGGTAGATCGATGCATCAACCATGAACTGTCAGACAACCCAAATTTTAGTGATTCAATCCAAAAGTGAAGATTTGTTGTTGGGTGATTAGATAACAAATGAATTAAGTTTGGGAAGGAATTATTTTTATAATATTAGATATATTAACATATGAAGATAAGAGAGTATTAATAAAAGTAAAAGATTCTTCACCTAAGTACTCCTAGTTGTTGATCTGACCACTCAAAACCACCTGATATCATTCCATACGTTCTTGTTGGTGCATACTATGATGATTCACTAGTTTTGAATTTGTTTTATAAAAGGTCTCTCTCTTTCTCCTTGCTTTTTCAATATCATGTTGATAACAAGGAACCAATCCTCCTTATTCTTGGAACTTGGGAGAATCTAAGGATGAAAAAATTATTGTTTATTTCTTGTTAATTCTAAATACATTTGTCATTTCTTGGTTTTGGTAAAAATTGGTTATCACTTGCATCAATTACGATTGACTACAAGTGATTCATGTTTTAGATAAACCTTTTGGTAGGGAAAAACATTGCTTATATGATTTCATTTGTGTATATGTAGCTTCGAAATAATGTTTGTTGATTTCATTCTATGGGGTTGGTCGATGTGAAAATGATTTACATTGAATGGATTTTGTTGCAAACATACTTAAAAATTGTTTCCTATGTCGAAACTTCAAAATATGACTTCATTTTTTATGATGTAAGACACTAAACCAACCATTACAATGATGACAAGACAAAATTGTTCATATAAAAACAAGTGTATAGTCATCGGCAATAAAGGCAACTTGGAGTCCCAAATGAACCAGTTTTGAATTCACCTAGGGCATTATGGTAAGCATTTGTATGATGTCGTGGACATCAAGTGCCCAATCTCATGATTCATTAATCACAACCTTCATAAGAAACATGAGAACATGGGAGTCTTTGAGACAATAACACATAATTTTTACCAAGAAAAATCAACTCAAGGGAGGTGCAACGTCTCCAAAGAATTATTTTAGTGAAAAATAATGGAAGGCGATCCAATTCTTTTCCATGTACCCAAGTTAATTTGATGTGTGGGGAGTTTGGAGATACTATGATTTTCCTTTAGCCCTGATTTCTCCATGTATGTAATCATGCAATCATTTCTATGTTCATACAAAACTTTATATGAAATTACAAAATGAACAATTTTTTTAAACTACTAATAGAGGTGCTCGACATGTTAACAATAAAAAGACAAGACCAATTCTATTTTTATGCTCAAAATAGGATAATGAAATTCCACCTAGGTACTGATTAGTGGTGAAAATAAAATGCCTGGTTTTATAATTGGGTACCTAAGTGGTGAAAATAAGAATGTATGGTTTTATAAATGGGTACCTAAGCACCATTGTTAAGTAATGTGGCCACTGCTCCCATCCCAGAAAATATAATTTATTTGAATGCCAATAGCTTATTCAAGGATGGTGGTAGTTGGGAGTCACTGATTTCCTCAACACCTTCTGACCAACTGTTATTGTACATAAAATCATGAAAATGTGGATTCCCCATTTGATGAATGAGAAAGATGTTTGGGCTTGTGTGCATACCAAAAGAGGAAAATTCTCTACCATGTCAGCTCATAAGGAAATTTGTGAGTGCAACAACATGAATATTATAGGTTGTTGGGACAAACTTTGGGTAGCTAGAGAAGCAAAAAAAATTATTGCTTTTCTGTCACAATGCTCTTTTTACCAACCATAAGAGTACAAAGACACATGAGTAGTGATGGAATTTATCCGAGTTGCAGCAAGGTAGAGGAGAATCTCCGACATGCTTTATGGGAATGTGAATAGGTTGTAGAGGTTTGGAGAAGTCTAAAAGATGAACAAAGGGTAGCTAATTTCTACAGTGAAAATTTATAGCAATGGACTAACCTCATCTTAAAATCCAAATACGAGATCCACAGTTTGATGATCACTACTACTTGGAATATAGGAATATATGGAACAACAAAAACATGGAGGTATTTGAAGGTACAATCATTGAGACACACCAAAAAGTGACTAAAATTAGAAGGTGATTTGAGCTAATCAATAGGCCCTAAAACAATGGCCAACAATGCTTGGATCAACCTGTATGTAGATGGTCATCTCCCTCCATGAGCCTCCTGAAGATTAAATGTAGATGATGTTGTGACAAAATGCAAAGTTGCAGTAGTTATTGTTTTCTGAGGTGACCATGGTAGATGGATTTTAGGCAAAACTAGCATGATGAATGCGGAGTCAGTCCTGCACGCTGAACTTATGGCCATTGAGTTTGCTTTTATGCTGGAAACTAAAGTGGGCACCATAAAGTTTGAATCTGACTGTAACAATGTAGTGAACCTAGCTACTAGGTCAATAGGGATCATGTGTTATGTCAGAGCTTATAATGACTATTAAATCTAGAAAACGGGCATTAAAAGCACATTCCTTAATGGGGATCTCTTTGATGATGTACATATGACAAAAACATAAGACTTCATGACTATAAATGAACCTATAAAGTTATGTATGATGCTAAGCTCGATCCACAAATTGAATTAAGCATCACAAAATTAGAATATCCATTTTGACAAGACAATCAAACAATTTGGCTCTATTGCAAGTCAAATACTATTGATAGTATATTACATGAGCCAGCAATATAATGATTGTAATGGTATACTTTAAAATTGATTTGACTATTAAATGAAATTCCAAAAATAATTATTTTCTTGAGTGTGAGATAATAAACATATATAATAATGTTCTACAAATGTGTGACTTAATGAAATATTTTTTTTATTGAGGAACTAAACATGAGATCATGCTTATTCTCAGATTATTCATTCTTATCTACATCCCTAGTCAAATATTAATGTGGAAATTATTAAAACAATAATGCATTAAGACTTGCATGGGTCTTAACTGATGATTACATCTCTTTCGTCATGATATTAGATATCAAGTCACACACATAGGTACTTATTATAAACAAGTGTTATGGACAAACCCAACTTGTGTATGATACATGGAATCCATAAATGGCACTCAAAATCATACCTCCATGTGGCCATGGTGATTGTGATCATTAGACTACAAGTCACTACAATGATCAAATGTTGTTCTTTGTACTTTATTACTACACAACTTGACCTCAAGTAAGGGTACACGGGTGAACTTTTACACATGTGGGTTCTTGTGAGTGTTCTTGATGGAATTTTTTCCTTCTATTGTAGTGATATCCTAGAAACTTTTTGGCGATACTATGAAGTGCATGCCCATGATCATGTGAGTCAATATATCATATTGCACTCATATGTATTTCAAACGGTCTACTCTTGATCAAGTAACACAGATAACATTAACATGGTGACATGCCCATGCCTCATTTTCAATTTGGATATAAAAGACAAATAAATCATATGATAACTATTATACTAGTCACAATACTAGGTTGAAGTTTTTCTCTAACTTTTCCATTTACTTGGGTGGCAATGAAGACTTGCTAGATACCAATCATTATTAGAGATGTCATAATATGATTATAAGAATAACTACCAATGTAGCTTGGAGCCTATAGGGTCATAATAATAGCATGCATAAGGAAGAGGAGTATAATCATGGAAACAATATTAATGGGTACTAACAGGGTTAGGTAATCAAATAGATTATTTATGGACTGACCAAACCCTCCCCCCTAACTTCTCATCTGCTGACTAGAAAGTCTAGCCACCCGAATAAATACAAAAATTGTGTTGAAAATTCGGGCAGTAGATAAAGCAGCAGAAACAAACATTTATTCCCATATACCAATCAAGTAGATCGCATCTACAATGATGTATATAGGAAAGAGGGTTTCCAAGGTATATACCTAATCCTAGAGCAAGTCAACAAAAATCCTTGCATCAAAGTGCTTCTTTCTCAAGAAGCACCCATACAGTTGTTGTCGACAGCCTCCTAGTGTAGAATCACAAATGATAATTGACGATACTCTCCTAAGGTGGTGACAACAACATCCGCACCTCTATGTACTCCACACAGACCACTAGGAACTTGTCATTATACTTGACCAGAGCCAACATGAAGGAGTTTTTCATTTTGATGTCAGTGTTCTAGTACTAACTTGTTCTCTGTGATTGTCTCTCCCTTTTATGGGTAAGAATTGCTTAGGCTCTCGTGTTACCACAACGGTGCAAGGAGATCATTTTCCATTGTTATCTGTGTCCTCTAAAAGCCTTTACTACCTCTCTATTAATGATGGGGTCAAGGTCAGGGTTTCTAGATCGATTATGAGTCAAAAAGATGGATTTTCATGAACTTTTAGTTCTTACATATCACGAGTCAGTCGACACAACACTTGAGTCAGTCAAATCACACCCTAGCCTGTCGACTCGAACAACAATACTATTATTTGGAATGCTTTCCAATTTTGCAAACATATTGTCTTTCAATGCAACGATCAATGTACAACATGATGTCAAGATCATCCTTGATTCAATCTTACTAATCATTCATTCGGTCGAGTGGAGTTTTTCGACTCTACACTTGATTTGATTGACTCAACACCTGAGTCGGTTGACTCACATTTTCAGTCATCCAATTTTTAGCCAATGTTGTTTAATTTGATTACGTAAAGACTTTAGTAATCAAGTCAAACCTTATCTACAAGTAGACTCCTATTCTAGGTGCATCATATGTGTAGGATCATATAGGTCCCAATTACATTGGTAGTGAATGTCCATAACTAGATTATGACATCACAAACAATGAGTGGTATGTAGAAACATGTCATTTCTATGTAATTGGAAAGTTGGAGAATAACTTTAACCTACAATCTATGATCAATGTTACAGTGATTGTATAGTTCTTTTATCTCTGATATCCATATTGAACTCAAGGCATAGAATCATCATGCTCTTAATATTCAATGCATGTTCTTTGAACTAGAGCAGACTGTTTGAGATTCATGACAGCTCACATATAACATATTGATTCACATGAGTATTGCCATATGTTTCTCAGTCTTTCTTATCAAGTGGCAAGGATATCAATTCAGACAGGAAGGACAAACCCAATGTACATCATCAAATGTATGGTAACCCCTATTCAAGGTCAAGTTGGATGGTGTCAAAGTATATCAAACAACATGTTATGAGTGTTGTGATTTCAGGTTTAAGAACCACAATCACCACTATCACTATGGGAGCCAATTCTAACTATTACTCCATGGTTTCCATTTATCATTCTCAAAGAGGGTCTATCTGATACATTGTTCTCTTACAAGTATCTGTGTGTTTGGTTTGATATCACATACCATGACTAGTGAGATAATGCCATCAACCAGCACACACTCTAGTCTTATGTATTATTGTTGTCTATATATTATTTCCTTAATAATATCTTACTAGGGATATAATAAGAATGTGTATATACTCTTAGCATACAAATGATATCATTATTTAAGTCATCAAACTGAAGACATGTCGTTAAGAAAGTATCATTCATTAGATATCTATCATGTTATATCATCATATCGTATTTGAACAAACATATATATGGATTTGTCTTTATTATTAATCAATCGTTATTGACATATGCCATTACAATCATCTTATGGCTGGCTTTTTGGGCATACATACCACCAGACTCCCACTTGCACTTAGAGTTAGTCACCCATGAATTTAATTCCAAGTGATCTAACATGATCTTAATGTTTTTCTACAAAAGTGTTTTTGTCAAGGGGTCAACAATATTGCTTTCGATTGGTACTTTGTAAATCGTCACATATCCTCAATGTATGATCTCTCGTATGAGATGGAATATTAGTAGTATGTGGTTAGAACAATGATTCTATAGAGTTCCTTGCTTGTGCAATAGCTCCATTATTGTCACAATACAACTCTATTGCGTCTCTAATGCTTGGAAACACCCCATGTTTAAAGATGAACTTCTTGATCAGGATAACATCCTTTGTTGCATTAGGTGCATAAATGTACTCGGCCTCTGTTGTAGAATCAACAACTATCTCTAGCTTGGAACTCTTACATCTTACAGCTGCATTGTAAAGGCAAAACACAAATCCAGATTGTGATCTTTAGTCATCTTTGTCAGTTTGGGAGCTTGCATTGGTTTAACCTTTTACCACCAAATCTTCCTCACCACCATAATAAAGGAAATTATCCTTAGTTCTTCTCAAATACTTAAGGGTGTTCTTTAGGGTAGTCCAATAACTTTCATTGGGGTCTAACTAATACCTACTAGTCATACTCAAGGCATATGAGACTTCAGGACGAGTACATAACATTGTGTACATGATAGATCCAATTGTAGATGAATATGGAATTTTCTCAAGCATTACCATTCTTCACAAGAACTCAGACATTGAATTTTAGAGATACTAACACCATGGAATATGGGTAAGATCCTCTCTTTGAGTTCTCCATAATGAACATTTTTAGTACCTTGTCAATGTATGTGTTTTGGCTTAGGCCTAGTAACCTTCTAGATCTATCTATACAAATCTTGATTCCTAAAATATAGGATTTTTTGCCTAAATACTTCATATGGAAGGTACTTCCCAGCTAGGTCTTTACCATATGTAAAGTAGGGATGTCATTAACAATCAATTGTATGTCATCTACATACCATATCAGGAATAAAACTATGCTCCCACTAACCTTCTTGTAAACACATGGTTCATCTTCATTTTGACTAAAGCCAAATTCTTTGACTATTTTTTAAAATTAAAGGTTCCATTTCTGAGATGCTTGCTTCAATCCAAAGATTGATATTTGTAGCTTATGAACTTTATTTACAATTTTTGGATTTTAAAAAACCCTTGGGTTGTGTCATGTACATATCCTCAAGTAGATTCCCATTAAGGAATGTAGTTTTAACATCCATCTGCTAAATCTCATAGTCATAATAATCTACAATTGTAATTAAGCATGATCCTGATGGATTTAACCATGGTAACTAAAGAATAGGTTTCATCATAGTCAACACCATGAACTTGTCTAAAACCCTTTGCAACCAATTTGCCCTTATAGGTTTGTACATTACCATCCATGTCGGTCTTCTACTTGAAGACCCATTTGCACCCTATGTGTTTTACTCCTTTGCGTGGATCCACCAAGGTCGATACCTTGTTGGTGTACATTGAAACCTTCTCAGATCTAAGGGCCTCAAGCCATTTCTCAAACTTTGGTCCTTCAATATCTTCTAGGTAGGTTGTTGGCTCATTATCAATGACCAACTCATTTCCTTCTTGAGTCATAAGATAACCAAAATTTTTAGGCTGAAGGTTTGTCCTACTAGATCTACAAGGTTCATGTGTCACGATGGAACTTGAGATTCTACAACAGCTTTTGAGTCTTCTTGTTCCTTATGTACCTCCATAGGTTCAATGATTTCTTTGTGCTCTCAAACCATGTTCGAGTTCCACTATTCTTTCACCGATTCCTTTGTAAATAAATTCCTTTTTTAGGAATACAACATTCCTAGGAACAAACACTCTATTGTCAAATGGAGTGTAAAAGTAGTATCTCCTGGTTTCTTTAGGATATCCAACAAAATAACATTTATCAGATTTGGGTCCAATCATTTTGGGAAATGACTTTCTCACATAAGCGTCACATTCCCAAATCTTCACAAAAGACACATCGGGATGTTTCCCATGCCATACATATGGTGTCTTTTGAACTAATTTAGACGGTACATGGTTAAGTATAACACAATTGTTACTGAATCATATCCCTAGAATAAAATTCAAAGATAAGAAAAATGCATCGTTGCTTGCACCATAACTAGTAATGTGTGATTACTTCTTTTTAATACACCATTATGTTGTATTGTTCTTGTTCAAGTCCACTGTGGATACGATACAAAGGGCTCTTAGAAGACCCTCAAATTTTTTGCTTAAGAATTCTCTGCCTCAATTAGAACAAAGTTCTTAAAAGTTTTTGCGAAGATGGTTTTATACTTCATTCATTAAATGCTTGAACTTTTTGAAGGGTTTCTAACTTGTGTTTTATCAAGTACACATAGCGAAACCTACTGAGATCACCATTGAAGGTAATGAAATATTGGTAACCACCTTTGGCATTTTCTCTAAAAGGTCTGCATACATTAGTATGTATAAGTCTTAATAGATCACTTATGCTCACAATGTGACTAGTGAAAGGAGTCTTTGTCATCTTTCCCAATAAACACAATTTACCTGTCTCTATTGATTTGAAATCAAAAGAGTCTAGATAACCATCTTTATGGATTGTATATATGCATCTCTCATTAATGTTCCTTAGATAGAAATTCCAAAGGTATATCTTGTTTGAGTAATTGAGTTTTAGCGTTTTGGTTTTTATTTTATAAACACTTGTCGCTAGATCTAGCAAATAAATACCGTAAGACATTGGGGGACTACCATAAAAGATCCCATCTGTAGAAATAGAACATAAACCATTCTCAATGTGAAATTCAAATCCATTCTTAACCATACAAGATACAAAAGTGATGTTTCTATTAATGGAAGGTACATAATACCAGTTCTCTAACTCTATTACAAGCCCACTGTGTATAGATTAATGATAGGTTCCAACTGTAGTGGTAGAAACTCTTGCTCCATTTGCAATGTGCAGTTCAACCTCACCCTTTCTGAAGTTCTTAATTCTTTTCAGATGCTACATATTGGAGCATATGTGAAACCCACATCTGGTATCGAAAACCCAAGATGAATAAGCAGACATATTTATCTCAATAACATATATACTTGAAGTGGAGATCTCTATCCCTTACTTCTTCTTCCGTACTTCTTGCAAATAAAGAGGAAATTTTTGTTCCAGTGTCCAGCTTATGACAATGGTCAGAATTTCCTTCCTTGTTCACCCCTCCTTGAGATTTTAATGTAGAATACTTGGGTTTATGGCTAGATTTAGAATTGTCTTAGATTTGCCTTTTCCCTTGGAATTCCCTATGCCTCTGTTGATCACCATCACATATTTGGGTTTGTCCTTCTTGATATGTGCTAAAGTTGTTCTCAACTTGTCAAGTAATTGACAATGGTTTGTCAAAATCATTCATGTTGTAGTTCATGAGAAACTAGTTGTATGATTTTGACGGTAACAGAAGAATCACATTTGTGGCCAACTCATGGCCCAAGGGAAATTTCAGTCTATCAAGGTTCTCCACATACCCAACCAACTTGAGCACATAGGGGCCTACTAAATATTCTTGTTCCATATTACACTTGAACAATGCCTTAAAGACATCATATCTCTCTTGTCTTTCCTGATCTTGGTACATGTTCTCAATATGTGTAACCATCTCAATAAAATCCATGTTCTCATGTTGTCTTTAGAAGTCATAGTTCATTGAGCATAACATCAGACACTTGACCTCTATGGAATCATTGGTATGCTTCTTGTAAGCATCGACATAGTGTGAGAAGGTTCATATGGCTCTAGTGTCTCTAGGACATAGAGCTTGCACTCTTGTGTGAGAATGATTCTCATCATCCTAAATCATTCGTGGAAGTTATTCCAATTTAACTTGTCCTTCTCAAGGACTGATCACAATGAAAAAGTGTTGTTGTTTTCCATCAGTTTCTATAAAAGACATTTACATTTTGTTAAAACCTTTTCATTTTATATGATTAAAAGAAAATTTTAAGACGTTAATTAGTCATTTAATTAATTATCTTTCCCACTATTTTGTTAAAGTTGATAGCCCTCACAATCAATTCAAAATATTATAACGTAAAACCTTCTAGTAAGTCAAGATCCATATTTCATTAAAGACATGAGTCAGTTAGGTATGATCTCCTAAAACTTGAGTATTTAGGTACGCAACACTTGCCAATTACATCATATGAAACTATTAATAGATGGTAGGCAGAACCCTTTGTCATAACCAATCTTTATGCTTCTAGGTTCTTAATCCCATTAACACCACCTTTTTAATCCTGACCCAAAAGTGACATGATAGAATATAAATCGTACAGAGACAAACCCACATATCTATCATCACACTTCCATGAGATAGACAACACACCACACTAGGGTGTTCCCACACTTAGTCCATCGTGATTTTCATGTGTGTCACTTATGGACAGCATCCAACACAGTATTTAATTGAGGTATTTAAAAATATAAATACATATGCATATCTGATCACCACATATATATAATATGTAACACAAGCATGTTATATCCACAACATGTAGTCATAGAATACGAGCAATGATTATAGACATACTAATGTAGTTCTTTGGATCCACAAAGAATCACTACTACGCAAGGTCCCCATCATATTTAGCAAACTATTCTTGTAGAAATTTGTGTTGGAACCATCGTAGTCAATCGATTGAACCCTTCAGTCGGTCGGTTGACCTTCAGGTTGATTGACTGGTCTTCATGGATCGGTCGATGGGCTCCTGGCTCAAGTAGTGTTTGGACTCCTCCACTCTATCTCTTGGTCCTCCAGCTGATCAAATGGCTCCTCTATCATCTAGACTCCTCGGTCATTCAGTCAATCAACTTGACTTTCCATTCGGTCGACTTTCCTGGTGTAGAATGATTTTTCTAGATGAAACATAAATTCAAACTATTCTAATCCTATTAATTTATTAGATTGTAAAAATGAAACCTTGAGTTCCATTCAAAGGGAGTTAGGGAGGGAAACATTAACTTACATGTGGATAAATAAAGGTAGAGCTTTGGTATGCAAACTAAATAATAGCAGGAATATAACCATTCAAACAAGAACACATATCCATAAGGGTTTTATCCATAACTATGGATTCATCCACCACAAAAACAAATTGTAGGGTGCAACATATCAATTGCAGATACACACACAGATATATATATATATATATACATACATACATATATAGGAGAGTATGTTGTTTTAATCAGATATGTTGTAGCTATGTATGCCCAAAGAGTCAATCATAAGATAATTGTAATGGCATAACATATAAACTATTTGATTAATAATAAAGAAAATGTTCCAATTCATTCTGTTTTATTCAGTATTGAGATAATGATGTTATATAATAAATTTTTCAAGAATGATATTACTCAATGACATATGTGTTCATGTTGAGGACCTAAACAATGAGATCATATAGATGTTAAGAGAATGTACATTCTTGTTATGTCCTTATTCAGTTGTTATTATGGAAGGCTAACAGACAAAAATAACACATAAGACTAGAGTGTGCGTTGGTTGATAACATAATGTCATTAAGTCATGATACGTGATAAGAAACCAAACACATAGATACTTGATAGAGAACAATGTATCAGACAGAACCACCTTAAAAGTGATGCATGGAACCATTGAATGGTAGTTAGAATCATCTCTCATAGTGATGGTGGTGATTTTGGTTCTTAGACTTGAAATGACTACACTCATCACATGTCGCTCGGTGTTCTTTGACATCATCCACTATGATCCTGAATAAGGGTTGCCATAAAGGTTGTGCTCGGGTGCCTTGTGAAACATGGGGATGATTGTGAGTGATGTGGATGGGATTTGTCCCTCCTACATTAGTTTGATATCATGTACACTTGATAAGAGAGACTGAGAAGAGCATGGCTATGAGCATGTGAATCAATATATGATGTTGAGCTCACATATATCTCAGATAGTCTTCTCTAGTTCAAGGAACATGGATTGAATGTTGAATAGGATGACAATTCCATGCCTTGAGTTCAATCTGGATATTAGAGACAAAGAAACTATACAATCACTATAACACCAATCACAGATTGTAGGTTGAAGTTGTTCTCCAACATTCCAATTACTTGGGTAGCATTGATGCCTTGCTAGTTACCAACCATTGCTTGTGATGTCATAAATTAGTTATGGACATTCACCGTCAATGTAACTTGGAATCTATAGGGTCACACTCATAAGATGCACTTGGAATAGGTGTTTACTCATGAATGATGTTTAACTTGATTACTAAACGTGTTTACTTATTAAGTTTAAACAACACTGGTTCAAAATTGACTAATTGGACTCTAAACCAACTGGTTCGAGTGTTTAACTGATCAGTTGGAGTGTTAGGTCAAATGCAATCAACATTGTTTGACCAATGGCTGAAGCATGGTGTGAAATGGTTGGTTCAGATAATGAAGCGACTAATTCACAAGACCCAACTGACCGGTTCAATAGTCAATTAGATTGGTCGATTCTTGGACTTGTCTTTCAATACCAATGTGATTCAGAACATGAAACTATAGGAACAGACCGGTTCATGGAACAAATTAACTGGTTCGTGGAACAAACCAATCGGTTCGCCATTTGTATTTTCAGAAAATTCCTAAAAAGTTGTTTCTTTGACTGCAAAATTGTTTTGGAACCCTAACCCTCCTATAAATAGAGGGGTACTGGGGGCTTCCCAAAAATGACAATAATTTCTAACAATTGTTGTCTTCTCTGGTTGTGGTAACCCAGAGAGCTTGAGCAAGTTTCACTCGTCAATGGGAGGAATAGTAAGGGAGAGACAATTGGGAGAGTAAGTCGATCCTAGTATGTTGACTAGAAGGGATAACTCCTTCATGTCTATTCCATAAGGATGACAAGAGTTCCCAGTGTCCATGTGGACTACTCTAGAGATAAGAATGCCATTGCCAGCTGTTAGGAGGAGGACATCATACGCCATTCATGGTTCCAGACCAAGAGGCCAACAATAACAAATGTCCCGATGCAACTTGAAGAAAGATATACGCTTCAGCAAGGGGATTATCATTGGAATCATTCCAAGATTAGGTATAACCTCACATCCATCCTTCCCATCTCATAGTTGTTGACGCGATCAACTGTCGTTAGGGAATATGGATTGTAAAAAAATTGATTGCCTTTCCTGATGCCATATTTCCTAACAATGGTATCAGAGATACGTCAATTTACTATCTTTTGGGATTTAAATGATATGATCTAATTTTGATTTTATTATTTATTTATTGCATATGATGTGAATAATTAATCTGTATAATATGCATATCCGATTAAACACCAAAAATGATCCAAATATGATATGATATATATGCAATTTATACATATTGCCTTCAAATTATTTTGTTGGTGATTGATAGCATGGTTATGGCCTATTCCCATAGACCTTTTGTTCATGGTGGATGGTTGTTGTTTCCTTTTATATCTTGGTTTGCATATCGAGCCTCTCTCTTCTTTTCCATATCTTAAAATATCAATTCTTTCCTCCCTATGGTCCCCTTGAATGTAACTCGAGGTTTCACCTTATAATGTAATATGTTAAAGTAGAATTAGAATGTCTTTTACTTATTATTATGGCAAATAAGGTGTTCTCCACCAAATGAGTTGTCTAACTCACCAAGTAAATCAACCAATTCAGTAAATGAACTAATTGACTGGAGGACCAAGGAGACAATGACTAGGAGGAGTAAACTGACTGACAACTGGCCCAACTAACCAGCTGGAGGAGTCTAGATTTCATGAGGATAGGAGGCCAGAAGAATAGTTTAAGCAACCAACTAACCGACTAGGAGGCCAACCATATGGTTCAAGAGTTGAACCGATCTTCTTGGACTAGTTTAGCATAGATCGTCACCAACAACAGGTTGTTATATATGTTGTGGACCTTAGGTGATAGTAATTCCTTGTGTCTACAAGGAATTATATTAGGATGGCCATAACTATCACTTGTGTCTCTCTGTGTGTGTGTGTGTATATATATATATATATATATATATATATATATATATATATATATATATATATATATATATATATATAATCTCTCAAATATAACATTAAGTCTAAGATGTTTTCCAATAAGAGACACACATGAAAATCTTGATCGACTAAGCATGGGTACATCCTAGCATGGTGCGTTTTCTATCTCATGTATATGTGATGGTAGATATGTGGGTCTTCCCTAGTAGGGTGCATATTCTAGCTTGTCATCTTATGGGTCAGGCTTAACTAGGTGACCTTAATAGGATTAAGTGCCTAGAAACATGCATATGAACTATGAGAAGGAGTTTTGCATAGAAACTATCTAAGAATTGCATGAGATGCAATTGGAAAATGTTGCCTACCTTCATAATTGGTTATGAGTGCTAGCGTAGGATGATTATTTACTTAATTGTTTTAGATCTTGACTCACTAGAAGGTTGTACATTGCAATCTTCTAAATTGATACTAAGGGTTATCAATTTGAATAAAATAGTGGGAGAATAATTAATTAAAGGATTAATTAAACATTGTCAAAAAAAATTACTCAAATCAAAGCAAATCAAAATGTTTGAAAAATTGCAAATCTCTCTTGTAGAAACAAATGATGACAAACAACATGTTTTCCTTGTAAACAGACATTGAGAAGGACAAGTTCAATGAGAGTAATTTTCATGATTGGTTTAGGATGTTGATAATTGTTCTCACACAAGAGAGCGAGATCTATGTGCTAGAAACACCAGACCCAAATGAGCCTACTCCCATTGCGCCTAAGGCTGACAAAGGTGCTTACAAGAAGCACTTTGAGGATTTCATAGATGTCAAACGCCTGATGTTGTGTTCCATCAACTATGAGTTGTAGAGACAATATGAGAATATGGATGTGATTAAGATTGTAACACATCTTAAGAACATGTACTAAGATTAGGAAAGAAAGAAGAGATATGATGTCTCCAAGGTGTTGTTCAAGTGCAATATGGTAGAAGGAGATCCAGTAGGTCCAAATGTACTCAAGATCATTTGGTATGTGGAGAACCTTACAAGACTGGGATTTCCCTTAGGTCAAGAGTTAGCTAAAGATCTAATTCTAGAGTCCCTTCTAGAGTCATATATCTAGTTTGTCATGAACTACAACATGAATAATTTTGAGAAGTCATTGTCAGAATTCCTTGGCATGTTGAGAACTGTTGAAGTGAAAATGAAGAAAGACAAGCCCAAGTCTGTGATGATGATAAGTAGAGGAAAGGGAAAGTCCAAGGACAAAGGCAGCTCTACTAAGAGCTCTAAATCTAGCCAGAAGCCCAAGACTTCAACATTGAAACCAAAAGGAGGGGTTACCAAGGGAGTCAATTGTCACAACTGTCACCAGCCTGGACACTGGAAGAGAAATTGCCATGTCTATCTGGAGGAACTGAAGAAGAAGAAGGAGGGTACAGTGACCTCCATGTAAGGTATATATGTTATTGAGATAAATATGTCTACTTTTTCATCTTGGAAACTAGATACTAGATGTGGATCCTACATATGTTCAAATATGAAAATTCTAAAAAGAAGTAAGCCTTTACAAAAGGGTGAGGTTGAACTGTGTGTTTCAAATGGAGCAAGAGTTGTTTCCACTACAATTAGAACCTATGATTTATCTCAGCCCACAGGGCTTGTAATTGAATTAAAGAACTACTATTTTGTACCTGCCATAAGTAGAAACATTATTTATATATCTTGTATGGACAATGATGGATATGAATTTGAAATCAAGAAAGGTCAATGTTCTATTTCAAAAGATGAGATCTTTTATAGTAGTTCCCCAATGTATTATTGTCTTTATTTATTAGATCTTAACACAAATGTTTATAACATAAATACCAAAAGGTTGAAACTCAACAACTCAAACCAAACATACATTTGTCATTGTCGTCTAGGGCAAATAAATGAGAGCACTAATATAGAACTGACCTTTGGTGTTGGTTATTTAAGGCCTTTAGCGACGGTTAAAAAGCGACACATATGTGGGTGATGCTAAAAGGTGAACCCTTAGGCGTCAGTTTTCAAACCGATGCTAGAACCCTTCACACCACCCAAAACACGCCAGCATGGTCACTATACGCGTCGGTTATTAGTGCCGAAACCGACGCTAGAACCCATCGCACCACAAAAAGGGTGCCATCAGGGGCACTATAGGTGTCGGTTATTAGTAGGGAAACCGATGCCAGAACCCTTCACACCACAAAAAGGGTACCAACAGGTGCATCATAGGTGTCGGTTTCATAGTAATAACTGACGCCAAATCACATCAGGTGGCAATTTTTTTCTATTAACTGATGCTATAAGCCTTTGTTGTCAGTTTTCGACTAATAATCGATGCCTATGGTTTGATTTTTTTTCTTATCAATTTGCAGGCCTACTGTATGGCTAGTCGCATGATATAGAACCTACAGTTTAGTTCTGAACTGTAGGTTTACAACATCCATTGATATCAGCCAACAACATGCCACAAACCTTCCAAATTAACAAGACTCATTTTCACATATTTAGCAACCTGTAGTTCCATTCAATTTTCACATTCACACATGTAGAAAAATTCATGTAGCAACCTGCAGTTCCTTTCATTTTCACATTCACACACATAGAAACATTCAGACACATGTAGAAACATTCATGTAGCAACTTGTAGTTCCATTCATTTTCACATTCACACATGCCTAAACATTCTTTAGTCATTATCGCTATCAACATCCCAATTATATTTTTAAACCCCCACTACTTGTATGGATTTTACCCATTCTTCTCTTACATCATTTAATGTTTTCATTGTATAGGGAGAATGTACATCTGATAAGGCCTTACCTGTAGTGTGGTCAGTTTTAAACACCTGCAAAGAGAATGATGTATATATATAATTAATAATATATAAATAAGATTGATATATTTCATATTATCTAATGAGACTAAATATAATACCTCATGTATGGTATCGATGTCCACTGTAGCATATTTAATAATCATGTGCATAAATCGCATCACATAGTATGCACATGCCCAACCGTTGTCTTGTGTAGCACACTATAAACTGAAACATACAAAATATTAAAAAATACAACTAAGCACAGTTCACATAAATAATATATACATTGGATTCGGGAACTTACTTCCACATTCTCCCAAATTATTTGTTGGTTCTTTTTCCTGGGGACATTTCCTCCAGCCTTTTTGAACTCATGTAAACCTCTACATGTTAATGTATCACAGTAAATTGCATAATTAAATAGTAATGTAATAACATATGCTAACAAATATAAAAATGAAATATTTCTCACCGGAATAATGCCATTTTCATTGTGTGTCCATATGTTGGATTCAATTTAGTCCCCTTAGGATCTAGATAATAGACAGTGAACGTCCTGAGGACAATAACTAGTAACTCCCAATGTGTACCCCTAGAGGTAAAAAAGTTAAAAATTAATAACTTGAAATCCACAATAAAAATGTAATTTTCTTAAGTCCAAATTATAAGCAAAGTAAACTTACTCCACATTTAATGGAGCTATTATCACCGTCTTCTTATTTTGACCAAAATTTGTAAAAGCATCACAACAATATTGTTGAACTGACGAAGGGTATTTAGCTACTAGACTAATCAAAGATGGAATAAAAAATCCTACATGTTCAAATGAAAAATTTGTACATATCTTGTCTAAGTAGCTGTAAAACATGTATTATGTATGCATTAATATATAAGAAACCAGATCACCAGATCCTACACAAGGTATATGGATGTATAAAAAAGATCTCACCTTATCCATAGCTCTATCATAGATGTATTCAGCCAATCATAGCCAAACAACTCTAAAATATCTTGTATAAATAGTTTGTTTTCGTATGATTGACCTCCAGCATCCGCATCTATACAAAGAGTTATAGGGCAATTTATATCATGTTCGCCTAACCATACTGCCATACCCCTACAATTAGGACCTAACAGGGCAAGTAGGTCTTGTGGAACCCAACTTGGTAATGTAGGAGGTGGAGGTGGAGGCCTAGATGCTCTGGGTGTCTTCGTTTTAACCTGTATATATAATTTTAGATCAATTGACCTCATATATACACACTAACAATTCAACGTAATGTAAACTTACCATACAATTTCAATATAGATGACATCTACTTTCGGCCATAATATCACTCTGCCTTCTGCCTCACCAAGCATTTCACAATCTGGGTGGGCATATGGCAATAGAAGATCTATCCAATTGGGGAATATATGTAGCGTGCTCACACGAACCCAACCATCTGGTAATGGAGACCCATGAAACATTTCCCCTAGAAGGGATGGGTAAGTCGACGCCTCTGCAACGACATATTCTTTACTTTTTAGATGACATGGATTCAACCCCTACAAATTTACGTAAAGAATGTTATATACATATATACATATCATCTTGAAAAGACTAGCTACTATGTCATAAAAATACTTACAACAGATGTGCTAGGTGGTGGGTCTATAGTATTACTCCCAACCTCTATAGTAGGAGTAGAGCGGGATGCCACAGGTATTGTCTTAGTGGCAGTCAGAGATGCATGCCACTTGCTCATTGCTTCATGGAGTGTCTTATCAACTACTTCCTTGACTCTCTTATCAACTACTTCATTGACTTTCCTATCAACTATCTTATCTACCTATACATGGATAAAAGAAATATTAGCTTCTGGTTATTGAATTCCCTTTCACAGTAACATTCTAAAAAAAGAATAGGTTACCTCTTCTTGTGAAATTCCCTCTTTTGGGACATGTTTGCATTGGGATGGACCAAAGAACGCTTTGATGCCCACACAAGTGCCTACATCCCTAACACATCCAAGATGCTATGGATTACCCAGAGCAACTGTCAATTCATCCCTTGTGCCCTTAGGGATGAACTTGCCTAGTTTCCTCAGCTCATGCAGCTCCCGCTAATTGCCATCAACAGAAATTGGTAAGTAAGTAAACACCACAAATAATCAATATTCGAATGATTGCACTAAGAGTTGTATTTTACCATTTTTGCAACCACCTCAGCAGTTGCGTGCTTCTTTATTTCTCCCTTCTTCTTTTGCCTCCCAGCTATCCAAACATCATGGTGAGGTAGAGGTGCAGTACCTATAGTAGGGGACTCCTGAGTAGCAGTAGACTGAGCAGTACACTCAGCCTGTAGTCTTTGGCGAATGCCTGTATAGCCCTTTGGACCCATTGTGTGGTCATGCACATTCAGTGCATGCCTTGCTCTTTGTGCCTCACACATAGCCTAGTTAGTATGCACATTGATTTGGTTAGTAAAACTAAATGTTAATCTTGAATAGGTGAATACAATGTATATTAATTAAATAGGGAGTAACACTTAATACCTTGAATTCATTAGTTTTTCTTGAAGCAACAAACGCGTCCCATTCTTCTGGGTCTAGGAAGTTCCACTATTCAATTGATGACTTCTTCCTCTTCTCACCATCTTTTATGTATTCTCAGGTGAGATTTGTCCTATAGTTCCTGAGGACCCTCCCACAGTGTTGCATCATGCATTTACGATGCAGCTTTTCATCCAACGCAAATATACTCTACAAAATAGAATTGCTATTAACTAGTATCCAAAACAATAGTAATCTACAAAATAGAATTGCAAATAATAATAACTCACACATAAATCCTTCCATATTAAGTCTTTCTTCCCCTTAGGAACTTTATGCCAAGAATCTATCTTACAACCACAATGGTTACGAGTACCAAATCCAAGATATGAAACAAACGAATTGCGGTTCACTCCAATTGCATTTCCTACAATATCAAAATCCACAACCAGTTTGGGTCCATTGCCCCTTAGTGTTGTTAACTTATTCATCATAGTGATGCCCCTTCTCTTGTCAACTTTTTCATACTTCTCATCAAGTGCCTCAAGTGCTTCAGAGGGTACATGTGCATCATCAACCTAAAATTTGACAAAATAAACACACTTACGGGATATAACTATAAATGGACATATATATAGAAATATATGATATATTTTTAAAACTTACATTGTGAGGTGGTACATTGGTATCCTCACCAAGCTCATCATGGACATCATGGTCATCATGCCCATGCTCATCCATCTGAAAATTTCATTAAAAATAAAACATTTAGCATTTGACATAACTAGAAGATAATGAAACATTGAAAAATGAAACATTGTATAGTTCACATATACAATTGAAACATTGAAAAATGAAATATATAAAAAAATATAAACATGCATGTCTCTAATATTACGATCCTTTGTCAATTAACAATCCTTCATTGTGATCTTCGCGCACATACAAGTCATCGTTAGCTTCAATATTTTGTGGTGTTGGCAACCCAACTGAGAATGGACTGGAGTCATCATACTTATTATAGTACTCTTCTTCATCTATAGGATCTTCAATGAACTGTCTTTTACCATGAAGAACAACCGACCATTTATCATTTGCAGGATCATCGATATAAAATACTTGTTTTGCATGTGATGCCAATATGAATGGTTCACCCTTCTCACCAATATTTTCAAAGTTCACTAAAGTGGAACCCAATTCATCCACTATAACTCCTTTGGTGTTATCAACCCCATTACATTTGATGAGTAAAATTATGAAATCTATGTAGTCAAACTCTCATATGTCTTCAATGACACCGTAATATGACATTTTAGCTTCACATGGACTCTTATCCTTTGCACTTGCAAAAAACATAGTCGACGCTTGAAGGGTGACCCCACTATTTTGGACGACACTCTTATCATCTTAGCGCTTTGTGTAATATGTGAATCCATTTATGTCATACCCTTCATAAGACATAACATTCAATTTTGGTTTAACGGTGAGGCATTTGATAGTTTCAGTAATATCATCTAGTGTTTGAGATAGTTGATGTAAGACTTTATCTTCAAACCACTTAATAAATGTCTTGTTATGCGATCTAGCAAGCCAGATTGAATTGGCTCAAGGATATTGTCTCTTGATGAAATTGGTATGTTCCTCGATATAAACACTCACTTCATCCATGTTGTGTAATATATACAAGTGACCTTGTTCCAACTGCTCACGGCTGATTGCTTTCACCCGTGATCCCAAAACGCTTTTGCCAAATTGTTCCTCAATATTCTTGTCATTACCAGGAGTGTCATTACCACTCAGAAAGTCATTGCAAAAATCCATAACCTCTCTTGCCACATAACCCTCAATAATACTCCCTTCATGCCAATAACAGTTTTGAACATCACTTTTAAAAATACTCATGTATCGTTCAAAAGGATACATCCAATGCAAAAAAAAACTGGTCCCAACATTTTCACTTCCCAAGTCAATTGGACAACAAGATGTACCATGATATTAAAGAACGAAGGAGGGAAATACATCCCAAGCTGACATACGGTAACAACCACTTCTCTTTGCAAAGTATCGAGAGTATCAGGGTCAATAACTTTGCTACACAGACTGTTGAAAAAGAAACAAAGTCTGGTGATTGCAAACCTTACATTCTTCGGTAATATAGATCCAATTGCCACGGGCAATATTTGTTGCATTAGAGTGTGACAAACATGAGATTTAAGACCTACCAACTTCATATCGTTCATTGATACCAATCTATAGATGTTGTATGAGTAACCCTGTGGCACCTTAACATTTACCAAGCATTCACAAAAAGCTTTCTTCTCCTTTCTAGACAACATGTAACAAGAAGGAGGTAAGTACGTTCTCTAATTTCCCATTTCACGTAATTTTGTTAATTCTGACCTTATTCCCATTTCACATAGGTCTAGTCTAGATTTTATCCCATCTTTAGTCTTACCTATATATTCAACAGAGTACCAATGATGCTATCACAGACATTTTTCTCAATGTGCATGACATCGATACAATGTCTGACTATCAAAGAACTCTAATAAGGAAGATCCCAAAATATTGGCTTCTTCTTGAATAAAGATTTGTCATTCTGTGTGGCCATGTACATTGTGATCTCTTACCAAATTCATTGACAAAGTCTTTTACTCTTTCATAAAAAACCTCCCCTAGTATAGGTTTAGGTGCACTCCATTCCTCATTCCATCTATTGAATGCTTTGTGCTTCCTACGATATGTATGGAGTTTTGGAAGAACTTTCGATGACTAAGATATACAGTCTTGCCGCCATGTTTTAGTCTTGTTGAATCAGTGTTCTCTTCACATATAGGACACACTTTAGCTCCTTTGACACTATATCCAGACAAATTCCCATATGCTGGAAAGTCATTAATAGTGCAAAACAACATAGCGTGCAAACAAAATGTCTCTCTTCATGAAGCATCATAGGTCATCACACCTTCACCCCAGAGTTTCTTTAAGTCATCAATCAGAGGTTCAAGATAAACATTGATATCATTTCCAGATTGTTTAGGGTTCGATATCAACAACGACAACATAACATACTAATTTTTCATACACAGCTAGGGAGGAATATTGTATATAACAAGAATGACTAGCCAAGTGCTATGTTGGCTACTCAATGTCTCATACAGATTCATCCCATCTGAACAAAGCCCAAGTCTTAGATTCCTGACTTCTTCACCAAATTTAGGGTACAATAGATCAATCTTCTTCCACTGTGGGGAATCAGACGCATGTCATTGGATCCCATCAATATTTTTCTTAAGATCTACATGCCACCTCAAATTCTTCAAATCTATCAGATTGGCAAACAAGCATTGAAACCATCATATTATAGGTAGATACCATATCACCTTGGCAGGAGAACCATTTTTAGACTCCCCCAAAGTCATCAATTTATACCGTGACGCACCACATTTTGGACAATCTTTCAAATCCACATAGTCCTTTTGAAATAATACACAATCATTCGGGCATGCGTGTATCTTCTTGGCCTCCATTCCCATTGGGCACAAAAATTTCTTTACATGGTAAGTTGAGATTGGCAGCTCGTTTCCTTCAGGAAGCATTTCTTTCACCAAAGACAACAATGACGTGAAGCTTTTGTCACTCCATCTATTGTTATCTTGCAGCTTATACAATATCAACACAACACTAAGCTTCATAAACTTAGTACAACCTGTGTATAATGGTATCTCAGCATCATGCACAATTTTTCTAAACATGGGAGGTTGATCGGTTTTGGTGTTCTCTACCCCACAACTATCCAACATCGCATCAACGGTTTCTACTGGAACTAGTTCGTTCACATCTATTTCATCAGAGGCAATAACTTCTTCCACACAAGCACTGCTATCGACATCCACTGGTTTTGGGTTTGAAATCTCTCCATGCCAGTGCCATTCAGTATAGCCTTGTACAATCCCGTTGCACATGACATGACTTTTTATTTCGTCACCAGTGCTGAATTTCAAGTTGTTACCGCAATACATGGACAGTAGAACCTATCTCCAGATTGTTTCCTATGTTCCTCAGCAAATCTAATAAACTGATCAAGACCAGAAATAAACTCTGGGGTGCAGTGATTGCGGATGGACATCCATGATCTATCCATTCTATGATCAAAGAGAAAATAAGTATATATTACAACAAGATTAGGGTCTAGGGTCAACAGATTCAAGCTTAAGCATGGTTAAAACTTTAGGTTTTAAGGTCTTATATATAATTAATAGTTAAAACATCCTAAGTTAGATTAGGTGTTCAAGAACAGTCCCAAATCGGGGACTATCCAAGATTTACTCCTATTGAGTAAATCTTGGACGGGTTTCTAGGCCAACAAATACATGTGCTGTCATTCTTATATATAATAAATGCATACCACCTATCCCATTATTGAACACCTAATTTCACTAGTAAGTGTATAATGTGTATTGGGTTTTCTAGAAAATTTCGGCAGCATTTCCCCACTGTTTTCCAAGTACATATGTACTTAGAGAACAAATGGGGAAATGCTACCGAAATTTTCTTGAAAACCCAATACACATTATACACTTACATCCTAAGTGAGATTAGGTGTTCAAGAACAGTCCCAAACTGGGGACTATTCAAGATGTACTCCTAATGAGTAAATCTTGGACAGGTTTCTAGGCCAACAAATACATGTATGTTGTCATTCTTATACCTACAATCCTAGTTTCATCATTCATATCCTATGTTTTGTGTAACATCATTTAATCATGCTTGTCAGTAAATACTAAATAGTAAATAAACCATGATTCCATATATCAAAGATTTGAATCAGGGTTCAATCTTGAAGTTTTCACTAGAGCTTCATCTATCAACATACATACTAGGTCATATTTCAAGTCAAGATTTAGGCATTTAATCACCTTAGGGAGCATACATGATTCACAAGGTATTTGGGTGCACAAAGAATAATATATGTTACTGATTAAGGATTTCACATAATCATTTTAGAAATAGAAGACCCACATGTGACTTAATTTTGACATTCAACATCAATGTATCTTTAACACGCATGTTTCAAGGTTCAAAGCACATAATCAAATCAAATTAGGATGCTAGAATGGACAAGTTTGAATCTTATTTTAACATGCATCAAAATTTATTTAATTAGGTCAAGCATGAGAATTAGACAAGTTAAAATAGTACATTAATACTAATCAGTAGATAAATGAATAAAAACCAATAGATAATAAATACAAATCAATAGATAAGTAAATACAAATAAGTAGATAAGTAAATACGAATCAGTTGATGGAAATCAGTAAAATCAAGATATGTAACCTACCTAGCAGTAGGGGAATCAGAGGCTAGCTCCTCTGGTCACCAGCACCTCCTCTGGTGACCTACAACAGCTCCTCCAGTGACCTACAACAGCTCCTCTGGTGACCTTAGGCTCGAGCTATGACAGTGTGAGGAGTAGGGGTGGCGGCTTGATCAGGCGGCGGCGGATTGACCACGTCCATGTGGGAGGAAGAACAGGCAAGGGGGTGGCGGCTTGATCACATCCGTGGGGGAGGAATAAGAGAGCACAAGAGCTTCAGAAGCGGTGGCGGCATCGACCACTGGAGCTTCGAGGATAATTTCAACCACAGAAGCTTCGGCGGCGGAAGCGACATCGACCAAAGGAGCTCTGGGGGTGTCAAGAGGGGAACAATGATGTAATAGAGAATGGGGATCGAGTCTATTTCTCACGGGGGTTATTAAGTTAACAAAGGCATCAGTTATCTATGAAATTGACATCTAACATCCATGAACGCCGGTTTCCAGAAAAAACTGATGTCCATTGGACAATCTTAACCCTAAAAAATTTCACATGGACGGCACGTGAAACCATATCAGCATCAGTTTTTCCACAAAATCCGATGACCTTTGGAGATAATTTTTTTCATTGTTAGGCATCAGTTATTAGGTAAAAAACCAACGCCATCTGTGAAACTTTGGGGGTAATTTTTTTCGCTCGAAAAATTGGATTTGGCGGGCAATTTGGCGGGAAATTTTAGGCATCAGTTTATTTTAGGGAGTCGACGCTAAATAAAAAGTGATACTCGTGTCTGGACGGTCTTTGAATATAGATGTCGATCTCTGTAATTAGCCGACGTTGTAGGATTTAGGCATCAATTTTTGATAATAACCGACATCTCTAAATGTGACGTTATAAGCTGTTTCTGTAGTAGTGGAGACACATTTCTAGACTTTATAAAGATGTATATCTAGACTCTTAAGAGACATGTGAGTCTTGTTTGTTGGGCAAGATGACAAAGAATCCCTTCACTAGTAATAGTGAGAGTGATTGTTATCTATTAGGACTCATAAATACTAAAGTATGTCACCCTTTTAAAAAAAATTCTAGAGGTGGGTATCAGTACTTCATTACCTTCACGATGACTTCAGTATGTATGGTCATGATTATCTAATGAAACATAAATAAAAAATCTTGAAAAGTTCAATGATTTAATGAATGAAGTGTAGAACCATCTTAGCAAAAGTATTAAGTAACTTCATTCAAATTGAGGTGGAGAATACTTAAGCCAAGAGTTTGAGGACCTTCTGCAAGCTCATGGTATCATATCACAATGGACTCCACCCGGAACACCACAGCACAATGGTGTATTAGAAAGAAGGAATTGCAAATTACTAGACATGGTGTGATCTGATGGGTTTTACTGATCTTCCAACTTCTTTCTGGGGTTATTCTCTTGAAACTGCAGTGTTTACACTAAACTGTGTTGCATCTAAATTGGTTCAAGAGAAACCATATGAGTTATGGTATGGGAAACATATCGATGTATCTTTTATGATGATTTGGGATGTGAAGCTTATGTCAAGAAAATGTTTCTTGAAAAGCTTGGACCAAATTGAATAAATGTTATTTTTTTAGATATCCCAAAGAAACTAGGGGATACTGCTTTTACACCCCATCTGACAACAAAGTGTTTGTTGATAGGACTAGTGTATTCCTTGAAAAGGAATTTATTTCTAAAGGAATTAGTGAGATGCAAGTAGAACTCTAAGAGTTTTAAGACCAAAAAGAAAACATAGAACCTAAGGAGGTACAAGAGGAAAATAAAGAGTCACAAGCGATTGTGTAATCTCAAATTCCTCAAGTAACATAGGAACCTCACAGATCTAGTAGGATACGCCTTAAACCAGAAAGATTTAGCTATCGTGTAACTCAATAAGGCAATGAGTTGGTCATTGATGATGAGCTAGCAACCTACCTAGAAGCTGTTAAGGGACCAGTGTCTAAGAAATGGCTTGAGGCCATGAGATCTGAGATGAAATCCATGTACATCAACAAGGTATGCACCTTAGTGGATCTACTTGAAGTGGTAAAACCGATAGGGTGCAAGTGGGTCTTCAAAAAGAAGACTGAAATGGATGGCAAAGTACAAACCTATAAGGACAGATTGGTTGGAAAGGGTTTCAAACAAGTTCAAGGTGTTGACTATTATAAACATTTTCTGTGATGGACTGGATTTTGACTTTATTTTGAGGACATATTTTTTTAAGGTGTGTAGGATGTGATAGACTGAACTTTTGGAATCCTTGAATAATTAAGGACATAAATGAATTCATGTGTGTTTGAGTTATCTTGAGAGTTCCAAGTATTTGATAAAGTTGAGTGTTGATTGATATTGATATCATTATTAAGATCCATAAGTTTGTGCCTATTTGAGGAATTCAATTGAATGATCAAATAGTTGAGTTTTGGCACCAAAACTTAATGGATTGTAACTTGAGGTATGATAAAGAAATGGTTAAAATTTCAGAGCAAGTGGATTATTCTAGAGGAAGTTATTAAGGTTTAAAATTTGGGAAATAATGTGCATTATTGGTGTTTGATAGACCAAAGTTTAATATTCCTGCCCTAGTTTGGTTGTGTCATGCACCCCTTTTAAATGGAGGGTTGTGTGGCCTCTTATGTGCCCTAGATCACTGATCTTGTGGTTGCAGGTAGTCACAAGGGGGTGGCCATGGATTGCTTTGTAAGACTACTGACAACCCTTGGATCTTTTGATAGAACGACAGCTAACTCTCCTTCTACCTTGCAGTTACAAGCTTGACCATGAAAGGTGACCACGCATGTCACCCTACTCACTGTTCATGGATCGAGAGCAGGAAAGAGATCAGCACTTGAACTTGTCTCCTCAGTACGATCTAGTTAGACCCAGATATTATGCCTTTTAGACGCTTCCATAGGGAGAATGAACTCCCTACTCCCTGTTCCTCTCCACTGAGTTGTGCGGGTGGTTTCCACATGAAGCAGATGTATAAAGGAGTTCACACAACAATGAAGAGATGAAAAGAAAGAATGAAAAATGAATCTGGAGGTTGTGGGAGCTCAAACCTAGTCTCATCATGGACATTCGTGGAGTTTCCAGGTGCAACTATGGAGTACTCATAGCTGACGAGCACCACCTGGTCGGGGTTGAAGATGAAGCTCGCTGGAGTGTGTGAAGGATCACTTGTTGAGAACAAAGACTACATATGCCTTCCTCAAGGCAATGAGGTGCTTATCCACATGTTAGATTAGAGCTACTTCAACCAGAGGTATTTGACCTCTTTCCTCTGCCCCGCTGGAGGCTACCGATGGTGAGCAACCAGGATGGAGCTTGGGTGGTGCAACAAAGGAGCCTACACACCGAGGAAGCATGGAAGTTGATTTTGAGTCAAATGGTATCCTTAGGGTCTAAAGAAGAGTTCTCCTATGTTGATGATTCCTTACAAGAGATGTGTGTCTAGACGACATTGCACACTGGATCGGGAGTGCGAGATCACGTGAGAAAGAGGGAGAGCGCCTAAAGCAGAAGCCAACACCCAACCCAAACTGGTTCATCCAAGATCGATTGGTTCAGTCGCTGAACTGGGTCCAGAAGCTAGACTAGGCATGTCACCCAGGCCAGACAAGGATTCATGCCCTTTTGGGGTGACATAGGGGATCAGGATTGGTCAAAGAATGTAAAAATCATAGAAAATTTTTAGATCTTCAATAATTCATGGAAATTAGCTCAGTTACCAGAAAATACGAACAAAGTACCATTTTTCTTAGAAAAATGTCTAAAACAACATGGAACTATAAAATTAGTGTTTTGAAGAACTAATGTCAGGAATATCATGTAAATTGTATAATGCTCATATCATGTGTTACATATAGAAAATGATGGCCTAAAATTATGAAAATATGTCACTAAATCCATAATCATGTTTAGAATCCATCTGATGTCAGTAATTATAATGTTGATGCACGTAATCATGTAATATGATTTATATAGCTAATTAGGTTTAATAACCTTACATAAAATGCAATATTTACAAGTATGGTCAATAAATCTTGTAATCTTCAGTATAAGATCATATCAGTATATGGAACCTCAAAATTTAATTATGAGATCACAATGATACACATAACCCATGTTATATGATGATGATTGCTCTTAATGTGATATAAACCCTAATATGCCTAATAAATGTAACATAGGGTTAATATGTGCACAAAATACTATGGAAGATAATGTTCATATGATAAACCCTAATCCGTAACATAATTGGAAAATAACATCAGTAAAATAATTCCAAGACAAGAATGCAAGTGATAATGGAAATATCCTAATGACTAAGTCAAACACTAATGAACACGACTAGGGTTAAGATGATTTGAATATGATGGTGATATGTATGATGTTGTCTTAATCAGGGGATGATGAGGATATAGATGACTCAGGAATATATGATGATTAGGATATCTTGATCAAGGTATGCCATCACCTTTTACTTGGCTTATTATGCAATATGCTTGCATTATATGTATAGTAAATGCTTGGCATATGATATTCAATGAAATGATTGTTCTTGAATGATATAATGCTTGATTTTTTCATACTTATATGGCTATGTACACATGAAACATAAGATATATGACTTTATCATATGATATCACTAAACTCCTTGGTAGTACAGTGCAGCAAAATGATATAACTCTTTGGTAGATCACATTGTATACATGATCTAACTCTTTGGTAGGAGATCCTAAGGCCTAAAATCATCTATCCCTTTGGTGGAATATGTACGAGATATATGATGGACATATTCTTAAAGTATGTGTTCTCTTTTATTAATAAACATATTTGTTCAGGTATATGCATTTTGTTATATTTGTTTACTACTACCAAGTATTAGCTTTATCTTATTTCCAAGCTTAGTAATGAGAGGTATATAAAAGACACGTAGGCGTACTCATTACAATATTCTTGAATATTGTGCTTACTTGTACCACATGTAATCTTTTATTTAGGTTGTGGATATATGATCTTAAAGAACCAAAGTAGTTGAGAGTTGTGTGGTGAGTTGATGTACAGGTGGACCTGTTGTCTTTAGATCCTATTGTTTAGTGGTAGTACATGTATATGTAAAACTTTGTCATTCAATGTGTAATACCAAATTTTGTAACAATTCATTTTGTAATAATATTTTCAATGGTGAACATGTGTTGTATGGTTTTATTATTGTTCATGTGCATGTGCTACTGTTGTTTCCTTCTGACTTCCTATGATTTTCTTCTTCTTAGACTATGGGGTGTTCAAATTGGGATTCTTGTCGAGGTGAGGGTTTCAATTTGGAATCCACACATTATATCAAGCTTGAGAAAATCTGGGGACATCACATTTTCTCTAGTTGTCATGGTTAAATCCATCACGATCATGCTTGCCATTGCATCTTATCATGACTATGAGATTTGGCAGATCGATGTTAAAACCACATTCCTTAATGGGAATCTTATTAAAGATGTGTACATGACACAACATGGTTTTATAAATCCAAAGAATGTAGATAAAGTCTATAAGCTATAAAGGTCAATCTATGGATTGAAGCAAGCATCTCAGAGTTGGAATCTTTGATTTGACAAAACAGTCAAAGAGTTTGGTTTCAGTCAACATTAAGATGAACCATGTGTTTACAAGAAGGTTAGTGGGAGCATGATTGTATTCCTCATATTGTATGTGGATGACATACAATTGATGGGAAATGACATACCTACTTTACATATGGTAAAGACTCATCTTGGAAATACATTTTCTATGAAGGACTTAGGTGAAGCATCCTACATCTTAGGAATCAAGATCTATAGAGATAGATCCAGAAGGCTTCTTGGACTAAGTCAGAGCACATAAATTAACAAAGTGTTGAAGATGTTCAGCATGGATAACTCAAAGAGAGGCAACCTTCCCATGTGTCATGGTTTTACTATCTCTAGATCTCAATGTCCCAATTCTTGTGAAGAAAGGAAATGTAACACCAAATTCCATATGCATCTGTAATTGGTTCCATCATGTATGCAATGTTATGCACTCGCCTAAATGTCTTGTAAGCCTTAAGCATGACAAATAGGTATCAATCAGATCTCGGTGAAGCTCACTAGGCAGTCATGAAGAACATCCTCAATTACTTGAGAAGAACTACATATCAGTTCCTTGTCTATGGTGGTGAGGAAGAGTTGGCGGTCAAAGGTTACACCAACGCAAGATTCCAAACCAACAAAGATGGCTACAGATCACAATCAAGATTTGTGTGTATGCTTCAACAACGGATCTATGAGTTGGAAGAGTTATAAGTAAGAGACAGTTGTAGATCTACAATAGAGGCTGAGTATATTGATGCATCCAATGCAGCAAAGGAGGTTGTTTGGATAAAGAAGTTCATCTATGAACTCATCGTGGTTCCAAGCATTAGCGATGCAATTGAGATATACTGTGACAACAATGGAGCTATTCCACAAGCTAAAGAACCCAAATCACATTAGTGTTCCAAGAATATACAAAGGCGGTTCAATCTCATACAAGAAATCATACAATGAGGAGATGTGAATATTAGCAGAGTACCAACTAAAAACAATATGGCTGGCCCATTGACAAAAGCAATTTTGTAATAGAAGCATGAGAGTCATGTTATATGACTTGGGATTAAATTTATGGGTGGTTGTCTCTAAGTGCAAGTGGGAGTATATTGGTATGTATGCTTAAAGACACAATCATGTGATGATTGTAATGGCATAATGTGCAAACGATTTGATTAATAGTGAAGGCATTCTTCCAATTTATTCTAATATATATACTTATGAGATAATGATGTTACATATTAATATCTAAAACTATATTACTCAATGATGTTTGTCTTCAGGTTGAGGACCTGAAAAATGAGATCATATGGGTGTTAAGAGAATATACATTCTTGTTATGCCCTTAGATGGTTGTTATTATAGCAAGATAATAGACACAAATAACACATAAGATTAGAGTGTGTGTTTGTTGATGACAAAATCTCATTAAGTCATGACATGTGATATCAAACCAAACACATAAATACTTGTTAGAGAATAGTGTACTGGGTAGACCCACCTTGAGAGTGATGCATGGAACCATTTAATCATAGTCAAAATCATCTCTCATATTGATGGTGGTGATTGTGGTTCTTAGACCTAAAATCACTACACTTATCACAAGTCATTCGGGGTGCTTTGACATCATCCACTATGATCCTAAATAAGGGTTGCATAAAGGTGGTGCTAGGGTGCACTGTGACATATGGGGATGACTGTGAGTGATGTCGATGGGATTTGTCCCTCCTATGGGAGTTTGATATCTTGTCTACTTGATAAGTGAGACTGAGCAAATCATGTCTATGCTCATTTGAATCAATATGTGATGTTGAGTTCACATATGTCTCAAACAGTCAGCTCTAATTCAAGGAACATGGATTGAACGTTGAAGATGATGACGATTTCATGCCTCAAGTTCAATCTGGATATCGGATACAAAGGAGCTATACAATCACTATAATACCAATCACATATTTCAAGTGGAAGTTATTCTCCAACTTTCGAATTACTTGGGTTGCAATGATGTCTTACTAGATACCAATCATTGCTTGCAATGTCATAAATTAGTTACGGACATTAACTGCCAACATAACTTGCAACCTATAGGGTCACACACATAGTATGCACTTGAAATAGGAGTTTATTCATGAATGATGTTTAACGTTATTACTAAAAGTGTTTACAAATTCAATTTTATCAACACTGGTTCAAAATTGACTGACTAGACTCTGAATCGACCAGTTCAAGTGTTGAATCGATTAGTTGGAACAACAAAAAGCTCTGATAATTGTTATTTTCTCTAGTTGTGGTAACCAAGAGAGCCTGAGCAAGTTCCACCTATCAAAGGGGGGAACAATAAAGGAGAGACAATTGAGAGAGATAGTTGATGCTAGCACATTGACTAGAAGGGACAACTCCTTCTTGTCCATTCCATGAGAATGTCCATTCCATGAGAATGACAAGAGTTCCCAGTGGTTCGCATGGACCACTCTAGAGGTGAGGAGGTTGTTTCATGTGCTTGGAGGATGACGTCAGCCACCGTTCATTGTGCCAAACCAAGAGGTTGACAATAATAAATTTCCAGGTGCAACTTGAAGAAAGTTTCACACTACAACCAGGGAAGGGTTGTTGGACTTGCTCCAGGACCATGTATAACCTCACAACCATCCTTACCATCTACTATCTTTAGGGAATATGGCTAGTAAAATATTTGTTTATGTTGCCTTTCCTAATGCCATATTTCCTAATGTATGCAAATTATTAATTTTCATTTGCATTGTATGCAACAAATCAATGACAAAACAAAATTTGATCATATCGATTAAATCCCATTACATTGTAAATTATTGTGGCACCAATACCACTATTGGGATTTGGGGCATCATATATGACAGTGGAAAAAAAATTTCAAGCAGATTGTGTCAACAATAATGTATTTCGAAAAGTGGGTTTGTAAGTCATATACATAATCCTAGATCAAGTCCAGTGACAATCCTTTCAGCGGCGTGCTTCTTTCACATGTAGCACCCTGATGGTTGTCGGCGATGGCCTCATAGAGAAGCATCATGAATGGTAGTTTACTACATCCTCCTAGTGTGGTGGCATCGGCCTCCACGCCTATATGTAGGCCATGTGAACCATTGGGAACTCCTCACTACGCTTTATAAAAGACAACAAGAAGGAGTGTGTCCCTTTGATGTCAATGTGGTAGCGCTAAGTTGTTCTCCCTAGATATCTCTCCCTTTTATGGGTAAGTCTTTCTCAAGCTCTCACATTACCATAATTGTGAGAGGATAACATGTGTGAGCATTATTTGTGTCCTCTGAAAGACTTGATTACCCCTTTTTTATAGGAGGGTCGGGGTTAGGGTTTCCAAAACAACTAGGAGCCAAAGAGACTGATTATCATGAATTTATGGCTACTATAAATCATGAGTCAATTGACTTAGACTCAATTGTTCAACTAGAAAATCCAATCGAATGGTTGAAATACTTCCC
Organism: Alisma plantago-aquatica; assembly: GCA_963693085.1. NCBI lineage: Eukaryota > Viridiplantae > Streptophyta > Magnoliopsida > Alismatales > Alismataceae > Alisma > Alisma plantago-aquatica. The sequence goes on from OY856412.1 coordinate 559,820,152, forward strand.
TATTCACAAACAAATCAGCTTTTAATGCAATGATAAATGGACAAAATGATGTAAGAACCAATCCTTGATCAAATCTTATTGATCGTCTATTCGGTCGACTAGAGTCAGTCTACTCGATACTTGAGTCGGTCGACTCACATTTCCAGTTAGCCAATTTTCAGACAATGTTGTTCAAATTGGTTACCTAAACACTTTATTAATCAAGTCAAACCTTATTAATGAGTAAACTCCTATTCTATGTGCATTGTATGTGTGTGACCATATAGATCCCAAATTATGTTGGCAGTGAATGTCAATAACCAGATTATGACCTCACAAATAATGAGAGGTATCTAGAAACACATCATTGTTGCCCAAGTGATTGGAAAGTTGGGGAACAACTTTGACCTACAATCTGTGATCAATGTTACAATGATCATATAGTTCCTTTGTCTCTAATATCCAGATTGAACTCAAGGCATGGAATCATCATCCTCTTAATATTCAATCCATGTTCCTTGTACTAGAGCAGACTGTGTGATATGCATCTGAGCTCACATATCACATCTTGATTCACATGATTATGGCCATACAATTTGTAGTCTTGCTTATCAAGTGGCCAGAATATCAACCTCAACAGGAGGGATAATCCCATCTACATCACTCAGAATCAATCTCCATGTGTCACAACATGCCCGAACATTACATGTATGGTAACTCTTATTAAAGGTCATGCTGGATGGTGTCAAATTACATCAAACAAAATTTGATGAGTGTAGGGACTTCAGGTCTATGAACCACAATCACCACTATCACCATCAGAGTTGATTATGACTACCACTCAATGGTTTCCATGTATCACTCTCGAGGTGGGTCTGTCAGATACACTGTTCTCTAACAAGTATCTTTGTGTTTGGTTTGATATCACATATCATGACTAATGAGATTTTTGTCATTAACCTGCACACACTCTAGTCTTATGTATTATTGTTGTCTATATATTTTTTCCACAATCATATCTGACTAGGGACATAATAATAATGTATATATACTCTTAACATACATATGATCTCATTGTTGAGGTTCTCAACCTGAAGATATATGTCATTAAGAAGTATCATTCTTTAGACATCTATCATGTTGTATCATTATCTCATATTTGAGAAAACACATCTACGAAATTGCCTTTATTATTAATCAAGCCATTTACAAGATACCCATTATAACCGTCATATGACTGACTCTCTGGGCATACATACCAACAAATTGATCAAAAGAAGGACCAGTAGATTAACTTGGATGAGATTAGGACAATTAATCGATTGGCTAGCCCTATCATCCAACTGGACAAGATCAACCAATAGATTGATTGGCTAGTCCAATCGACTGATTGGACCATATCAGTGAATTGATGAATTATATATAAAATGTTTTGAAACAGTCTAGTTTCCTAACATGATTGGCTAATTGATTGACTACTTATCCCTAATGGATACTGAAGATCATCCCATTTCCTTTTCATTTTCCAAGGTTTACTAGAAATGCTACTTCTTTGCCTCTCCTGTATAAAAGGGCATGGCGACCACGTTCTTGGTTACACTGTTGGACAAGTAAACCCTCGTCTTCATTACCCTCAACAAGAGAGGTAAAGTAGAGATTGTGTAACTCTAGCATGTTGCAAATAGAGAAGATTATCCTTTTCAAATGGCTCTAGTAGCATGGTGTGGAGTTCTCATCGTCCATATGGACTACAAAGAGATTTTTCATATAACGATTGTTTTAGGAGAAATCTTCTGTTAATATATATTTTTTTAGAGTGTCATTGTTGGATCCACTCCGCTACAAGGTATACCTCACATCCCTTCCTTCTTGATATATTGTTGTTGATGGGATTTGCTTGTGAGAACATGGATTATCTTTTTATTGCTTCCCCTACACCTATATCCTCCATGACCCCCATATGAAAAAATGCACAATTACACCTAGTAGTCATCAAATGGATTTAATATTGGTGGAGGCATATGTCAATCTCGAATTAGGGGTTAATTCACACAACTCTACATCATATAAACTTTTAGACCTCCTTCTATTGTATAAGATCCAAGTACTTCAAAAAACTCAATCAAAATCATTATCACCCTCCCCATTTCTCTTCATTTTTTTAAAATTTATGAAAGGTAATGGAAAAATAAGAAATATGGGTTATGAAAGTATAGAAAAGGTAATTTAGAGGGAGGACAAAATCTTACCCAGTAGTATGAACAACATATGTTTTATAAAATAAAACCCTAACTTTATCACTTAATGTCACCATACTTCAAAAGATCGTGTTCATATTCACCAAAACCCTTGCTTTTCCCTCCAAAACCATTGTTCCATCACTACCTTTTTGAAACATAATCAATTTATGTGGTAGTATTAGGAGATATTGGTTAATATATATCATCAAAGATGCATAGAACATTTGGAAAAATGTGAAAACATAATCCTTTAGTTTTATCACCATGTATGGAAGATAGATATTTTCATTGGAATTTTTATTTAACTATTCATATTGATTATTAACACCAACGTGGTGCTGGATAATTTTGAAAAAATAGTAAAGACTATCCCAGATTATATTTATCAATTGAATATCCCTAGTGTTGGATCCTAGATGGATGATTAGATGCTCTAGAGGGGGGGGGGTGAATAGAGCTGAAAGCACTTAAACAAAATTCATTAAACCTTCAAATTATATGACAAGATAAGGTTGCTAAATAGGTAATTTGAGAGCAACTGAATCATGCATAGAAAGGATAAGAGAGATTGAACATGCACCAATTAGACAAGCTATTTAGAGTGGTTCCACACTTCAAACTAGAAGTGTGTCAGTCCGCTTGCCTAGAGAGGTCAACCTCTAGGACTTCAACCAATTGCACTCTTATATTCATTAATAAGACATACAATACATGACCAACAAAGGACTTACCTATCCAATACAAAGAGTCTTCAACCTTATCAAGGACTTACCCACTTTGCAAGAGTCTTCGGCCTTCTCCAAGGACTTACCCACTCTTGCACAAGTCTTCGGCCTTGCAGGAATTACCCACTCTTCTTGGATCTTCCGCCTTTGACTTCACCTTCACTCGGAGAAGCTTTCCACCAAGGACTTACCCACTTGAGCTTGAGTCTTCTGCCTTCTCCAAGGGCTTACCCACTCTAGCTCCAAGTCTTCAGCCTTGATCTTTACCAAGGGACTCCTTCCCTTGTTCTTCTTCACCTCTCTTGGATAAGAGAGAGAACCTTCATCTTCATGGTTGAAAGAAGAGATAGGAGGTGGTGGAAGTGAGAGCCTCACAAGATATACATGTAGGACTAGCTCTCTTACAGATTTCCTACTCACTCTAATGGATGTAGCAAGTGATTAAGCTTAGAGAGAGAGAGGAGGCTGTAGGAAGCACTCAACTATAGAATAGGAACCTCACAAAGAGTTTGCAATGAATGCTCAACCTTGGAATGAAGCCCAAGGGGTCCTATTTATAGCTGGGGATGCCTCTTAGCCTTTGGGAACACTTGAGAATGAAAACTAGCCGTTTTGTGGCTTGCAACGGATCTATTTTCACTTTTTGCAACTCCACAATGGCTAGAATCACTTTTCTGCACTTTTTCGTACAGTCTGATCGGCCGAGTTTATATAAAGGTAACTCGGCCGAACCACTAAAAGACAAGGCTGAAAGCTAGACTGTCGGCCGAGTTCCTTTGGAGAAACTCGGCCGATCGGTCGACTTTCATCTTGGACCGATCAGTGGATCGGCCGAGTTTCCTAGCTAGAAACTCGACCGAACGGTGAATCGGCTGAGTTTGTAACTCGGCTGATTCCAACAAAAATCCCAGAATATATGGATCGGCCGAGTTTGGAATTCGGCCGACAAAATCCCTGTTATGGGTATTTTGGAATTTTCGTTTAACCGTACAAATGATGGATTTTTGTGTCCCAATAATTTTTCTAAGCTTAATTACAAGTCATACAATCATTACAAGTGATTACAAAGCAATTCTAAGGTCATTTACATAGAGATCCCAAATTGCACACTTGTAGCTATTTTGACTTGTCTTTTCTCCAATTTGATATGCGCAAGTTAGGGCATTTGGAGTGTGTCTAAACCTAATCTGAAATCACTCAATGTAGAAGCATTAGACACCAATATGTGGAATGGTTAGTCATCATCAAAACAAGGGTTTAGTCAATTTAGACGTGAGTCAACATTGACCTAATTGACCTTGAGTCAACATTCTCCCCCTTTTTGAAGATGACAAACCATTCCATAAATGTATTGAAAGCTTGTAAGTAAAATCATACCTTCGGAGAAACCTAGGGGTTTCAATAGGATTGAGCTCATATGCTCCCCCTCAATTGATGCGCATGGAGTTCTCATACTCCCCCTCAATTGATGCTATTTCTCCTGCATGGTTAGCTTTCATAACATTTATAGAAACTATGTCTTCTACTCATATATGTTCTACACATATACGTCTTCTCCCATTTACCTTCTCCCCTTTACATGGACACGCTTCTTTGCTTCATGTAAGACATGCCTTCTCCCTGTTGTCAAAAGAAGACATATCTTTCTCCCCCTTTGTCATTTCAAAAAGGTGGGGGTGTGAAGAAACTACGAAACACCACTTGTTAAGAGAAAGAAGATACCAAAAGTTATATAAGGAGAGTAGAAGAGCACAGATAGGGGCTTGTCCAAGCATAGAAAGAAAAGAAAGTTAAAGCATATATTTGAACAACCCAAAATGCAAGATGAAGTGCTATAGAAAAACAATAAATCACAATTTTGACCCTCAAGATGATGGAATTTGACCAAAAACCATCGGAGCTCATGGCAAAGCGATGAGTCTTGCTCAGAAGGTCGTTTCTGCATGAAAAGCACTATACTTGCACCAAAAACTGAAACTAGAGCAAAAGCTGCATAAAAACCAAAAATACTCCAATTTCTACATATCATGTAGATCTATGTACCCTGCATCACAATGTTATGCAAGCAACTCAAGATAGTAGATATGCAATTCAAGGAACAATCTTGAGTATGTATGAGATAAGATACAAGCATAACATATAGATGATCAAAGATGGCAATTTTAAACATGGCTAGAACTACATGTATATGAACTACTAGTAGATGATATCACAAGTTAGGACTACTAGTAAGATCTAGATCATAGCAAGAGATACACAAGATAAAGCAAGCTATGAGTAGATATAGAGATATATCCAAACCAAGAGATATGCAATTTTAGAAGCATGAGAGGATATAACTCACTAGATATGCATCCTTACCATAAGATGATTACCCCTAAGAACCTCAAGGTTGTATCAAAACAAGATATACACCTAGAAAGATGTAGCAAGTTAGAGCACAACGGAAGCGATTTTAGACACAACCAAGAGATCAAAAGAGATCATCATCAAAACCTGCAAAACAACTCAAAGCAAGTAATTGCAAGATATAGATATACCAATTTAGAGCAATTACAGAGATAGAGTTGTATGCAAGATAGGCAATTTTAAAACATGGCAATATGCATATATAAAGGTACCAAATGAGAGTGCCAAAGAATAAGTCTATTGGTTGAGAAGATCTAGTTGAGAGGGAAATTCTCACTCAATAAGCCAAATTTATATTCTGTGCACAGTGTAATCGGTCGAGTTCTGTGCATTGGCAACTCGACCGATGACAACTGTTGGCAACACCCATTGGTGCCTATCGGTCGAGTTTCACTAGGGCAAACTCAACCGACAGAGCAACTGTCAAAAAGCACATATATTTCATAAAAACATATTTAAAGGCATGCTAAAATATACAAACCATATCCAAACATGTCTAAGAAAGTTAGTAATGCACTATAGAAGCATTAGAAACAGTTTTTGAGCAAGAGTGTGAAAAGAAACACAAAATGCCACTTTTGACTCAAAAACCATATGTATAGTGCACACTACCTTGACAAAAACAAGTTAGGATTGGTTATAAGCAATAAAACATTTACCTTTGTGCTTACCATTTCCTTTTCCACTTGTTTTCACCCTCTACACATCTCACCTTTCTTCTTTCATGTGGATTGAGAAGTCACTTTGCAATTCAATAGCTCAAGTCAATCCATTTGCATGAACCTACAAGAAGAAAGATGAAATGGTCCCCAATCATGTTTTTGGGTCCGGAGGGGTTAGATTAGCAACCCAAGTCCTATTGCTCTTGGGTGCTTTCCTAAAAGGACAACAAGTAGAATAATGACCAAATTCATTGCAATAGTTGCATGTGCCCATAGTCTTGGAACTAGAGGATTCTCCATGAAATATTGGAGGTCCTTTATATTTGTTGTTCCCTTGACTACTATCATACCCTAAACCATGTCTACCAATTTGTTTAGTAGTATGGTGTAGGATGTCATTAAGACTCTTTTTACTAACTAAGAATCTTTGCAAGGATGATCTCAAACTGTCATTATCATGCTTAAGAGAAGCAATAGTAGAAGACATATTATTGATATTATCTCTAGCATGCAAAAGATCATTTTCTAAGCAAAGAGTTTTAGTTAAATAAGAATCTCTATCAATATGAAGAGCGGCAACATCATTCTCTCTATTTGTATAACTAGAACAAGGTTCATGCCCATTGATTTTAGCAAGCAAGGAGGCATTTTCAGAATTAAGCACCACTAATTCTCTTTGATAAGAATAGATTTCTTCTCTCCTAGAATCATCAATAAGCTTGAGTTCTATGTTTTCAGTTTTAAGAGTATCAAGCTCATGCATGAGAGAATCAACAATTAAAGTATGCTCTTCATTAGAACTAGGCATGAGAGGTTGAGCTTCTAGAAATTTAATCTTATCAAGTAAACTAGCATTTTCAAGTTTAAGAGAGTCTACTTGGCTAAGACAATCATTTTTATCAATAAGCAAGCAAGAATTTGCATATTCAAGATCATCTAGTTCTATATGCAAATTATCAACAATTTTAGCAAGCTTTTTCTTTTTCTTTTTAGAAGACTTATAAGAGGCACAAATATCATGAATAATAGCAATTAAAGATTCTTTATCTAAAGAGTCTAGATTTACCTCATTTGAGTCTTCACTTGTTGATGCTATAAGAGCAAAATGGCATTCTCCTTCATCACTAGAGCTTGAGCTTGATCCTTCACATGAATCTTCACTTGAGCTTGAGTTGGAGGAGCCACTTGAGCTTGATTGCCATTTCTTCTTGTGAAGATGGGTCTTTTTTCCTTGTGGGCAATCTTCCTTGTAGTGACCCTTCTTTCCACATGTGAAGCACCAGATAGAGGAGGACTTGCCTTTGTAGAGTCTACCCTTAGAGTACATGGCATCTTCTTCAACTGGAGAGGATGGAGAAGCTTGACCAACAATAGCCTTGATTTGAGCTTTGATTTCAGCCTTCTTCATTCTCTTGAGTTCTTTCTCCTCTTGTCTTTCTACTTCCTCCCTCTTGTCAAGTGTAGCTTCATGTGCTTGAAGATTTCCAATGAGCTCTTCAATAGGAATATCCCTAAGCGACCTTGCTTCTTCAATAGAAGTCACCTTGGATTCCCATCTCTTGGGGAGAGTTCTAAGTATCTTTGAGTTGATCTCTCCACTAGACATAGGATGTCCTAGAACAGCAAGACCATTCAAGATGGTGTTGAGCCTTGAGTACATGTTGGCTATGCTCTCCTCCTTTCCCATCTTGAAGTTCTCAAGCAACCCTTTGAGCATGTAGACTTTGCTTTCCTTCACTTGATCTGTCCCTTCATAAGTGATGTAAAGCTTTCTCCATACCTCATAGGCCGTCTCACAAGAGGAAATCCGGTTGAACTCGGTGGGGGTCATGGAGGCATAGAGGATGTGCATGGCTCTTGCGTTCAAGGTTGCTTTCATCAAGGTGGCTTCATCCCATTCTTCAATGTTTGTCTTTGGTAGAATGTATGGGCTGTTCACCATTTGCCACATCTCGAGACTTGATCCTTGGATGAAGAATTGAAGTCTTCTTCTCCAATAGAGGAATTTGCTCCCATCAAAGATTGGAAGGCTGGTAGAGAGTCTCCCTCCTAGGTAGTCACCCATCTTCTCCTACTTGTTGAAGTATGCTTGGACAAGACCCGCTCTGATACCACTTGTTGGATCCTAGATGGATGATTAGATGCTCTAGAGGGGGGGTGAATAGAGCTGAAAGCACTTAAACAAAATTCATTAAACCTTCAAACTATATGACAAGATAAGGTTGCTAAATAGGTAATTTGAGAGCAACTAAATCATGCATAGCAAGTATAAGAGAGATTGAACATGCACCAATTAGACAAGCTATTTAGAGTGGTTCCACACTTCAAACTAGAAGTGTGTCAGTCCGCTTGCCTAGAGAGGTCAACCTCTAGGACTTCAACCAATTGCACTCTTATATTCATTAATAAGACATACAATACATGACCAACAAATGACTTACCTATCCAATACAAAGAGTCTTCAACCTTATCAAGGACTTACCCACTTTGCAAGAGTCTTCGGCCTTCTCCAAGGACTTACCCACTCTTGCACAAGTCTTCGGCCTTGCAGGAATTACCCACTCTTCTTGGATCTTCCGCCTTTGACTTCACCTTCACTCGGAGAAGCTTTCCACCAAGGACTTACCCACTTGAGCTTGAGTCTTCTGCCTTCTCCAAGGGCTTACCCACTCTAGCTCCAAGTCTTCAGCCTTGATCTTTACCAAGGGACTCCTTCCCTTGTTCTTCTTCACCTCTCTTGGACAAGAGAGAGAACCTTCATCTTCATGGTTGAAAGAAGAGATAGGAGGTGGTGGAAGTGAGAGCCTCACAAGATATACATGTAGGACTAGCTCTCTTACAGATTTCCTACTCACTCTAATGGATGTAGCAAGTGATTAAGCTTAGAGAGAGAGAGGAGGCTGTCGGAAGCACTCAACTATATAATAGGAACCTCACAAAGAGTTTGCAATGAATGCTCAACCTTGGAATGAAGCCCAAGGGGTCCTATTTATAGCTGGTGATGCCTCTTAGCCTTTGGGAACACTTGAGAACGAAAACTAGCCATTTTGTGGCTTGCAACGGATCTATTTTCACTTGTTGCAACTCCACAACGGCTAGAATCACTTTTTTGCACTTTTTCGTACAGTCTGATCGGCCGAGTTTATATAAAGGTAACTCGGCCGAACCACTAAAAGACAAGGCTGAAAGCTAGACTGTCGGCCGAGTTCCTTTGGAGAAACTCAGCCGATCGATCGACTTTCATCTTGGACCGATCAGTGGATCGGCCGAGTTTCCTAGCTAGAAACTCGACCGAACGGTGAATCGGCTGAGTTTGTAACTCGGCCGATTCCAAAAAAAATCCCAGAATATATGGATCGGCCGAGTTTGGAATTCGGCCAACAAAATCCCTGTTATGGGTATTTTGGAATTTTTGTTTAACCGTATAAATGATGGATTTTTGTGTCCCAATAATTTTTCTAAGCTTAATTACAAGTCATACAATCATTACAAGTGATTACAAAGCAATTCTAAGGTCATTTACATAGAGATCCCAAATTGCACACTTGTAGCTATTTTGACTTGTCTTTTCTCCAATTTGATATGCACAAGTTAGGGCATTTGGAGTGTGTCTAAACCTAATCTGAAATCACTCAATGTAGAAGCATTAGACACCAATATGTGGAATGGTTAGTCATCATCAAAACAAGGATTTAGTCAATTTAGACGTGAGTCAACATTGACCTAATTGACCTTGAGTCAACATTCTCCCCCTTTTTGAAGATGACAAACCATTCCATAAATGTATTGAAAGCTTGTAAGTAAAATCATACCTTCGGAGAAACCTAGGGGTTTCAATAGGATTGAGCTCATATGCTCCCCCTCAATTGATGCGCATGGAGTTCTCATACTCCCCCTCAATTGATGCTATTTCTCCTGCATGGTTAGCTTTCATAACATTTATAGAAACTATTTCTTCTACTCATATATGTTCTACACATATACGTCTTCTCCCATTTACCTTCTCCCCTTTACATGGACACGCTTCTTTGCTTCATGTAAGACATGCCTTCTCCCTGTTGTCAAAAGAAGACATATATTTCTCCCCCTTTGTCATTTCAAAAAGGTGGGGGTGTGAAGAAACTAAGAAACACCACTTGTTAAGAGAAAGAAGATAACAAAAGTTATATAAGGAGAGTAGAAGAGCACAGATAGGGGCTTGTCCAAGCATAGAAAGAAAAGAAAGTTAAAGCATATATTTGAACAACCCAAAATGCAAGATGAAGTGCTGCAGAAAAACAATAAATCACAATTTTGACCCTCAAGATGATGGAATTTGACCAAAAACCATCGGAGCTCATAGCAAAGCGATGAGTCTTGCTCAGAAGGTCGTTTCTGCATGAAAAGCACTATACTTGCACCAAAAACTGAAACTGGAGCAAAAGCTGCATAAAAACCAAAAATACTCCAATTTCTACATATCATGTAGATCTATGTACCCTGCATCACAGTGTTATGCAAGCAACTCAAGATAGTAGATATGCAATTCAAGGAACAATCTTGAGTATGTATGAGATAAGATACAAGCATAACATATAGATGATCAAAGATGGCAATTTTAAACAAGCTAGAACTACATGTATATGAACTACTAGTAGATGATATCACAAGTTAGGAATACTAGTAGGATCTAGATCATAGCAAGAGATACACAAGATAAAGCAAGCTATGAGTAGATATAGAGATATATCCAAACCAAGAGATATGCAATTTTAGAAGCATGAGAGGATATAACTCACTAGATATGCATCCTTACCATAAGATGATTACCCCTAAGAACCTCAAGGTTGTATCAAAACAAGATATACACCTAGAAAGATGTAGCAAGTTAGAGAACAACGGAAGCGATTTTAGACACAACCAAGAGATCCAAAGAGATCATCATCAAAACCTGCAAAACAACTCAAAGCAAGTAATTGCAAGATATAGATATACCAATTTAGAGCAATTAGAGAGATAGAGTTGTATGCAAGATAGGCAATTTTAAAACATGGCAATATGCATATATAAAGGTACCAAATGAGAGTGCCAAAGAATAAGTCTATTGGTTGAGAAGATCTAGTTGAGAGGGAAATTCTCACTCAATAAGCCAAATTTATATTCTGTGCACAGTGTAATCGGTCGAGTTCTGTGCATTGGCAACTCGACCGATGACAACTACTGGCAACACCCATTGGTGCCTATCTGTCGAGTTTCACTAGGGCAAACTCGACCGACAGAGCAGCTGTCAAAAAGCACATATATTTCATAAAAACATATTTAAAGGCATGCTAAAATATACAAACCATATCCAAACATGTCTAAGCAAGTTAGTAATGCACTATAGAAGCATTAGAAACAGTTTTTGAGCAAGAGTGTGAAAAGAAACACAAAATGCCACTTTTGACTCAAAAACCATATGTATAGTGCACACTAACTTGACAAAAACAAGTTAGGATTGGTTATAAGCAATAAAACATTTACCTTTGTGCTTACCATTTCCTTTTCCACTTCTTTTCACCCTCTACACATCTCACCTTTCTTCTTTCATGTGGATTGAGAAGTCACTTTGCAATTCAATAGCTCAAGTCAATCCATTTGCATGAACCTACAAGAAGAAAGATGAAATGGTCCCCAATCATGTTTTTGGGTCCGGAGGGGTTAGTTTAGCAACCCAAGTCCTATTGCTCTTGGGTGCTTTCCCAAAAGGACAACAAGTAGAATAATGACCAAATTCATTGCAATAGTTGCATGTGCCCATAGTCTTGGAACTAGAGGATTCTCCATGAAATATTGGAGGTCCTTTATCTTTGTTGTTCCCTTGACTACTATCATACCCTAAACCATGTCTACCAATTTGTTTAGTAGTATGGTGTAGGATGTCATTAAGACTCTTTTTACTAACTAAGAATCTTTGCAAGGATGATCTCAAACTGTCATTATCATGCTTAAGAGAAGCAATAGTAGAAGACAAATTATTGATATTATCTCTAGCATGCAAAAGATCATTTTCTAAGCAAAGAGTTTTAGTTAAATAAGAATCTCTATCAATATGAAGAGCAGCAACATCATTCTCTGTATTTGTATAACTAGAACAAGGTTCATGCCCATTGATTTTAGCAAGCAAGGAGGCATTTTCAGAATTAAGCACCACTAATTCTCTTTGATAAGAATAGATTTCTTCTCTCCTAGAATCATCAATAAGCTTGAGTTCTATGTTTTCAGTTTTAAGAGTATCAAGCTCATGCATGAGAGAATCAACAATTAAAGTATGCTCTTCGTTAGAACTAGGCATGAGAGGTTGAGCTTCTAGAAATTTAATCTTATCAAGTAAATTAGCATTTTCAAGTTTAAGAGAGTCTACTTGGCTAAGACAATCATTTTTATCAATAAGCAAGCAAGAATTTGCATATTCAAGATCATCTAGTTCTATATGCAAATTATCAACAATTTTAGCACGCTTTTTCTCTTTCTTTTTAGAAGACTTATAAGAGGCACAAATATCATGAATAATAGCAACTAAAGATTCTTTATCTAAAGAGTCTATATTTACCTCATTTGAGTCTTCACTTGTTGATGCTATAAGAGCAAAATGCCATTCTCCTTCATCACTAGAGCTTGAGCTTGATCCTTCACATGAATCTTCACTTGAGCTTGAGTTGGAGGAGCCACTTGAGCTTGATTGTCATTTCTTCTTGTGAAGATGGGTCTTTTTGCCTTGTGGGCAATCTTCCTTGTAGTGACCCTTCTTTCCACATGTGAAGCACCGGATAGAGGAGGACTTGCCTTTGTAGAGTCTACCCTTAGAGTACATGGCATCTTCTTCAACTTGAGAGGATGGAGAAGCTTGACCAACAATAGCCTTGATTTGAGCTTTGATTTCAGCCTTCTTCATTCTCTTGAGTTCTTTCTCCTCTTGTCTTTCTACTTCCTCCCTCTTGTCAAGTGTAGATTCATGTGCTTGAAGATTTCCAATGAGCTCTTCAATAGGAATATCCCTAAGCGACCTTGCTTCTTCAATAGAAGTCACCTTGGATTCCCATCTCTTGGGGAGAGTTCTAAGTATCTTTGAGTTGATCTCTCCACTAGACATAGGATGTCCTAGAACAGCAAAACCATTCAAGATGGTGTTGAGCCTTGAGTACATGTTGTCTATGCTCTCCTCCTTTCCCATCTTGAAGTTCTCAAGCAACCCTTTGAGCATGTAGACTTTGCTTTCCTTCACTTGATCTGTCCCTTCATAAGTGATGCGAAGCTTTCTCCATACCTCATAGGCCGTCTCACAAGAGGAAATCCGGTTGAACTCGGTGGGGGTCATGGAGGCATAGAGGATGTGCATGGCTCTTGCGTTCAAGGTTGCTTTCATCAAGGTGGCTTCATCCCATTCTTCAATGTTTGTCTTTGGTAGAATGTATGGGTTGTTCACCATTTGCCACATCTCGAGACTTGATCCTTGGATGAAGAATTGAAGTCTTCTTCTCCAATAGAGGAAGTTGCTCCCATCAAAGATTGGAAGGCTGCTCGAGAGTCTCCCTCCTAGGTAGTCACCCATCTTCTCCTACTTGTTGAAGTATGCATGGAGAAGACCCGCTCTGATACCACTTGTTGGATCCTAGATGGATGATTAGATGCTCTAGAGGGGGGGTGAATAGAGTTGAAAGCACTTAAACAAAATTCATTAAACCTTCAAATTATATGACAAGATAAGGTTGCTAAATAGGTAATTTGAGAGCAACCAAATCATGCATAGCAAGGATAAGAGAGATTGAACATGCACCAATTAGACAAGCTATTTAGAGTGGTTCCACACTTCAAACTAGAAGTGTGTCAGTCCGCTTGCCTAGAGAGGTCAACCTCTAGGACTTCAACCAATTGCACTCTTATATTCATTAATAAGACATACAATACATGACCAACAAAGGACTTACCTATCCAATACAAAGAGTCTTCAACCTTATCAAGGACTTACCCACTTTGCAAGAGTGTTCGGCCTTCTCCAAGGACTTACCCACTCTTGCACAAGTCTTCGGCCTTGCAGGAATTACCCACTCTTCTTGGATCTTCCACCTTTGACTTCACCTTCACTCGGAGAAGCTTTCCACTAAGGACTTACCCACTTGAGCTTGAGTCTTCTGCCTTCTCCAAGGGCTTACCCACTCTAGCTCCAAGTCTTCAGCCTTGATCTTTACCAAGGGACTCCTTCCCTTGTTCTTCTTCACCTCTCTTGGACAAGAGAGAGAACCTTCATCTTAATGGTTGAAAGAAGAGATAGGAGGTGGTGGAAGTGAGAGCCTCACAAGATATACATGTAGGACTAGCTCTCTTACAGATTTCCTACTCACTCTAATGGATGTAGCAAGTGATTAAGCTTAGAGAGAGAGAGGAGGCTGTAGGAAGCACTCAACTATAGAATAGGAACCTCACAAAGAGTTTGCAATGAATGCTCAACCTTGGAATGAAGCCCAAGGGGTCCTATTTATAGATGGGGATGCCTCTTAGCCTTTGGGAACACTTGAGAACGAAAACTAGCCATTTTGTGGCTTGCAACGGATCTATTTTCACTTGTTGCAACTCCACAATGGCTAGAATCACTTTTCTGCACTTTTTCGTACAGTCTGATCGGCCGAGTTTATATAAAGGTAACTCGGCCGAACCACTAAAAGACAAGGCTGAAAGCTAGACTGTCGGCCGAGTTCCTTTGGAGAAACTCGGCCGATCGGTCGACTTTCATCTTGGACCGATCAGTGGATCGGCCGAGTTTCCTAGCTAGAAACTCGACCGAACGGTGAATCGGCTGAGTTTGTAACTCGGCCGATTCCAACAAAAATCCCAGAATATATGGATCGGCCGAGTTTGGAATTCGGCCGACAAAATCCCTGTTATGGGTATTTTGGAATTTTCGTTTAACCGTACAAATGTTGGATTTCTGTGTCCCAATAATTTTTCTAAGCTTAATTACAAGTCATACAATCATTACAAGTGATTACAAAGCAATTCTAAGGTCATTTACATAGAGATCCCAAATTGCACACTTGTAGCTATTTTGACTTGTCTTTTCTCCAATTTGATATGCGCAAGTTAGGGCATTTGGAGTGTGTCTAAACCTAATCTGAAATCACTCAATGTAGAAGCATTAGACACCAATATGTGGAATGGTTAGTCATCATCAAAACAAGGGTTTAGTCAATTTAGACGTGAGTCAACATTGACCTAATTGACCTTGAGTCAACACCTAGAAGAATTTTAGTCAAGCCCACAATCTTTTTGGGGTAATTTTTTTTGTTAGTCCAGTGTTGTAGGAAATTTAACCAAATCAAACACCCTAGAACCTCAAGTCAACACCTATTCTGTTTCAAAAAGTAAAATATGAGAGATTGTTATTTTTTACCATCATATCAGATTATATAAAAATTCACCCTTATAAACCCTTTGTTATAATAAAAAGGCTTAACATGATCCAAAACCCAAATCTACAAATGATAGTTCTATATCACCCCAACTAAACTAGTTATGAAAAAGTATTATTGTACATGTAAGAACATGTTTTTAAACTTATATTAATACCACAATTTCAGTCATGGTTATCACTTCATCATTATTTAACATCCAATTATTTAGGTAATACAATTCACCTCAAAATCCTAATTTAACACTACCTAGGGCTCGTCTCACAAAATCATAACTAGATTCAAATAAAATCACATTTAACAAGTGTCAACGAGATCAATATCTCTTATCCTACTATTGATATTTACTTATTCTTAAGAAAATATTTAAACTACTAAAGCATACAATTTGTCTAGTAAACCTCAATAGTTAGCAAACAAAAATTGAGTCTTCACATTATATCAATGCCTATTATTTATAATGTTCTCCCACTAAGAGTGGACATCTTGATCAATTGTTTTTTAGATCTTCTAATTTTGTGGCCACAATAACAAAGCGACACCATAAAAGATGAAAAATTGATAGATATAGGGATAATGGTGGAAAGAGGGAAGCTTAAGAACGAGGAAATATAGGTGGCTTAGTAAAAAGATGTAAACAATTAATGAGTGAGAGAATGTAACATATTCAAAGTCAAGTTATAAAGGATAAAATATCCTTCGTTAACGATTATGACAAGAACAATAATATCATGATGATGATGAAAAAGAGGAAAATATGAAGAAGATGTATAAGAAAAATTATAACTAGAAACAAAATGCTATAACAAGGACTCTATTAGTTTTCAACATAAAATCCATTCCCTTCTACTATCTTTAATAGAAACAAATATATAAAAAAAAATTAGTGGTCTTCTAAATTACTATAGAAATGTGTACTAGTCCTAATTGAACAAAATATGTGGCATTACCTCACCTTCAGAGATGATGAAAGATAAAAACATATACTCATATGGAGAGGGTTTGTAACATCCCAATTTCTATGAGAATTTTTAAAACTTTTTATGTAGTTTTCTCTAAATGAAAATTTGTTAAAGGCCTTAATGCAAAGAGTTCAAAATAATGTTACTTCTAGGATCACAATGCAAAGAGAAATAGAAAAAGGATTCAAAATAACTTTTCCCTTTTAGTTAATGTATTGCAAATACTTGAGTAATAATATTAATGTTGGTTTCCCTTTTCTTTTTATCAAATAAGTCAAAAACGAATCTAGCTTTTAAGAGGCAATGAATTCGAAATTTAAAATATTTGGGCAATGTGTTCCTTTATTTTTTCTAGCTTTTAAAATAAAGTCACTAATCTTCACCTTTCTCTGTCCTCCTCTTTACATTTCCAAAAAAGAATGATAATATGTCTCTTTTTCATCAATTTCAAAAGTATAAGAAAATATTCTTACTTGGGCAAAATTTCATCACTTCCCCTTTCCTTTTTCATATAAATAGGAGGGAATTAATAAGGTCTTTTCTCCTTTAAAGAAATTACTCAAAAAGGCAAGAAATAAGTGTGATATGACTTTTAAAGGCACTATTACAGTTTTTCTCAAATTTTACAGCAAAAACTCACAATTGAAAGTTTTATATCCATTATTTAATTTATTTGTACATTTAAATAAACATAACTGACAAAAATATAAATCATAGAACTAAAGTACAAAAATATTTGCTTGCGTCTCACAAGAGGAAATCCGGTTGAACTCGGTGGGGGTCATGGAGGCATAGAGGATGTGCATGGCTCTTGCGTTCAAGGTTGCTTTCATCAAGGTGGCTTCATCCCATTCTTCAATGTTTGTCTTTGGTAGAATGTATGGGCTGTTCACCATTTGCCACATCTCGAGACTTGATCCTTGGATGAAGAATTGAAGTCTTCTTCTCCAATAGAGGAAGTTGCTCCCATCAAAGATTGGAAGGCTGCTCGAGAGTCTCCCTCCTAGGTAGTCACCCATCTTCTCCTACTTGTTGAAGTATGCATGGAGAAGACCCGCTCTGATACCACTTGTTGGATCCTAGATGGATGATTAGATGCTCTAGAGGGGGGGTGAATAGAGTTGAAAGCACTTAAACAAAATTCATTAAACCTTCAAATTATATGACAAGATAAGGTTGCTAAATAGGTAATTTGAGAGCAACCAAATCATGCATAGCAAGGATAAGAGAGATTGAACATGCACCAATTAGACAAGCTATTTAGAGTGGTTCCACACTTCAAACTAGAAGTGTGTCAGTCCGCTTGCCTAGAGAGGTCAACCTCTAGGACTTCAACCAATTGCACTCTTATATTCATTAATAAGACATACAATACATGACCAACAAAGGACTTACCTATCCAATACAAAGAGTCTTCAACCTTATCAAGGACTTACCCACTTTGCAAGAGTGTTCGGCCTTCTCCAAGGACTTACCCACTCTTGCACAAGTCTTCGGCCTTGCAGGAATTACCCACTCTTCTTGGATCTTCCACCTTTGACTTCACCTTCACTCGGAGAAGCTTTCCACTAAGGACTTACCCACTTGAGCTTGAGTCTTCTGCCTTCTCCAAGGGCTTACCCACTCTAGCTCCAAGTCTTCAGCCTTGATCTTTACCAAGGGACTCCTTCCCTTGTTCTTCTTCACCTCTCTTGGACAAGAGAGAGAACCTTCATCTTAATGGTTGAAAGAAGAGATAGGAGGTGGTGGAAGTGAGAGCCTCACAAGATATACATGTAGGACTAGCTCTCTTACAGATTTCCTACTCACTCTAATGGATGTAGCAAGTGATTAAGCTTAGAGAGAGAGAGGAGGCTGTAGGAAGCACTCAACTATAGAATAGGAACCTCACAAAGAGTTTGCAATGAATGCTCAACCTTGGAATGAAGCCCAAGGGGTCCTATTTATAGATGGGGATGCCTCTTAGCCTTTGGGAACACTTGAGAACGAAAACTAGCCATTTTGTGGCTTGCAACGGATCTATTTTCACTTGTTGCAACTCCACAATGGCTAGAATCACTTTTCTGCACTTTTTCGTACAGTCTGATCGGCCGAGTTTATATAAAGGTAACTCGGCCGAACCACTAAAAGACAAGGCTGAAAGCTAGACTGTCGGCCGAGTTCCTTTGGAGAAACTCGGCCGATCGGTCGACTTTCATCTTGGACCGATCAGTGGATCGGCCGAGTTTCCTAGCTAGAAACTCGACCGAACGGTGAATCGGCTGAGTTTGTAACTCGGCCGATTCCAACAAAAATCCCAGAATATATGGATCGGCCGAGTTTGGAATTCGGCCGACAAAATCCCTGTTATGGGTATTTTGGAATTTTCGTTTAACCGTACAAATGTTGGATTTCTGTGTCCCAATAATTTTTCTAAGCTTAATTACAAGTCATACAATCATTACAAGTGATTACAAAGCAATTCTAAGGTCATTTACATAGAGATCCCAAATTGCACACTTGTAGCTATTTTGACTTGTCTTTTCTCCAATTTGATATGCGCAAGTTAGGGCATTTGGAGTGTGTCTAAACCTAATCTGAAATCACTCAATGTAGAAGCATTAGACACCAATATGTGGAATGGTTAGTCATCATCAAAACAAGGGTTTAGTCAATTTAGACGTGAGTCAACATTGACCTAATTGACCTTGAGTCAACACCTAGAAGAATTTTAGTCAAGCCCACAATCTTTTTGGGGTAATTTTTTTTGTTAGTCCAGTGTTGTAGGAAATTTAACCAAATCAAACACCCTAGAACCTCAAGTCAACACCTATTCTGTTTCAAAAAGTAAAATATGAGAGATTGTTATTTTTTACCATCATATCAGATTATATAAAAATTCACCCTTATAAACCCTTTGTTATAATAAAAAGGCTTAACATGATCCAAAACCCAAATCTACAAATGATAGTTCTATATCACCCCAACTAAACTAGTTATGAAAAAGTATTATTGTACATGTAAGAACATGTTTTTAAACTTATATTAATACCACAATTTCAGTCATGGTTATCACTTCATCATTATTTAACATCCAATTATTTAGGTAATACAATTCACCTCAAAATCCTAATTTAACACTACCTAGGGCTCGTCTCACAAAATCATAACTAGATTCAAATAAAATCACATTTAACAAGTGTCAACGAGATCAATATCTCTTATCCTACTATTGATATTTACTTATTCTTAAGAAAATATTTAAACTACTAAAGCATACAATTTGTCTAGTAAACCTCAATAGTTAGCAAACAAAAATTGAGTCTTCACATTATATCAATGCCTATTATTTATAATGTTCTCCCACTAAGAGTGGACATCTTGATCAATTGTTTTTTAGATCTTCTAATTTTGTGGCCACAATAACAAAGCGACACCATAAAAGATGAAAAATTGATAGATATAGGGATAATGGTGGAAAGAGGGAAGCTTAAGAACGAGGAAATATAGGTGGCTTAGTAAAAAGATGTAAACAATTAATGAGTGAGAGAATGTAACATATTCAAAGTCAAGTTATAAAGGATAAAATATCCTTCGTTAACGATTATGACAAGAACAATAATATCATGATGATGATGAAAAAGAGGAAAATATGAAGAAGATGTATAAGAAAAATTATAACTAGAAACAAAATGCTATAACAAGGACTCTATTAGTTTTCAACATAAAATCCATTCCCTTCTACTATCTTTAATAGAAACAAATATATAAAAAAAAATTAGTGGTCTTCTAAATTACTATAGAAATGTGTACTAGTCCTAATTGAACAAAATATGTGGCATTACCTCACCTTCAGAGATGATGAAAGATAAAAACATATACTCATATGGAGAGGGTTTGTAACATCCCAATTTCTATGAGAATTTTTAAAACTTTTTATGTAGTTTTCTCTAAATGAAAATTTGTTAAAGGCCTTAATGCAAAGAGTTCAAAATAATGTTACTTCTAGGATCACAATGCAAAGAGAAATAGAAAAAGGATTCAAAATAACTTTTCCCTTTTAGTTAATGTATTGCAAATACTTGAGTAATAATATTAATGTTGGTTTCCCTTTTCTTTTTATCAAATAAGTCAAAAACGAATCTAGCTTTTAAGAGGCAATGAATTCGAAATTTAAAATATTTGGGCAATGTGTTCCTTTATTTTTTCTAGCTTTTAAAATAAAGTCACTAATCTTCACCTTTCTCTGTCCTCCTCTTTACATTTCCAAAAAAGAATGATAATATGTCTCTTTTTCATCAATTTCAAAAGTATAAGAAAATATTCTTACTTGGGCAAAATTTCATCACTTCCCCTTTCCTTTTTCATATAAATAGGAGGGAATTAATAAGGTCTTTTCTCCTTTAAAGAAATTACTCAAAAAGGCAAGAAATAAGTGTGATATGACTTTTAAAGGCACTATTACAGTTTTTCTCAAATTTTACAGCAAAAACTCACAATTGAAAGTTTTATATCCATTATTTAATTTATTTGTGCATTTAAATAAACATAACTGACAAAAATATAAATCATAGAACTAAAGTACAAAAATATTTGCTTGCGTCTCACAAGAGGAAATCCGGTTGAACTCGGTGGGGGTCATGGAGGCATAGAGGATGTGCATGGCTCTTGCGTTCAAGGTTGCTTTCATCAAGGTGGCTTCATCCCATTCTTCAATGTTTGTCTTTGGTAGAATGTATGGGCTGTTCACCATTTGCCACATCTCGAGACTTGATCCTTGGATGAAGAATTGAAGTCTTCTTCTCCAATAGAGGAAGTTGCTCCCATCAAAGATTGGAAGGCTGCTCGAGAGTCTCCCTCCTAGGTAGTCACCCATCTTCTCCTACTTGTTGAAGTATGCATGGAGAAGACCCGCTCTGATACCACTTGTTGGATCCTAGATGGATGATTAGATGCTCTAGAGGGGGGGTGAATAGAGTTGAAAGCACTTAAACAAAATTCATTAAACCTTCAAATTATATGACAAGATAAGGTTGCTAAATAGGTAATTTGAGAGCAACCAAATCATGCATAGCAAGGATAAGAGAGATTGAACATGCACCAATTAGACAAGCTATTTAGAGTGGTTCCACACTTCAAACTAGAAGTGTGTCAGTCCGCTTGCCTAGAGAGGTCAACCTCTAGGACTTCAACCAATTGCACTCTTATATTCATTAATAAGACATACAATACATGACCAACAAAGGACTTACCTATCCAATACAAAGAGTCTTCAACCTTATCAAGGACTTACCCACTTTGCAAGAGTGTTCGGCCTTCTCCAAGGACTTACCCACTCTTGCACAAGTCTTCGGCCTTGCAGGAATTACCCACTCTTCTTGGATCTTCCACCTTTGACTTCACCTTCACTCGGAGAAGCTTTCCACTAAGGACTTACCCACTTGAGCTTGAGTCTTCTGCCTTCTCCAAGGGCTTACCCACTCTAGCTCCAAGTCTTCAGCCTTGATCTTTACCAAGGGACTCCTTCCCTTGTTCTTCTTCACCTCTCTTGGACAAGAGAGAGAACCTTCATCTTAATGGTTGAAAGAAGAGATAGGAGGTGGTGGAAGTGAGAGCCTCACAAGATATACATGTAGGACTAGCTCTCTTACAGATTTCCTACTCACTCTAATGGATGTAGCAAGTGATTAAGCTTAGAGAGAGAGAGGAGGCTGTAGGAAGCACTCAACTATAGAATAGGAACCTCACAAAGAGTTTGCAATGAATGCTCAACCTTGGAATGAAGCCCAAGGGGTCCTATTTATAGATGGGGATGCCTCTTAGCCTTTGGGAACACTTGAGAACGAAAACTAGCCATTTTGTGGCTTGCAACGGATCTATTTTCACTTGTTGCAACTCCACAATGGCTAGAATCACTTTTCTGCACTTTTTCGTACAGTCTGATCGGCCGAGTTTATATAAAGGTAACTCGGCCGAACCACTAAAAGACAAGGCTGAAAGCTAGACTGTCGGCCGAGTTCCTTTGGAGAAACTCGGCCGATCGGTCGACTTTCATCTTGGACCGATCAGTGGATCGGCCGAGTTTCCTAGCTAGAAACTCGACCGAACGGTGAATCGGCTGAGTTTGTAACTCGGCCGATTCCAACAAAAATCCCAGAATATATGGATCGGCCGAGTTTGGAATTCGGCCGACAAAATCCCTGTTATGGGTATTTTGGAATTTTCGTTTAACCGTACAAATGTTGGATTTCTGTGTCCCAATAATTTTTCTAAGCTTAATTACAAGTCATACAATCATTACAAGTGATTACAAAGCAATTCTAAGGTCATTTACATAGAGATCCCAAATTGCACACTTGTAGCTATTTTGACTTGTCTTTTCTCCAATTTGATATGCGCAAGTTAGGGCATTTGGAGTGTGTCTAAACCTAATCTGAAATCACTCAATGTAGAAGCATTAGACACCAATATGTGGAATGGTTAGTCATCATCAAAACAAGGGTTTAGTCAATTTAGACGTGAGTCAACATTGACCTAATTGACCTTGAGTCAACACCTAGAAGAATTTTAGTCAAGCCCACAATCTTTTTGGGGTAATTTTTTTTGTTAGTCCAGTGTTGTAGGAAATTTAACCAAATCAAACACCCTAGAACCTCAAGTCAACACCTATTCTGTTTCAAAAAGTAAAATATGAGAGATTGTTATTTTTTACCATCATATCAGATTATATAAAAATTCACCCTTATAAACCCTTTGTTATAATAAAAAGGCTTAACATGATCCAAAACCCAAATCTACAAATGATAGTTCTATATCACCCCAACTAAACTAGTTATGAAAAAGTATTATTGTACATGTAAGAACATGTTTTTAAACTTATATTAATACCACAATTTCAGTCATGGTTATCACTTCATCATTATTTAACATCCAATTATTTAGGTAATACAATTCACCTCAAAATCCTAATTTAACACTACCTAGGGCTCGTCTCACAAAATCATAACTAGATTCAAATAAAATCACATTTAACAAGTGTCAACGAGATCAATATCTCTTATCCTACTATTGATATTTACTTATTCTTAAGAAAATATTTAAACTACTAAAGCATACAATTTGTCTAGTAAACCTCAATAGTTAGCAAACAAAAATTGAGTCTTCACATTATATCAATGCCTATTATTTATAATGTTCTCCCACTAAGAGTGGACATCTTGATCAATTGTTTTTTAGATCTTCTAATTTTGTGGCCACAATAACAAAGCGACACCATAAAAGATGAAAAATTGATAGATATAGGGATAATGGTGGAAAGAGGGAAGCTTAAGAACGAGGAAATATAGGTGGCTTAGTAAAAAGATGTAAACAATTAATGAGTGAGAGAATGTAACATATTCAAAGTCAAGTTATAAAGGATAAAATATCCTTCGTTAACGATTATGACAAGAACAATAATATCATGATGATGATGAAAAAGAGGAAAATATGAAGAAGATGTATAAGAAAAATTATAACTAGAAACAAAATGCTATAACAAGGACTCTATTAGTTTTCAACATAAAATCCATTCCCTTCTACTATCTTTAATAGAAACAAATATATAAAAAAAAATTAGTGGTCTTCTAAATTACTATAGAAATGTGTACTAGTCCTAATTGAACAAAATATGTGGCATTACCTCACCTTCAGAGATGATGAAAGATAAAAACATATACTCATATGGAGAGGGTTTGTAACATCCCAATTTCTATGAGAATTTTTAAAACTTTTTATGTAGTTTTCTCTAAATGAAAATTTGTTAAAGGCCTTAATGCAAAGAGTTCAAAATAATGTTACTTCTAGGATCACAATGCAAAGAGAAATAGAAAAAGGATTCAAAATAACTTTTCCCTTTTAGTTAATGTATTGCAAATACTTGAGTAATAATATTAATGTTGGTTTCCCTTTTCTTTTTATCAAATAAGTCAAAAACGAATCTAGCTTTTAAGAGGCAATGAATTCGAAATTTAAAATATTTGGGCAATGTGTTCCTTTATTTTTTCTAGCTTTTAAAATAAAGTCACTAATCTTCACCTTTCTCTGTCCTCCTCTTTACATTTCCAAAAAAGAATGATAATATGTCTCTTTTTCATCAATTTCAAAAGTATAAGAAAATATTCTTACTTGGGCAAAATTTCATCACTTCCCCTTTCCTTTTTCATATAAATAGGAGGGAATTAATAAGGTCTTTTCTCCTTTAAAGAAATTACTCAAAAAGGCAAGAAATAAGTGTGATATGACTTTTAAAGGCACTATTACAGTTTTTCTCAAATTTTACAGCAAAAACTCACAATTGAAAGTTTTATATCCATTATTTAATTTATTTGTGCATTTAAATAAACATAACTGACAAAAATATAAATCATAGAACTAAAGTACAATAATCCTTAATCTAATTAGATAGGAATATTCTAGACCATCTGATTAACCTATGGAACAAATTTGGACCCAATTGGACTTTGTCTGACCCTTCATTTAAAATAAGCAAGTTTTGTATATAGTTTTAATAGGATTTACATTTATTGTCTCAGATTTCCTAAAGTCTAGATATATATATATATATATATATATATATATAATGTCACTCCCTGGACTTTTTTTCAACCCTTTGTGACCATCAGATTTTGATCCAATGGCATCAACGTCATCCACTACCTCCAGCTATTTTAAGCAAGTGGAACGTTGACACTGTACTTTGTTCACTGAGCAATTTCGCTCTTATTTCTCGCTCTTTTCTCACACTATCTTCTCCCTCACCCTCACCTCTCTTTCTCAAAACCATTGTTATCTTAAACTTCTCCTCTCATGCTATATAAATGAAACTCCCTTTAGGGCTCTGCCTCCTCTCTCTATAAGAAAATGAAGACCCCACCATAGCCCTCCCTATCGCTTGATCAAGCACCCTATAGTAACGCTAGGACCCCAGTAGTCATCCTCCTCTTCCAATTGGACTCAAAGAGCCCCGACACCCATGAAACTATCCCTCCTCCGTCTTCGGTGACTTATACATCGATCAGGTATCCTCCACTTGCTTTGGTCCAATTGAGGATTAGGGTATTTAGGGTTACCAAACCCTAAGATTGTGTTTAGGGATTAATCAACCTAGGAAGAGAGAGAAGATACCCTCCATGTAAAAAGGTAAGTGAGATACCCTCCAAGTAAAAAGGTAAGTGGTCTATGCAAATTGAACATGATTAATTGTTTGTTTTATATATGTATGAATTAAATCCAATGAATGTCATATTTGCATTATTTAATGTTACAATTACTAAAAGTTAGTAAATTTATAATGAACTGAGTTTTACATCTATGGTCAATGTTATTGTATCATCATGCACATTTAAGAGTAAATGATTAAGTTTAAGAAAGAGTTTCTAAGAGATTGAAACTAATAAAAGTAAACTTATATAAGGTCCTCATTAAGAGGCTCCTCGGAGGAAACCATGAGAGGCACTTCAGTGTATAAGAGAATAGGCACTTCAGTGCATAAGAGAAGAGGCACTTTGGTGCATAAGAGAAGAGGCACATTTGTGCAACCTGAGGATCCTTATATAGGTCAAGATAAAAGAAATTGAATATAAACACATTCTGTGTATTTTCAATGTTCAAATGCTTAAAGTTTAATTAGTTCACAAGTTTTTTCTAAATTATAATATGTTCAATTCCACTTACTGATGGTTTTATTGCATGGATGGGGGCGTGATGCCTATAGGTTGGAAGCTAGCTTAGGAGGGAAAAGTTGTTAGGAAATCAAACCTTGGTTCAAGAACCTGCAAGGAGAAAATATTTGTTTGGGTGCCAACTATAATTAGATTAAGGTTTTACTCTCTTTATCCATGTATATGTAAACCTTGTTGAGGCTTTTGAGAATGATAATTATGTATATTTCCCTGTGATGGTTTACTTAAATTTTATTTTGAGAAATGAATATCATGTTTGTGACATCCCCTTAATGTGAACGAAGATTTTGTTCTTCCGCTCTGAGTTGTACAAGTGGGGTATTACAATAATGGTATCAGAGCCAAAATATGGTTGGCCACTAGGATTTTCTCATAATCTCATGTAGTTTGTGTTCTTTTTTCACATATGGCACCTAAGAAGAAGGGTGAGAACAAAAAGGTAGCCATGGGAGGGGATGAAGTTGAATCTATTAGTGTAGGAGAATGTCAAGAATGTCCACCCAAGGAACCTCCCATGGCGCCCTTCGATGTGTTGATCAGGGCTCTAGCTACTGCCATAGGAAGAGGTGATGATCGATCGAGAAACCCTAGGGTTAACCCTAGGCTTTCCGTAGTTAACTTCTTGAAGATCAAGCCTAAATCTTCTGGTGGAGAGGAAGAGATGGATATGGTGGGAAAAGCTGAGAGTTGGTTGCAACACATGGAGTACTACTTTCATGACTTAGATTGTCCCAAGCAATCTAAGGTTCCCTTTGGGACACACATGTTGAAGGGTGCTACTAGGACTTTGTGGGAGAACATGTTAGGTTCTTGTGAAGCAGATGCTCCCCCACTCACATGGGAGGAATTCTATGAAGCCTTTAAAATCCACTACATATCTGAGGCCATGATCGAGAAGAAGGAACAAGAGTTTCACAACCTACATCAACATGGTGACATGATAGTAACCCAATATCCCATGATGTTTAGGATCCTGTAGAAGTATGACTACGACTATGATGAATGATGCAAGACAAAGAATTTCATCAGGTGTCTCAAGCCATACCTTAGCTTTGCCTTGTCAGGACATGGTCACCTTACCTTACAAAGTGCCCTAGTTGCTTCCCTAGAGCTAGAAGATCATCCAAGAAGAGCATGGAAGAATGAGAGCCACCAAAACCACTACAACTCCAACCATCACGATGACAAGAAGAGGAAGGCACCAATCGAGGTTGTTGCAAATCATCCTGTAAAGACCCAATGTGCAAAATGCTCCAAGTATCATCTGGGCGAATGCAGGTTTGGAACTGGTTGCTATGCATGTGGTGAAATAGGCTACATAAAACCTAACTCCCCCAAGTTTCAAAAGAAAAAGCACAATGCTAATCAACCACCTACAGAGAAGAGGCAAGCTAGAATCTTTTCCATGGTATATAGTGATGATGATAAGACTGAGTAGAGTTTAGTGCAGTACCTTTATCTTTTTAGAACTTTTGTTGCATGGAAATGTTTGGAACTATGGATTCACATGATAATGATAGTAGTTGATGTTTTTGTGCTAAATATATGAAAATTTCTAAGGTGGGTAGTTAAATGAAAATTTGAGGATGAAATTTAATTGAGGTGGGTAGAAATGTAATCCCAATTTCTATGAGTATTTTTAAAACTTTTTATGTAGTTTTCCCTAAATGAAAATGTGTTAAGGGTCTTAATGCAAAGAGTTAAAAATAATGTTACTTCTAGGATCAAAATGCAAAGAGAAATAGAAAAAGGACGCAAAATAATTTTTCCCTTTTATTTAATTTATTGCAAATACTTGAGTAACAATAGTAATGTGGTTTTCCATTTTCTTTTTATCAAATAAGTCAAAAAAGGAATGAAAGAGAAAGAGTAAGAGGCAAGGATTTCAAAATTGAAAATATTTGGGCAACGTGTGTTTCCCTTTCTAGATTTTAAAATAAAGTCACTTAACTTCACCTTTCTCTCTTCCTCTTTAGATTGCCAAAAGGCATGATAAGCTGTTTCTTTTTCATGAATTTTGAAAGTATAAGAAAATATTCTTACATGGGCAACATTAAGTCACTTTCCTCTTTCCTTTTTCATATAAATAGGAGGGAAGTAATAAGGTTTTCTATTTTCTCTCTCCTTCAAAGAAATTACTCAAAAAGGCAAGAAAGGAGTGTAATATGACTTTTAATGGAACTATTAAAGTTTGTCTCAAATTTTGGAGAAAAACTCACAATGGAATGTTTTATATCCATTACTCATTTCAGTCGTGCATTTAAATCAAGATAATTGACAAAAATAGAAATCATAGAATAAACGTGAAAGAATCATGAATCTAATTGGATAAGAATATTCTAGACCATCTCATTAACCTATGGTCCAAATTTGGACCCAATTGGACTGTGTTTGACCCTTCATTTAAAATAAGGAAATTTTGTGTATAGTTTTAACATGATTTGCATTTATTGTATCATATTTCCTAAAGTTCAGATGTATATATTTGTCATGCCCTTGCCCTTTCACGCACGCCTTTGTGACCATCGTACTTTGATCCAATGTATTGGTGGCATCCCCTACCTCCAGCTAATTTAGTCAAGTGGTGTGCCGACACTGTACTTTGTTCACTGAGCAATTTCTCTCTCTTTTCTCATGCTTTCTTCTCTGTAACCCTCACCTCTCTTTCCCAACCCCACCGATCCCTAAACTCCTCTCGTTCTATGTAAGTGAAATTCCCTTTAGGGCTCTGCATCCTCTCTCTGCAAGAAAAGTGTAGCTGTCACCACAACCCTTCCTATCACCTGATCAATCACCCTATAGAACTACTAGGACCCCAGTAGTCCTCCTCCTTTTCCAATTGGACTGGAAAAGTCCCGACACCCCTAGACCTGCCCCTCCTCCGTCTCTGGCGAATTTGACATCACCCTGATATCCTCCACTTGCTTTAGTCCAATTGAGGATCATGGTATTTAGGGTTACCAAACCCCAAGATCATGTTTAGGGCTTACTCCTCCTAAGAAGAGAGAGAAATACTCTCCAAGTGAAAAGATAAGTGGTCCATGCAAATTGAACATGATTGATTGTTTGTTTTATATATGTATGTATGAAATGCAATGAATGTCATATTTGTATTATTTATTGTTCCAATTGCTAAAAGACGATAAATTTATAATAAACTGAGTTTTATGTCTTTGGTCAACATTATTGTATCATCGTGCACATTTAAGAGTAAATGATAAGGTTTAAGAAAGAGTTTCTAAGAGAAAAAAATGATAAAAGTAAACTTATATAAGGTCCTCATTAAGTGGCTCCACGGAGCAAACTCTAAGAGGCAATTCAGTGCATAAGAGAAGAAGCACTTCAGTGCATAAGAGAAGAGGTACTTCGGTGTATAAGAGAAGAGGCACATTTATGCAACCCTAGGGTCCTTATATAGGTCAAGATAAAAGAAATTAAATTTATAGAAATTGTGTGTCGTTTCAATGTTCAAATGCATAAAGTTTATTTTCAATTCAAAAGTTTTCTCTAAATTATAATATGTTCAATTCCACTTATCTATCATTTTATTGTATGGTTGGAGACATGATGGCCGTAGGTTGGAAGCTAGCTGAGGAGGGAAAGCTATCAGGCGATCAAACTCTAGTTCAAGAACCTGCAAGGAGAAAAGCTTTGGTGGGGAGCCAACTATACCTAGATTAAGGTTCTCCTTTCTTTATCCATGTATATTTAATCCTTTTTGAGGCTTTTGAGAATGAGAATTATGTATATTTCCCTGTGATGGTTTACTTAAACTTAGTTTGAGCAATGAATATCATGGGGTTGACATCCCCTTGATGTGAATGAAAATGTGTGCTTCCGTTCTGAGTTGTACAAGTAAGTGGGGTGTTATAGGGTTGATAACTACTTGTAACCTATTGTTTTCACATAAATTACATACAAGTTCTGAATCAGTATAGATACATTCATAATGCAAATGATCTATGTCAATGGCAAATAGACCATGGAAAGAGTTTAAATGGAATATGATTCTACGAGGATGAAATAACGATGTCAATATCCATTTTTCACATGGAAAACGCATGATATTCTGTGGACTCGTATAGAAGTGCATATGCTAGCCGTGGGACTTATGAGATTGTAGTGTGCTGGATTAAAGAGTACTGATTGTGCCGGTGTTCATGTGCCCCAGAGATGATGATATAATGAGATTAATATATCAAAATAATTACTCGACTTTCCCCTTGTTTCTCTACTCTTTCTTTCTTCTCACTCTTGACATTTCTCTGTTGCAAGTTGAAACACTCATATCTGACGAAGGCTGATATAAAGACACCACTCTGCAAGGAACATTGTAGAATAAATCGAATTGAGTAAAATGAAGCCATATCGTGCTGATTTATTAGAATAGTTGCAACAACAAAAATAGATTGTATACGGAAATAAGAAAGAGATACTACAACTGCAGTAGTGGTGTTTTTGGGTAGATAATCTAAAAACTAAGAGTCAAATTTGTGTTAAACCTATAAATACTCAATAGTTTTATTTATGTTAAATAAAGAATTACATATTTTTCGAAAATATACATGCAAAAATACATCGTCTCCACGTTGCTGTGGATTAGAATTCCATTAGCAAAATTAAGGAAATTGATAAAAATGACTTGGTACGTGTAGCGGTGTACTATGACACTCTGAATATGATGGAAGGGTCCCATAGAAAGGGGTGTTCAAGCCAAACCAAATAAATAATATGATTATCACTCCCCTCTAACACTCCCTGACAATAAATAACTGGGTCGGTGTGTTCTGCGCCAACAACAATGCATGTCTCCCTTAATAATCAAAATGTCCAAGTTGGCCTGCAAACATGTGGGGCAGTTAAGGGATATGTTGGCTCTTTGTTGATTTGTGTCGCCATTCTGTTGGCAAGCTATCAATTTGAAATATAATTGATGTCGCAGTGTCTCACGCGAGTAACTAGCAGAAAGGGACACCCTAATAGTGACTGTAAATAGAAAGAACCAAGCTGAATAGTGTCATTAGCAGGTGACTGGAAATAAAGATGAGCACACGTGTGGACAGGTCGTCCCGACTCCTGTGACTCAGATGATTCAGCTACGCGACGAGAGAAGAAACGCGATTAGCAGAATTACGGGAGAGCAAGCAACACCTGATGTGTTCTTCGTTCACACATGCTGACGCCCTGGTTTGTCGATCAACTGGTTTTAGGCGTGCAATGATCAATGTGCTTAGGTGAAAGCAAACCTCTCTTTGGAACATATTAAACAACAGGAACATATGAAACGCATGGTGCATTATAGCGGTTTCTTTTCCGCTCACCAATGTTTGGGAACTTCAACGGGCAACCGGTCCGTACGTCACTGTCCTGGTCCTTGAGAAAATAATTTCTTTGTCCTGTCGCTAAGACCGCTGTACTTTGTTGGCTCCCGACCTTTGGATTCTTTTGCCCACTAGAAATGCAGGGATGCAACATGGAGATTTTCAGTTTGCAAGCAACCTGGACGGTAACTCAGTTCATATGGTACAACATTTGTGTATCTGAATACATACAGTTTGTATGTGTCAATTTTGTATTTAGCATGTGGTAATACATAATCCAGTCATATTAATTGGAACTACACATCGTAGATTATATGCCATACAGAGATCTTCTTAAGTGGATCACTTGATCTAGTGAGGGAAGATTTATATTTTGTTTTCCACAGTAGGTTGGGGAAATTAGTTTTTATGTTATTTATGTTTTGTTTTCAGAAGACGAGCAAGTCTTGGGATTAGATCATGTGAGCTACGGTACCAACCCAATCAGACTTTACCAATTGGGCTAGGTAATGTTCTATTTCATAGATTAAATGAGTTAGTCTACACACACCGGGTCCCATCCCTGCTCCTTCACCCGTTCATCGGGACCTCCTCTATTTTTACCTCCTATATTTATGTGAAACCTTCCACTATCTGCTATATTTATGGGAGTGGTTACGAGGAGAGAGAGAAAACATGGAGAAAAAAAGAAGAAAGTACGGTTCTAGTATAAAAAAGTGGAGAATTCCCTCCCGTTATTGCCACTATATCCTCTGAGAGAGAGAAACAGAGCCTGAAAATCATTTTGCTCGTATCTTTGTTATTTTTTTTGCCGAAACAAAAGCATTAGATTCCTTCATAATACTTTCAAATAAGACTAATGTTCACATATTTCGGAGAAGAATAATATCGGTATGATTATTTTAAAAGTG
Source organism: Alisma plantago-aquatica (assembly GCA_963693085.1). Lineage (NCBI taxonomy): Eukaryota > Viridiplantae > Streptophyta > Magnoliopsida > Alismatales > Alismataceae > Alisma > Alisma plantago-aquatica. Next base: position 559,852,487 of record OY856412.1, read on the forward strand.
CAACACGAATATTTACTTCTCTCCTCTCTCATATTGTATGATTGTTTCCAAAGTACAGTATAAATGAATATTTCCCTCCACTCTCGTACTGTACGATTGTTTTCTAAGTACAGTGCAAAAGTTTACTTTCTACTCTCTTTTTTCCTACTTCTCTCCTCTCATATTTCTATACTTCCCTCCTCTTTTTTCATATTGTACGAATATTTTCTAGTATAGTACTAACGACTTACTTCTCTATTTTCTTTTTGTACTTCTTTACTCCTTTTTTTTAAAGTTCCCTCCTCTTTTTTCGTACTATATGAATGTTTTTTAGTAAAGCATAAATGTTTACTCGTGTCTTATCTCTTTGTACTTCTCTCTTCTCTTTTTTCTATAATTCCCTCCTATTTTATCATACTATACAAATAATTTTAGTACAATACTAATGCTTACTTATTTCTTCTCTATATTCTACTTCTATCCTCTCTCTTTTGATACTTTCCTCCTCTTTTTCCTGTTGTAAGAATGATTTTTAGTACAATACTAGGTAAATAAGAAAGATAAAGGAGAGACAGAAATATTCTTATTATACTAAAAGCATTCATACAATATGAGAGAAAGTATTCCTAATACGAGAGAGGAAAAAAGTATACATCTCTTATATTATTCTTTCTCCAAATATGCCAAAATTAGTCTTGTTGGAAAGAATTTTTATATGGAATCTGATATTTTTTTATTTTGATAAAAAAATCATTAAAGATTAAATGTTATGAGCAAAATAATTTTCTCTCTCCTATTTTTTCTATACTTCCCTCCTATCTTGTCTACTTCTCTCTTTTTTCTACTTTCCTCCTATTTTCGACTTCTCTCTTCTCTTTTTTCAAATTTCCTCATTTTTTCACTTCCTTCTTTTTTCTCTATCTTTGTACCATGCATTTTATAATATTTGTTTGTCTTTTATACCTCTCTCCTATTTATCTTATTGTATAAAAATTATTGTACATAATTTATTATAGATGGAAACTCCTACAAATTATGAGGCAGATTACTCACTTCTCCATGTCTGAGTGGGTGAGTGGGTGGGCAAGCAGGCATGCGTACAACTTTTCTTATTAAAAATATAAACACCACAAAAGTGGAGTACAGACAAGAAGGAACAATACTAAACTAGGTATCAAAAGTAACAATTAGCATGGCAAAAAGGCCCGAGGCTAGAAAGTATGGGTATGGATTCCCCTTAAAATAAACAATAAAAGAACAAAAAGGTAGATAAACAACAACATCAACTAAAAGAACATGTAGAATGAGGATGACCCAACTTCCCGCCTCTTCATAGTCTTTCCACGTTTGGGGCCTCCAATAGGTACTCAATGAGGACTATTCCCTTTTGACATTACAATCCCCATTCAACATGGTAGTCAAAGGTCCTGAAAACGTTGGCTTTTCTCTTGGTGATAAAGAAACATCCCATGTAAGAAAACGATCGAAAGGGAAAAGAGGGAAGTGATTGAGTCAAAAATTTATGTAATATCAGAAGTGTTGTTGATGCGATGATTTTGAGTCGTATTTAGAGACCTATTTCATATGTGTTTTGTGCCTTAATTACTCATTTTCATGGATATTATTGCATAATTCACTTTATTTGGTCTTTGCCATCATTTTATATCAAATCCCCTTTGTTTTACTATTTTGAGAATTATTTATCATCTTATTATAAATTGTGTGGATTTACTTGGGCTTGTTGTGAAATTTCAGGAAAAACAAGTATCTGCTTCCGTCGATACCATCGACGGAAGTCGATACCATCGACCAAGCCACAGGTTGTCAGCCGAGAAGAGCAATAAAGAAGTCGATACCATCGACACCTAAGTCGATGGTATCGAGATCACCACAGGCGCTCAGAATAAAAGAAAGGAAAGCTGCCGCTAATCCGCCGGGTCGATACCATCGACCCGCGTCGATGGTATCGACGCCGGCAGATATGCGTTGGATCTGTTTTGATCTCGATCGGACGGCTGTTGTTATTTGACGACCTAATTAGGGACTTATACCTAATGACGGCCGCCTAGATAGGGGGGGATCTCATTTTTGGATTGCACGAGTGCCGAGGAGGAGAGAAAGGAGAACGGAGGCTGAGAAGCTCATCCCGGGTGATTCGGACGCTGCCGAAGACAATTTCCACCACCGACAGGCGGGGGAAGCTCGTGTTCTACGCCAAGGATCCACCGGTTCTTCTCCGTTCAGGGGTTTTCCCGTTTCTTTCCCGTTTTTCTTATGAATTCCCCAATTTCTACCATGTATTCGTGTGAGATGAACATGAGAGGCTAAAACCCTCAATCTTTAGGACCGGGAGTAGCCCGGGAATGCATTGTATGACATTTTTATATTAATAATTCATATTTTTCTCTCAAATCTGTGGTATAGATTCGTTTTCTCCATTTCTATTGTTATGCTTGATCACCATAATAATAATTTAACACCCTTAATTACTTCGACAGAAGGATTAACGGTTGAAAAGAGACGAATTCTACATTAATCAATAAAACCCTTGACAAAGGAGTTGTAAAATTAATGGTGGGAACTGAGAGACCGTTTATACTGCACTTAGTTTAGGGGAATGATTACTACGATGGTGGAATCAACCTAAACCTAAGTAGTGAATTACACCACGACAGTGGGTAATTCTGTTTTCAGGCCACTACCCAGATAGAGAGAGAAGTGTGAGGAATTATATGAAACTTAATACAATGTTGACCCGTGGTGAAACTGCCATCCTAAAGATATCACTTTGAATTGATTAAATTAACCTTTAATCGATTGTCTTCTTTGTTTGATTTTTATTTTCTTTTTAATTTGAACACAAAACCCTACTTTGTTAATCGGTCTAGCTGATTGCGATTAGTTAGTAGAAGTCTCCAATAATTCACGTATCCCTGAGTTCGACTCGGGCCTCACAAGGCCTATATTACTCGACGCGTATACTTGCGTTTTAGCGCGTAGTAAAATACACGTCAGTTGTCATTGTAAAAATGATTGTTTCTTTAACACCATAAAGTCCAAGTCAAAGTGATAATCAAAATCTAAAACCATAATAAATCGAGTTTCTAAGAAAGGAAGAACCAGCTTAACATGATAGTGAATGTTTGTATTGTCACAGTTGCAATTGGACGATGAGAACATTTTTCCCAAAAACTTTTTGCAACTAGTAAAGTGTAGAAAACGTGAAGAATGTATTCAAAGATGATGTGACAAAAATAACATATAGAAGGACTTTTGGAACCTATTGACTACCAATGCTTACCAATAAATAGTTCGTTGCATGCAATCCAAATGTGGACAATGACTTTCCTAGGACACTTCATTTTGTAAGTTTGACACCAAATATATTCCATACTAGGATGTATGATAAAAGAATAATCCTAAGAAACGTTGAAAGAGGGACCACATTTCTAAATGATGGTATCCAAAACATTGTTGAGAACGTAATTTGTGAAGCTTGGAAAGTCATGAGCTGAAAGACCATGAAAGAAACAAGACACTTGAATTTGTTAGATCCAGATGGAGTAGTTAGTTTCAGTCCTACATAAAAGACCATTGAAATCAATGGAGATATGATGTCAAGTTTGGGAGAAGTATCGAGGCCATGTTGTGTTGAGAGTTAGTTCCAAATTTGATCTTAGGGAAATAGTTAGGAGAACTAATAATATAATTTTGAACAATAAATGAAGCTTTTCTCTACATACCTCTAGGATGTTGATAGGGTTTTAGAGTTGTATTGATTGTAGGTCATATTGAGATATTTGGTTAAGAAAATATCTAAACAAGTAGTGAATCATTTGCCACATAGATAAGCTAAAATGTTGATCCAGAGATAAAGAGATTGGAGGCAAAGTTCTAAGATACCCCAACCCTCCTAAATATTCAACTTACCAAATGGAGCCTAGTTGGAAAGATGGACGTGTCTATTATCATCTTTATCACCCCAAGAAAACTTCTTCTAAGAAAATTTAATTTAGTATGGACAATGAATGCATGGGAGTAAAACTCATGAACTAGGTAACAAGTGGCATCAATGATACATTTAAGAGAATTGACATGTCTACTCTACCAAGGAAGTTACATCTCTAGCTAGTTAATGTTTTGGAAATTTTAGTGAGAATGTGAGCACAAATACTAGTCAAAGAACATAAGGGGAAAGGAAGAAACCGAGATATTTGATGGAACAATTATAAACATGTTAGCCAAAAATAGGTTTAAATCTCAATATGTGTAACTCATTAAAATGAGTACCAATCATAGAGTATATATGGAATTTTATTTTTAGTTAGAAATGAGAAATATTATCTCTAAGATGCACACAATATTGGTGATGTTCTTATCATTAGGTTTAAGAAAGATCACAATATCATAATTACTTTGGATGATGTTGTCTTTTCCAACTTTGTTGCTCTTTAATTTGTTTTGAAAAGCATTTTGACCTACTAATTTGGTGCTACAAGCCAAAATAAAGGTGGAGATAATGGAAAGGGAGGGTGATACATGTTCACCTTGATGTTGTCCATTTAGGTTACCAAAGTAACCAAAAGGAGAACTTTTAATGATGGTCAATAAATGGAAAGTTGCAATCTTCCAAATATTACGTACTAAATCGATTTTGTTCTATAATTCATATTTTACCACTAACTTGAGATTATTTACAATATTGTCCTTCATTTCATTTCCATGTAAGGATTTGATTAAGTTATCATGGTCTTTGATAATGATTAGTCATTAGTTGCATTCCCTTTGTTTAAATTTAGTTATTCTCCTCATTTGAGATATAATTATAAATTATTCAATTGATTTGGCTTTGTAAATCATTTCTATATCAACTAGTACAATTGGAATCATTAGGTCTTGGCTATCTTATTTAACCTCACATTCATGAGTACTCCAAATTTTCATACTAAAGGATTGAAATTAACAGAAATTATTAATTAAAATAGAATATATACGTTATTAATTGAATTTTGATGATAACTCACATAGCCATAGCTACTGATATAACAACAGGTGTTGATATTTTTAGATATCATTTTATTAAAAGTTCAACCAATGATCGGATTCTCCGTAAAATTGAATTTCAAATTTAAGAGCTATAAGATTTATAAATCAAATTAAAGAGAAGGGTTGTGATATATATTGAGGTTAATGTATTAATGTTTGACATTGTTTCCTTATAACAATGAAGATGGATCAACACTACACATATTGTCATTGAGCAGTCCAACAAGAATCACAGTCAACATTGTCATGTACATTTAAGACCTACAACTAAAATACCTTATTTGACTAAGCTTTCATCGCTAGATCACCTTCTCAACCACTTGCAAAATAATAAAGCATTCATAATCAACTCTTACTCTTCTCGCAACCACCTTACCCATATCTCATCCTATTCCCTCTCCACTAGCGCTCCCAATGAAAATTCCTAACTATATAAACCGAGAGATAATGGATCCAAACTTCTACAAACATACAAACTCATAAGTTGACAAACTACAATGCCACACCAGATCTCTCCACGCAACGACCTCCATGATGAGACCCAATGACTTGACATCACCCCATAGACTTAGGTCCAGACCACATACTAAACCAACCATTATAACTTGAAGAAACTAGGACAATATGTCATAGAAGCATGTATTACCCCATTCGAACTCCAAATGGCTAGAAAGTCAATAACAAAAGGACTCAAGTGTAACATCCCAGGATTTGAGGCCTCAGATAGCATGATCTTAAAAGCAATGATTCGACTACCCATATCACCAAGGTGCACCTCCTTTTCCAGGAATTCATCACTAAGAACTCCATAGTAAAGCATGCTCAGCTTGGAGTAGTACTGGGATGGGTGACCTGTCGGGAAGTTGATCCTGGTATGCGCGTGAGTGAGGACAAAGCGCGTAGTTAAGTCTAGTGGTGGTCTGTGGGGACAGTCGTCATTCGTGAAACTCTACTAGAGCCTTGGGTAGTGGGGCCAGGTGTTACAAATGGTATCAGATCCATAACCCCTCCAGTAGGTGGGGCCCACATGGGCATGTGGCATGCCAGTCTTGAGCCGTGCGGTCCAGGCATGTAGGAAAAGGGTTGTCCATGGTAGACGTAGCCACCCTTGCGCTGGTACTCTGTGATCGGGAGCTAGGTGTCCATGGGCCATTGTGAGTCTGCACTGAAATGGGGAAGAGATTATGAGGCCTTATAGTTGAGCCTTGACGAGGACGTCAAGAGTCTAAGTGGGGGAGATTGTAACATCCCAGGATTTGAGGCATCATATAACATGATCTTAAAATGAATGATTGGACTACCCATATCGCCAAGGTACACCTCCTTTTTCGGGAGCCCATCACTAAGAACTCCATAGTTAAGCGTGCTCAGCTTGGAGTAGTACTGGGATGGGTGACCTGTCAGGAAGTTGATCTTGGCATGCACGTGAGTGAGGAAAAAGCACGTAGTTAAGGCTAGTGGGGGTCTGCGGTGACAGTCATCATTCCTGAAACTCTACTAGAGCCTTGGGCAGTGGGGCCAGGTGTTACACCAAGCATCCATCCCTATAATAGAGTATTTTTTAAAATAATTTAGTGATTTTATTCATATATTTGTCGGGGCTCAAACTTGAGACCTTTTGGTAACAAATCAAGGATCTAACCACTGGGTTGTCCCATCTTGGACTAGAGTAGAGTAATTAACATGACATATGCACGAATAAAACTACAATCAACAACATTATAAAACATTGGTTATGTGCATAATAGAATTTAAAATTAGTAGATGACATCAAGGTCATAACTCCTTTAGATTCAAACCATACGAAAATTCATTTTCAAATCATTTGATGATTCTAATAGGGATAAGTGCATCATATTGTACTTTAAGGGAAGAAGCAATAGTAATTGTAATATTGTCATTGTGTACCAGTTACCTAAATTAGTAAAATGTTTTGACATCATCACAACTATGTTGAGTATAGTATCTGAACATATAATATTGTAGGTTCAATAGAACATAAATTTCTTGGATAAAATTTATTATAAGGAAAAAAATCATCAAAGACTTTCTTATAAACATGCAAGCATGTTTTTTGTTCATTTCCATTATGCAAAAAATATGATAAGGCATTTGACCAACTTATTAAGAACGGGGTCAACAAGGGTCATTTAAGCCAATGCTAAGGATGACACATGTTTCAATTTGAGGGACTACAAGATTGAACTTCATGAGCTAACCCTTTTTTCAACATGGTATGCCCTTGTTTGATAAATCAAGTAGGACACCCAACATTGTGTCTTTACCCTGAGATTATAGGCAGACGCACAAGGTTTATAATTGACATATATGATTATATTTTCAAGTTTTTTCAAGTCAATATAATTAATACCTAACATAGTTGTCATAAGGAAAATGTAGGTCAATCGATTATGTAAGGACTAGAATTTTCAATTACATGCATACAAGCAAGTTTGAATACCACAAATCTACCAAATAGGAGGATAAAGCAGACCTTCATTAAATCACAAGTTTAATTACTTCATCTTTAAGACCTTGTTTAGCAAAATTGACTAGATCTTTGAAATCAAGTCAACATAGTGATCATTAGTCTAAAAATAAGTGTTATTGCATTAACGTCATAAATATTAGGTCTCATTAATCATCGTCATGGTGGTTGGTGTGTCACCTATGTCTAGGTATTAATTTCTTCGTTATGTATTTCAATGTTTCAATTAGGTCAAACACTAGTATTACACATCACAACTAAAATTATGCATTCATGATTAGAGTTACAAGACTATAAATGGCACAATCATAATTTTGGGAAAGATAGTCAACATAAGCATCAACATTGTCATTTCAAGTCATTTTAATGCAAGATAGTCATCATTAGAGTATAGATGAGATGCATTTGGGTTAGGTGTGATAAACATAATCAAGATATTAGTTGAATGCATTTTATAACATCAATTATTATTAGGATGACGTTTGAAGAAGGTTAGATCTCTAATTATCAACATGCATCATAGGTCTATTTCAAGTCAAAATTTATATCACTTACACACATTACGGTGCAAAACTGATCCATAATGCATTTAGGGGTACAATGCATGTAGGTATACCAATTTCAATGCCACATAAACATTTACAGTAATATTAGATCAATATTTGAGCAAGGCTCACGGTCAAACAGTCAAAGTCCACATAAATGCATGATAAGATACAATAAGTGTCACAAGGACATCATTAACATTCAAGTCACATTAAGTGTCACAAGGCCATCATTAACATAAAAGAAGGATTATGATCAAATATGAGTTCATCGAAGGATGATATATATTGATTTAGAGCATTCAAACATATTTGAGGCACATTTGAAAAAGATTTAGAATTAAAGAAGTAATCTTTGGCATGAAAATCAAGATCCATTATTAACATTTTCAAAGACATCAAAATAGAGGTATATATGCACCATTGAGATCACAAGGGTTATAAAGCTCAGATTCTTGCTCATTACACATAAAATAGTATTAATATTAAGTATGCACAATTGTTTGAGGCATAAGAGTGCATAGTTGAGCATATAGAAGTCATTAATTTGGCATAATTTGAGCAACTTTAGAAATATAATTGTGATATGAGCTATATAGGACTATGGACTGATTTATATTGGGCAAAGCTCATTTTTCATATAAAAATGCTATTTTGGTTTATTATTGTTTGACAAAGGATGGATTTTCAATCATTTTCAAGATTTATCTCAAAATGGATGAATATGGATCACTTGATTCTTATCCAAAGCTCAGAGATTTCCTTTGGTGGGGCTCCTTCTTTGGTGGTCTAGGGCCAGGCTAGCCATTGACCTCAGCACAACATTGGTCTGAGTCACGAGTGGGAGAGGGACAACAACAATGTCCGATATGCACCCAACATGCACCCACACATGATCAACAATGTCTCTCCTTTCTCTCCCATCATGACCCACACATGCACATAGGGTGGAGTTTGACAACATGGTCATGACTGGGAGGAAAGGGGCAAGGAAAATCCCTCAACGAGCTTTGAAAATGAGCTGAATGAATCTACCAAGGCCCTAAAATCTTGTTCCCAATGTTGAAACCCACTTCCATGACGCATAGGAGAAAGTCCATATACCATAAGTGGTGGTGTCTCCATGGAAGTGGGTGAAGGAGGGACTCTAAGGCATGGGAAGTCATGAAAATGGAGGGAAAGAGATGGGGAAGAAGAATGGGAGTTAAAAGTGGTGCTATAACCACCCATGGTGGTGTGCAAAGGAGAAGCAAGGTGTATGTCCAACTACTTACTATTGTCCTTTAAAGTAGGTGGAGAAGGTGACCTCATGGTCATTAGATCTTGGTCTGATCAATGCCTTTTTTATATGAGGCCCGCAATTGAAAAAAAGACCCAACCTAGATTGTTTATATGGCCATGGTAGGTTCAAGAAAGGGGCCAACATGCAACCTCCAGTCCCTTCTCTTTTATTGGCCGAGAGAGGGGCTTGTGGATCATTGACTCATTGTAGTCAGTTTAAAAATGAAATATAAATTGTGTTTCATTAATTAACTTAAAAATTTCATACCATAACTATGATCGAGGTGAAATTTCTCCATTGATTCACAAATTCCATATACTTCGTATAAAAAAGTTTTTGGATCCAAGCTGATCATTTTAAGGGTACTCAATAATAACAATTCACATCCAAGAGTCTAATTATACACTGAAACTTGGTCAATTAAGCTCAATGTGATATTTAATCGCATACGAGTTGCTAATTAAGAATAATATGACTCAAAATCATCAAACTAAGGTAATTAAGGTTTTCAAATAAGATTGACCATCTCGTAAGTCTAAATGTGCATAATTGAAAGAGTGAGAAAATTTTGGTTGTTACATACTCCCACCTTAAAATGAATTTCTTCCCAAAAATTAAGGGAAATAATAGAAAGACATCGGAAATACATATTTCATATTATAACCATATTGGTATTAAACATTTAGTATCATTATTAATTCAATATAAACATTATTTTAAAAATAAAACAATCAATTATCATGGTCAAAGCATAGTCTCATAAATCATCAAATTGGAAAATATCATCTCATATATCACAATTTTAGAGAGATCACCATTTAGGTCAAATGAATGGATCTCTTTTATTCAAGACTATGTTTAAATCCCAAATTTAGGGATCTACCTTCCACATGAACGTTGGTGGGATTTAACATTCATAATTGAGACTTTGTATTTCAATGAATCCAGACAAACACCATACATTAGTATTGTTTTGCATATCAAAATCAATGGAAGGTATCACCCTAGTCCACAAGAGTGTTAATATGTAATTCATAAATTGAGTGGTCAATATAATTATCATTCTTTTTCAAAAAAGATTGGGCATCAAAGTCATCAATAATATAGGTGATCTCAAGATCCAAACTAGTTGATTGTTGGACTCAAATCCATATAATGATCAATAATCATTAGTCACAATTTCATAATATCAAGAGTCAATGTTTGGAAATCAAGGTCATAGTTCCAAATATTTCTAGTCTATGGTGTAAAAATCATATTTAGACCATAGGTATGATAATTCATCCATAGAAAATAATCAAGTAATTGTGGAGCCATAATTCATGACATCAACATAAATATAACTATCATGGTATTCAAGGGTGATGATGATATAGATCTAAGACTTTCTAAGAACTGAACCACAAGATATAGTCAACGTCATCATATTTTAAGATCATCACCAAATCAAGATTCAATATTGAGTGTCAATATCCACATATATCCAACCTATTAGAGACTTGGGTCGAGAAATGAAAATAGGGTGGAAGGGGTTACATTTCAAACTATAAATAATCCACAAGATGTAAATTTAGATGCAATCATGACAGAGATATTACCTAGGGTAGGGGTTTCATAATCCAACTATCACCCAAGTCTAACACGTCGGTCCCCATTAGTCATGAAATATAAACATATATAAATAGGAGGATTATCGACTTTTCAAATAGTATTTTAGAAAAACATAAAATCAAAGAACATATATCATCCACTAGTACAGTAATGGTCTATAACATCGGTTTTTTTAATCCTATAGTGTCACTTTTTAGCTGACATGTAAGTGGTCGTCGCTAGAGAAATTGCTCTATAGGGTCAGTTATTTTAACCAAAGAAAACCGACCTTATATAGTAAAAACCGACCCAAGACACTGTCAAAAACTAACCCCAAACGAGAAAAGAAACTATACATGAACCCTATAAGGTCGGTTTTTGTTAATAACTGACCCAAGATATGCTATTTAAGGACAATTATATGAAGAAAATCGACTCAATAGAGTCTATAGATTGAGCTTACTGATAACCAGACCCTATAAGGTCAATTTTTCTTGATAACTGACCCTAAAGATGCTATGTAAGGATGGTTATATGAATAAAACTGACTCAATAGAGTCTACAGCCGTGTTGGGATATGGTAGAATGGTCGTGCCGCATAGCATGGCTGTGTTGGGATATGGTAGCACGGTTGTTCTACGCGGCACGACCATGCTACCATATCCCAGCACGGTCGTGCTACGCGGCACAACCGTTCTACCATATCTCAACATGGTCGTGCTATGCGGCACGACCGTTCTATGCCGCAAAACGACCGTGTAATGCGGCACGGACGAGATACCTATAAGGTCAGTTTTTTAAGATAACTGACCCTATAGGGTAATTTTTTTTTTTAAACAATTCTGCAGAAATAGAACATTAGAACAAAAAGAACCAGGATATGGGAGAGGGGAGCATTGATGCTCAACCATCACCATTCCAAACCACACATTCATAATAAAAATGATTCATATATTCAGTTGAGTTACACATAATCACATCATAATTTACAAAATGATAGATTGCAAGTCTGAGATTATATTAAATGTCATATACAAAAGTAAATATAAAAGAGTACTAAAACCACATACATAAATGGCATATTTAATCCAATGCTATATTGACTTCATTTAGAAAATCATATGACCACTCTGCTTGGAATTCATTTAAGTCCTCATGTGTGTAAGGCTGAGTTGTAAAGATCTGTAATAGAAAATACACATGTTAATATTTTATAAAATGACTACAATCACTTGTAAATTTATAATGTTATTCTTTATTACCTGATCTATAGTCTGAATGTCATGTGATGCTTGTTTGACAATAGCTTCCATATATTTCATTACATAGTATCCACAAGCCCAATCATAATTTTGTGTAGGACACTACAAATAATGAATTATACTTAATATTAGTAAACTACTATAAATAAGAGTTGAGATAAGACTATAAGAGTTGACATATAAGAGTTGAAAATTAATACATATAAGACTAAGCAGTTGTCAAAGTAGCTACCTTGACATTTTTCAAAGTCAATGTCTTTAATTTTGTGGGTATTTGTCCTCCAGCTTCACGAAAAGTCTTTACACCCCTATCAATTAAACTATAGTTGGTAAAATAGAAATTCTAAATAGAAATATCATGTTGAAGCATTGACTAAATTTATGCTTACTCCATAGCTGGAAATTTCAGTTTGTGACCCCTTGTTGTTTTACCCATTGGGTCAAGATAATAAAGAGTCATCAATTTTGGGACAATCACCACTAATTCCCAATGTCTACCTCTGAGTAAGAATAAAACAAACATTAAAATAAATAATTTTATTCATTATTAAAATTATATTTAATAATAATACTTACTGGATGTTAAAAGGAATTAGGATAATTTCCTTCCCCTCACTAGAAAAATATTTGAATGCAATATAGAAGTACTCATTCACATCCTCAATATGTGTCTCCACTTGACTAGTGATTGAAGGAATTAAGAATCCAACATTTCTTATATCAAAGTTTTTGGTCTTGGTATATAAATGGCTATAAAACATTTGTAATTATTTCCATATATAGAAATAAGCTAAAAATGTGCATTAGAATTTTCTATATTGATAGATCCTTACCCTATCCATACTTCTACTATTGAAGTATTCATCCAATCATACCGGAATAACTCTATAATATCATCAAGAAAAATATAACTGTCAAAGTCCCTCCCAGTTGCATCTTTTGTTAAATTGATCAACATTTGTAATCCAGAGCTTTGGTTGGCTAAGTATTGACACAAACATTTACATTTACTTCCCAACTCATCGATTGTGGATTCTGGAATAAAGTACGGCTTAGGCATACAAGGACAACTAGTAGAAATTTTACTTTTTGGTTTGCAAACCTGTTAATTAAATTACATACTTATATTACACAAGTTCATATATGCAGTCAAATATGAAAAATATGGTAGAATTAAGATATACCTTGTCATTGATAACCAAGTGTCTAGGCCAACCCACAATAGCACCCTCAGCTTCTTCAAATGTACTATATTCAGGATTAGGTATGAGAAGTGGTTTGTCCCCCATTTTGTCATACAAAAGATGGATGGACACACGACAAATGTCATCAGTAATTTGTTGGCAATGCAATGTACCACCAAGGTTGTATACCTTTCCCACTGCCACAAAATTATATTATGGAACCTCCACTGCAAGTTTACAGTTCATACCAACCTAGAATTGAAATAATATAAGTTATACACGAAGCGGTAAACCAGATACGTATTACAACTATATATATATATATATATATCACATGTATATCATACTAATTACACAACATATAGAACAAAAACTTATTGTAGATTGTTGTGGTGGGTCATTGGGAGTGCTCCCATGAGCTTCTACAACTGGAGCATGGGCTTGTACCTCATCACTTGAGAGACGCATTGTAACATCCCAGGATTTGAGGCCTCGGATAAAAAAATCTTATAAGGAATGATTGGACTACCCATATCACCAAGGTGCACCTCCTTTTCGGGGAGCCCATCACTAAGAACTCCATAGTTAAGCATGCTCAGCTTGGAGTAGTACTGGGATGGGTGACCTGTCGGGAAGTTGATCCTGGCATGTGCGTCAGTGAGGACAAAGTGCGCAGTTAAGGCTAGTGGTGGTCTGTGGGGCCAGTCGTCATTCCTGAAACTCTACTATAGCCTTGGGCAGTGGGCCCAGGCATTACAAATGGTATCAGAGCCAATTCCCCTCCAGTAGGTGGGGCCCACATGGGCATGGCATGCCAGTCTTGAGCCGTGCGGTCCAGGCATGTAGGAAAGGGCTGTCCATGGTTGACGTTGCCACCCTTGCGCTGGTGTTCCGTGATCGGGAGCTGGGTGTCCATGGGTCATTGTGGGTCTACACTGAAATGGGGAAGAAATTATGAGGCCTTATAGTTGAGCATTGACGACGACGTCAAGAGTCTAAGTGGGGGAGATTGTAACATCCCAGGATTTGAGGCCTCGGATAAAAAAATCTTATAAGGAATGATTGGACTACCCATATCACCAAGGTGCACCTCCTTTTTTGGGAGCCCATCACTAAGAACTCCATAGTTAAGCGTGCTCAGCTTGGAGTAGTACTGGGATGGGTGACCTATCGGGAAGTTGATCCTGGCATGTGCGTTAGTGAGGACAAAGTGTGCAGTTAAGGCTAGTGGTGGTCTGTGGGGCCAGTCGTCATTCCTGAAACTCTACTATAGCCTTGGGCAGTGGGCCCAGGCATTACACGCATAGTATGAATAGGTTGAGAAGGTTGAGTAGGCTGAAATGAAGACATTATTTCTTTTACTTTCTGTGCTACTAATGTTTCAACCTACTCTTGTGTAAGACCTCATGCACGACCTCTTTTAGATTGCGAAGGGCCAAAATAAAACTTGAATCCTATGCCAGCTCCTAATCCCCTAATGTGGCCTGGATGCTCCTTCATACCAAGAGAAACTTATATCCATGTGGCTAGTTGGGATGAACTTTCCTTCCTTCCTTTGCTCATGGAGATCAATCTATTCATAGTTAATAAAAATATTAAATCACAATATTAATTTGATATAATTAAATCTATGTTTGTGGGAGTTACTCTTTACTTAGTTGGGATACACCTACCATCTTTTATGCCACCTCCTTAGTTGCAGGGTTGACAATTTCACCTGCTCGATTCTTTCTAGTATCAATCCACTACAAGTGTCGGGTTGGATGCTCATCTTGAGTTGTACTAGACTTTTCTCCATAAGAGAGTTGCTTCTCTTGTAGTTGGTGACGGAAGGCATAACCACCGGGCCCCAAGTGATGGTCATGCACATTTTTGGCCCGTCTTTGCTTTTGGGCCTAATGAATAGCCTCATCATTTAAAATGAGGTATTGCAATTTAGACTTGGAAAACATATATAAAAAGATTCACCTTCATAATTGTATAAAATTAAAGATTCATACAATACATAACAATCTTTATTACCTAAAACTCTTCCGTGTTCCTATCAACAACAAATCTTTCCCACACCTCAGGATCTATAAAAATATACATATATGTTGCTTTCTTCTTTTGTTTAGGATTATCTATAAATTCCATTTTGAGATATGTCTTAAAAGCCCTCCATCGTACACGACAACGTTGTAGCACTTTTTTCTTGTGATCTTTTTCATTTAGATGAAAAACACCCTATACATGCAAAAGAAGTAATAATGTTGTCTTAAAAATGATATGTCTTTCCAAGAAAACTAAATTAGAATCAATAAACAAAAACATATTAAAATAATATCACTTCCAGTCATAGATATATCTTTCCATAGGAGGTCTTTTAAGGCATTAGAAACATCATGCCAATTTTCTATATCTATTGGTACCTTACTACACGTGGTCACCCCTACATAATGCTTTAAAGAACTAGCATGTTCCCCAATAGGTGCTCCTATGACATCAAACTGGACTGCCAATTTCTTCCTTTTGGCCCTGAGCTCCTACAGTCTACGCATCAATGCGGGATCTCTACTTTTCTTAGCATCACCACTACCATCCTCATGGTGCTCATGCTCAGAATGTTCATCTTCACTCACCATGGTAGAACCTGCAAGTATACATGATAAAAGAAACATAAGGGATAATAAAAGCACAAGTGATAAAAGTATACATTATAATACATGATATATGATGTATATTTAAAAGATTACGTGTTTGAATGATAATTAAATAAATATTTATAAGAATACATGCCTCTAGTATTGGTTGAGTTGTTAGTCAAGTAAAATTCCTTCAGCATGGTCTTAACATTTATAATATTCATCGGTGTTATCTTCAACATTTACACTTGGAAAACTAACTGAATATTGGCTGGAATCATCATACTTTTCGTAGTATTCTTCTTCATTTATAGGATCTACATTAAATTGTCTTTTTCCATGAAGAATGACAGACCAATTTTTATTTAATGGGTCATCAATATAGAATACATGTTTTGCTTGGTCTGCCATGATGAATGGCTCATCTTTCTCACCAATCTTTTCAAAATTCACTAATTTGAAACCCAACTCATCCACAAAAACTCCTTTGTTGTTGTCAACCCAATTACACATAAAGATAGGAACTCTAAAATTTGTATAGTCCAATTCCCATATGTCCTCAATGACGTCATAATATGACATCTCAGTTTCGTGCGATCTTTTATCTTTGGCACTAGCAAAATACAATGAACAAGCTTGAATAGTAACCCCACTATTTTGAACTACAATACTTTCATCTTGACGCTTTGTGTAGTATGAAAATATGTTTATGTCATAACCTTCATATGACATGACATCCATTTTTGGCTTAAAGGCAAGCCATTTTATGTTCTTAGCAACATTATTCGGTGATTCAGATAGTTGATTAAAGACTTTCTCTTCAAACCGCCTAATAAATGTTGATTATGCTCTCTTGGAAGCCACATTGAACTGGATCGCAAATGATTTCTCTTGATAAGATCATTGTGTTCTGTGATGTAGATACTAACTTCATCGATGTTGTGTAAAATATATAAATGTGCTTGTTCCCACAAATCACGACTGATTCCTTTCACTTGTCCTCCCAGAGTTCCTTTGCCACAATAAGATTCAGTGTCATGGGAATTTTTTAGATCAGTAGAAGTTTCATTGTAATTAAAAAAATCATTGTAAAAGTCCATCACCTCCCTAGACACATAACCCTCAATAATATTCCCTTCAGGACGATAATGATTCCGAACATCACCTTTAAAAACACTCATGTAGCATTAAAATGGATACATCCAGTGTAAGAAAATTGGACCCAACATCTTCACACCCCTTGTAATATGTACTACAAGATGAACCATGATATCAAAAAATGAAGGAGGAAAGTACATTTCAAGCTGACACATGGTAACAATTACATCTTTCTGTAATTTATCAAGAGTATCAGGATGTATCATTTTGTTGCATATTTCATTGAAGAACAAACATAGTCTGGTGATTGCAAACCTTACATGCTTCGGCAATATAGATCGAATAGCCACAGGTATAATTTGTTGCATTAAGGTGTGACAATTGTGAGATTTGAGACCTATCAACTTCAGATCCTTCTTTGATACCAATCAATGAATATTAGAAGAGTATCTTTGTGGAACCTTAATATTATACAATCACTCACAGATCTCTTTTTCTCCTACTTTGACAAAGTGTATCAAGTTGGTGGTAAATATGTGCGGTGACCCCGGATCTCCACTGATAATTCTTTTCTTATACCCATTAATTCTAAATCTTTTCTAGATTTGATGTCGTATTTAGTCTTTCCTGGTATGTTCAATGGCATACCAATGATGCTATCACAAACATTTTTTTCAACATGCATGATGTCAATGCAGTGTCTAATTGCCAAAGATCTCCAATAAGGAAGATTCCAAAATATTGACCTCTTCTTGTATAGAGATTTGTCACATGCGAGAGTACGACTACTTGAACTATTTCCAAATTCATTAACAATATGTTTCACCCGATCATATACAACATTTCTTGCCATAGGTTTAGAAGCACTTCATTCCTCAGTTTACCCATTAAAGGTTTTGTGTTGCCTTCGATAAGGATGCACTGGTGAGAGAAATCTCTGATGACCAAGATATACGATTTTACCACCATGTTTCATTCAGATTGAATTAGTATTTTCCTCACAAATAGGACATGATTTGTATCCTTTTATGCTATATCTAGACAAATTTCCATAAGCTAGAAAGTCATTAATCGTGCAAAACAACATAGTACGCAAACTAAAGATCTCTTTACGTGAAGCATCATATGTCATAACACATTCTTCACATAGTTTCATTAGGTCATCAATTAGAGGTTGAAGGTAAACATAAATATCATTTCCAGGTTGCTTGGGCCCTGATATCAATATTGACAACATCACATATTTATTTTTCATACACAACCAAGGATGAAGATTGTATATAACAATCATAATAGGCCACGTGCTATGTTGGCTACCTAATGTACCATAGGGATTCATTCCATCTGTACCGTAACACCCCTAACCTGGGTTAAGCCTTAACCCTAGATGTTTTGCTTAATAAAGTTTATTATATGCTTGCTCTTATCTTTTGAAAAGTAATTAAGGCTCAGGAGGAACTTATGTTTCAAATTTAGTCTGTTTTGAATAATGTTGAAACAATGTTTTGCCTATTTTGGACTAAAGTGCAAATTATCCAAGTTGAGGGGTTAAATTGCAAATGTTACATAATAAAATGTTCCTCAAGTGTTGGAGCATCATAAGAATAATAATGATGCTGAGGTATGGCTTCCACAAGCCTGAGTACCAAGAAAGAGCTTGTTGAGCAATGTTTGTGCATTAAAACCTAGTTTTGGTGTAATGTGCAATTTACCCAAAATCTAGGGTTCAATATGCAAAATATCACTTCTAGAGAGTCCCTAATGTTTATTGGAATCATGTGGAGGAAAGAAAATGATAGGGGTATCTGATTTAATCTACCTTGGAGGATAGAGAATCTTGATATTAAAACAATCAAGATTTAAGCATAATTGAAACCCTAATTCAATTTAATGCAAAAATAAATATATTAATGGAAGTGCCCTTCAACCAAAAATGAGATGGTTGAATTTGCATAAGATTGTACGTCCTTGTGCATTGCAAAGGCCACGAAAATATCTAAGTGAGTGGAGAGTCCACTCACATTAGTAAAAGAAAAAAAATCCACTAACTTATGGATATTAATATTATATTGATTAAGGTGCTTAATTTCTTTTCCTTTAATTCATGGATAACGAAGAGGATTGCAAATGAAAAAATATGGCTTCGTAGGCAAGGAGTTGAGGGGGAGATGTGGCATCAATTTAAGAAAATAAAGGAATTAATTATTACTTTCTCTCTCATTGAATTTTCTTTATAAAAACACCATTTACAACTCAAATGAAAGGATTTTTCGACCCTTCTTTCAGTCTTTGCTAAACTAACAACCAAAGGAGCTTAGGATAAGGAGGATGACGATCCCCAACCTATAGTTAAGCTCCATGGTCTTCTTTCACCTTGATTTCATGGTGGAAATCGAAAATCAATGCTTGATTTCTTCTTTTCTCCATTCAATCTTCAACCTTAGCAATTCTTTTCATCCAAATACTTGAGGATAAGCCTTGTGAAGTTGAGAAAGCTTCTTACACCACTAAATAAGTGGAGTTTGGAGCTTTGAAGCTTCTTTGAAGGCGGATTATATAACTTGAGCCCTTGAATGTTATTATTGATTTCATATCTTTATCAATTGTTGATTCTTTCTTTATTCTCGAAAATCTATTTGGTTGACTGATGAAATCACCATGAAAATCACAAAAAGTTTTGAAGAAACTTAGCTTGATGTTGATGACATCATCCCAAGAACACACCTCAATAATATCTAAAGGAAATGGTTTCAAAGGACTTGAGACTAAATAATCTCAAGATCGTTTGAGACCGTTTGGACTCAAACGGTCTCAAGACTGTTTGGTATCAAACAGTCTTAGACCTTTTGGTGGACAAGTGATGATATAGTTGAAGGTTGATCCATTGGTTACAATTGATTTTATCTTAATGGTTCCAATAGTGAATGTTCCATCAATTGCAAACCCTAATCGAGTTGAGTGTTGAATCCCTAATTGAATTGAATCAAATTAAGGGTTGATTGGCCCAAATGGTCTTAAGACCGTTTGGTGGTCAAGAGCTATGATAATAAGTGGAAATCCAAGGGTTGTTAGTTGAAGAACCCACTGATGGATGGTTCATTGTTTGTAACCCTAAATCGATTGGTTAATGAAAACCCCATTATGATTCATTCAATTTCAAGATGTTTTGGACCAAACGGTCTTGAGACCGTTTGGAATCAAATAGTTTCAAAACCATTTGAATGATCAAGTGGTTTCAATTTTCAAATAGTTTCAACTACTGGTTTGTTCAATTGATCTTAGTGATGATTTGTTCAAACGGTTTTTAGTTTTGAGTGCCCAAAAGGTTTCAAAACCGTTTGGAGGACAATTGACTTCAAACCGTTTGGAGATTCAAGGGTCAAAACCGAATAGAGATTCAACATATACAAAATTGATTAAAGACTTAAAGTGATGAAAGATTAGTTGATCCCATGACTGATAATGATGATTATCAAAGATAAGTACAATGGTTGAATCCTTAATGTACTTAGATGATTGGTACCCTTGGAAGTGTTAACCTTGATGCTTATGGAAGCAGTGACTTAATACACTATGACAACCCTTCACTTAAGTTAAGTTGATTCAATCCAATCAAGATTGGAGTTATTAACATCCTAGAGAGGATGAGAGAGATGAATTCATACATATATAATAATCATGTAGTAATCAAGCCTCAACACATTCAAAATAAATATAATATATAATTAGGGTATGATCCTTGATAAAGGGATCATGAACCCTAATTGAGAAGGTTAATGAGCCCTAACCCTAATTTAGGGCAATACTAGGTGAAACCTTGATCTAGGGTAATGGTGTAACTCTAATCTAGGGTGACGATATGAAAAATCCCAATTTAGGGTAATTTAATGAGAAACCCTAATTTAAAGAGGATGTTTCATGAAACCCTAATTTCGGGCAAGGCTACAAGAAACCCTAATTTGGGGAAAATTTATAAGGAACCTTAACTTAAGGAAATGATGTGTGAATCCCTAATCTAGGGTGATGCCATGTGAAACCCTAATGAGGATTTGTGGGGTAAAACTCTAATTCAGGGTAATGTTATGTGATGTTCTGAGAAACCCTAATCTAGGGTAATAGAAAGTGAAATCCTAATTGATGAGAAAAGGGAAACATTAAACCTAAGGATAAGATAGTGGCTAATACCTTTATAGGTGAAACACCTAAAGTGGTTGATAATGGACAATCATATGTCAATAGTGCCTCAACTTTAAATGAGTCTATACTAATTGATAATGAATGGACAATTCAAATGTATAACTTATGATCAATGCACTACATGATAAATGTAAGATAGTGCATAAAGTATTAGGATATAAAATACCATAATACAATATAAGTTGAGGAACTTATGTAAGTCAGAAGTGATGAGAGGAGTGATACATTCAAGATATGATAGATATCACACTCATCATTATAAAATTGATATACCTTAATGCACCTTGAGTCCAATGTACATTAATAAGTAACAATTGAAGTATGATATGTCAATTGTTACATTATGATGCAATGAGTTTAATGCACTTTGATAAGTGAAGGCTAACATACCTTGAGAAAAGGTTAAGCCGAGTTAATAAAGTATGATGTAATCATACTCTAGTAAGGATGAGAACTCATACCTTGAATTGATAATCATTTAATGATAAATGATGAGAATAAATAAGTATGATTGAATACTTATGATAACAATGTATGCTCCTAGATGTATGGGGTAATGAATTAGGGTTTGGATCAATAATATGAAACCCTAACCTTAATATAGGTTGAAGGTATATGAAACCCTAATTTTGGGGAATAAAGCATGAAACCCTAATTTTGGGCAGTATGATGATAAATCATAACCCTAAGTTGGGTAATGGGATGAGTATCCCTAATTCACATGAAATAAGAAACCCTGACCCTAATAAGGGTATAATGGTGTTACTTTGTATAGCATGGTGCTGGAATGTAAATGATATAACTGTTATCATGAATAATAACCATGCAGGTATCATGAGATGATGAGCATATCTAGGTATGAGTTATGATGTTTTATTTATTGAAAATTATGTTATGGGCCTTGTGAGCCATAACCTACTTTTTTTCCTAGTAAAAGGTGACAAGATACTTAATGGCCTTGAAGAGCCATGTGATAATATGTTATTTAGTGAAAAGTAACAAGATATTTGATAGTCCTTGTGAGCCATGTGAGATGCTTGTGTAACAAGCATCATGTATACCTTGGTCTGAGGGACCAGAGGTGATAGTTATCTGATAAATTATAACAAGTGTTCTTTGATGAACTAAGGGTTTGAATACCCATATTCCATAATCATGATGATGAGATGTTAAGGAATAAGAATGCCCATGATGTGGCAAGGGATTGAGATCATAATACTTTATAAAGTTTCAAATAGTATCTGATGAAAGTGTTACACATTCTTTGTAGCATTTTTTATAATAACAAGTGTTTGGAAACTTGCCTGACGATAAAAGAATATGGTAATACACTTAATTAATCAAGTGATATCATACTATGTAGTTGCCCTGACCATAGATCCATCAACGTCAGGATTTACTGGATGCTGAAACAGGTTGCTCCGCGTCATAACTCAAAACACATATTTTTGAATATGTGGGGGTAATTGAGTAATTATATCCTTATGCCCTGTAGGGATGACTGTGTGTTATCATCTATGTACAGGATAGGTTGTGTGCCATAACCCTGAAAAGAGTATGGCTATAGGACATGACTCCACAATACAATACCAAGTATTGGCTTAGTGCCTTAAGCCTGAAGAGAGTATATGCTACTGCTATAACTCTATAGTGAATAGGTCAATATACCCTGGCAAGCTAATTGCAGTTTGACACATGGTGTCTCTGCCATATAATCTCGTACTGATCGAGAAGGTTGATGTCTTGGAGTCTGGCTCTTCAATTGACCTTGTATGGTACCAATTTCGACTTCGTCGTGGTTGGTTGGAGTATGAGCGGTATACCTCATCTCCTTAGAGCATAAGCATGATTGTAAAATGTAATCAGCTGTGTAGCATATTTGCTTAAGGCTAAAATACAAGAATCATTGGTTGATGTTACTCTACTTAGCATATCCTAGAAGGATAAATGTTATACATGTACTTTAATTCCTCATTGAATAAGTATCATGCTGCTTTATCAAGTTATAGCTGAAATTCTTTGAATAAGAATATTGCTCTAATCTATTTAGACATTGATCTATCTTCTATTGAATATATAATTCCTCTGCACAGTTTTATTCAATTAAACTGCAAAAATAATGTTCTGGCGGAGAGTAATATCTCTCGCTAGGGCAATTTACAATTGTCTCACCCCTGTGGGATCCACATTTTTAGGTGGATGCGGACGAGGAGGCAGGAATCCTTCAGTAGGTGAAGGACAACAACAACAACAGTAGAAGAGAAGGACAGTGATTTCTTAGGTGGAAACACTGGCTGTCACATCTTGTATATATGTATAGAAAGTCTTATGTGTCGTCTTTGTACTCTCAGGTCCTCGAAGTAATAGTTAGTGCTTTTGAGATTTTGGCTTAGTGCCTGGAGATTTAATACTGCCTGTGTATAGTTTAACAGGGCAGTTTATGCTTGTAATTCTCAGAAAAAGATGATACAGGACATGTACTTGTGAACTAGTAGGTAATTAAATTACTTCAGTTCTTTATGAAAGAGTTTTCCTATGTGTGGATCTCTTTGTAAAATGGTTTTAATTTTTAGTGATTTTTGGTAATCCGCTTCTAACAAACACTTTTGTTTAAGTAAATCATGTTTTGTTCGAACGGTACGTCACAATTTAGTGGTATCAGAGCTCTAGGTTCTCTGAGTCTACAGAGACATAGGATTAAGGTTGTTGAGTCTGTTCTAGTGTCTTCCAATGTATCTAATAGTGTCTTCTGCTCATATAGGAGGAGAAGAACTTAAATATTTCTGGATCACACAAAGAACATACTGCTGAAAGCAGCATTACTGCACCAAGAAGAGGTGCAAGAGTCCAGACTAGGAAGGAACCAGTATCTGAACATCCTCAGCTCAACCAAGCAGAGATAGATAGCCCATTTTTCCATGCCCAGTTTGGGCAATTTAGGGCAGCTGTGATGCATATAATGGACCGTGCATTAGTAATACAACCCAGATTACCAACCCTCAATAATGAAGTCTTGGATTCTGATAGGATTCTTGCTCAACATCAGCATGTTGGAACAATGAATAATGATGAAAGGAATAGGTCACAACCTGAAATCAGAATTTTCCATAGGTGTAGGCAGCCTGGACATATCAGAAAATAATGTCCAAAGAAGGATAATAAGGAAAGAATTAAGAAAAGGCCTATCCAAACTCAGGATCAGAGGCCTAGTAGTTCCAAAAAGGGGAAGTTTTTGGTACCATCGGTACAACCAAGGTCTCATGCACTAGGTAAAGGGATATCCGAAAAGGGTAAAGGACCTTTTAGACTATATTGAGAGATTAGAACTTGTTACCGGTGTAGACAGGTAGGACATCTAGTAAGAGATTGTCCAGTTGAAAACCCAATGGTAACCCAACCACTGAGGCAGAAACATTAAGGTCGTCAACGAAAACAATTTTCTAGTGGTACTCGAGGACGTGGACAGACGTCCCAGGAAGGATCAACGGAATTAATCAATAAAGCACAAAGTCATCATCAGGCAACAGTAAGATTCTATGAAAAGAATCAGCCTGAGGCAGTAAACAAACCGCGAGATGAGGCAGGTCAGATGAAATAGATTCATTCTGATATTTCATTTCATGATTCTATGTGTTAAAAATAAGAAAGTAGTTATTTTGAGCTTCCTTTGATTAGTCCTATGAGGACATCGGGAAGATGAGGATTTATATTTTCTTCAGTATTCTTTTAAATGCTTTATAATTTCTCTTATCTACGTGAAAAAGGAAGAGGTATACATGTGGTACCTAGAGGAAGTCCAGGAATGTTAAATCATGTGATGATGATGATACAAAAAGTAAGGAACATAATACTACATAAAGTGCATGCCACCTAATCTCAGTACTTGTATACCCTGGCCAAGTATATAATTATTGGGGATAGGGTAAGGATGGAACTCTTAGATTGTTATCTTTCTGATTACTCTGATCAAGTAGACATTCTAAGACAATCTAATGAGTATAATGAAACTAAAAATATGGTATGGATAATTGTATCACATCCTAAGTATGAGAAAGAGGACTCTGAGATAATTTTAGATCAATCTGTGTGCATGAGGAAGAAAAAGAATATGATCCTCATGAAATGAGAATAAGAACAAGGGAGATGATCCCTATCTGATAAAGCATGTGTGAATAACAAATATCTTTTCCTATGATATGGAAATGGGAAATGTGATAAAACCACAAAATGTTCATGAGCATGTTAGATAATAATAAAGAAAGGAATGAACTAAATAGGGATTTCTAAGTGAACTATCCCAACTAAAAATGGATTGCTAAGTGAACTTTCTCAACAAAATAGGGATTGCTAAGTGAACTTTCCCAACTAAATAGGGACTGCTAAGTGAACTTTCCCAACTAAATAGGGATTGCTAAGTGAACTTTCCCAACTAAATAGGGATTTCTAAGTGAACTTTCCCAACTAAATAAGAGTTTCTAAGTGGGTTTCCTCAACTAAATACATGTGTCTTCTTTGATAAATAACCTTGGGGAATGAGGGGATAATAAAAGGAATATGTTCCTTTGTATCCTTTCCTTCAGGGACATGGAAATCAAATGAGTCTTATGACACTTTATGTGCATGAGTTAAAAAGTGCTCTATTGATGCTTGAGAAAGTATCAGTTCATCTAGGATTTTGATTCCAAAGATAAAATATGTGCCTTTAACAAAAAGAAAGACGGAAATGATGAGGATGTGATGTGTTTTAGACACATGTGATAGATACTGAAGTAAGGATTCTGCTATCTAAGAAATACCAGATGGTAATGGAAAATAAAGACATAACTCCTACTCAGATGATGTGGGAAAACTTTTAATTAGATGATTCATGTTGGTCAATTAGATTGGCCAACTGTGAAATCAGTCTAGCTACATAAAACATGTATGGGCATCATATGTTAGGGGTTTATGCTCTGCATAAACATAACATTGATAGAGAGGTGATAATTGAAGAAATAATTGTAAGATCATTTGAAGTATGAATAACACTCCTTTTATATATAAGGTATTACTTAACACAGTGTACATATTGTAAGTCAATAATGAAAAGGCAATCGAATATAGGCTTTGTATGATAGATTCAAATGATAAGTCTGAGTAGGAGAACCTGGTATTGGACATATCTTTATGCAATCTCCATGACATTGAGATGCTATCTATAGATGTGATGACATGAGTAACAACTATCTTCCATTTCCTGGGATTTCGGGGACAAAATTCCAATTAGAGGTTTATAATTGTAACACCCCTGACTTGGTTTAAGCCTTAACCCAAGATGTTTTTCTTAATAAATTTGATTATATGCTTGCTCTTATCTTTTGAAAAGTAATTAAGGCTCGATAGGAACTTATGTTTCAAATTTAGTCCTTTTTGAATAATGTTGAAACAATATTTTTCCTGTTTTGGACTAAAGTGCAAATTACCCAACTTGAGGGGTTAACTTGCAAATGTTACATGATAAAATGTTCCTCAAGTGTTGTAGCATCATAATAATAAGAATTATGTTGAGATATGGTTTCCACAAGCCTGAGTACCAAGAAAGAGCTTGTTGAGCAATGTTTGTGCATTAAAACCTAGTTTTGGTGTAATGTGCAATTACCCAAAACCTAGGGTTCAATATGCAAAATATCACTTCTAGATAGACCCTAATATTTCTTGGAATCATTTTGAGGCAATAAAATGAGAGGGGCATCTCATTTAAGCTACCTTGGAGGAAAGAGAATCTTGATATTAAAATAATCAAGATTTCAGCATAATTGAAACCCTAATTCAATTTAATGCAAAAATAAATATATTAATGGAAGTGCCCTTCAACCAAAAATGAGATGGTTGAATTTTCATAAGAGTGGACGTCCTTGTGCATTGCAAAGGACACACAAATATCTAAGTGAGTGGAGAGTCCACTCACATTAGTAAAAGAAAAAAAATATCACTAACTTATGGATATTAATATTATATTGATTAAGGTGCTTAATTTCTTTTCCTTTAATTCATGGATAATGAAGAGGATTGCAAAGGACAAAGGATGGATTCTTGGGCAAGGAGTTGAGGGGGAGATGTGGCATCAATTTAATAAAATAAAGGAATTAATTATTACTTTCTCTCTCATTGAATTTTCTTTATAAAAACACCATTTACAACTCAAATGAAAGGATTTTTCGACCCTTCTTTCACTCTTTGCTAAACTAACAACCAAGGGAGCTTAGGAGCAGGAGGAGGACAATATCCAACCTGTAGGTAAGCTCCATGGTCTTCTTTCACCTTGATTTCATGGCAGAAATCGAAAATCAATGCTTGATTTCTTCTTTTCTCCATTCAATCTTCAACCTTAGCCATTCTTTTCATCCAAAGACTTGAGGACAAGCCTTATGAAGTTGAGAAAGCTTCTTCCACCATTAAATACGTGGAGTTTGGATCTTTTAAGCTTCTTTGAAGGTGGGTTATATAACTTGAACCCTTGAATGTTATTATTGATTTCATATCTTTATCAATTGTTGATTCTTTCTTTATTCTCAAAAATCTATTTGGTTGATTGATGAAATCACCATGAAAATCACAGAAAGTTTTGAAGAAACATAGCTTGATGATGATGACATCATCCCAAGCACACACGTCAATAATATCTAAAGCAAACGTTTTCAAAGGACTTGAGCCCAAACTGTCTCAAGATCGTTTGAGACCAAATGGTCTCAAGACCGTTTGGACTCAAACGGTCTCAAGACCGTTTGGAATCAAATGGTCTCAAGACCATTTGGAATCAAACGATCTCAATATTGTTTGGGATCAAATGGTCTTAGACCGTTTGGAGGACAAGTGATGATATAGTTGAGGGTTCATCCATTTGTTACAATTGATTTGATCTTAATGGTTCCAATTGTGAATGTTCCATCAATTGCAAACCCTAATCGGGTTGAGTGTTGAATCCCTAATTGAATTGAATCAAATTAAGGGTTGATTGGCCCAAACGGTCTTAAGACCGTTTGGTGAACAAACGGTCTCAAGACCGTTTGTTGGTCAAGATCTATGATGATAAATGGAAATCCAAGGGTTGTTAGTTGAAGATCCCATTGATGGATGGTTCATTATTTGCAACCCTAAATCGATTGGTTAATGAAAACCCCATTATGATTCATTCAGTTTCAAGATATTTTGGACCAAACAGTCTTGAGACTGTTTGAGTCCAAATGGTGTTGAGACTGTTTGGAATGAAATGGTTTCAAAACCGTTTGAATGATCAAGTGGTTTCAATTTTCAAACGGTTTCAACTATTGGTTTGTTCAATCGATCTTGGTGATGAATTGTTCAAACGGTTTCTAATTTTGAGTGCCCAAACGGTTTCAAAATCATTTGGAGGGAAATTGGTCTTAACCCTAGATTGCCAAACAGTTTCAAAACCGTTTGGAGGCAGTTTACTTCAAACTGTTTGGAGATTCAAGGGTCAAAATCAAATAAAGGTTCAACATATACAAAATTTATTAAAGACTTAAAGTGATGAAAGATTTTTTGATCCCATGATTGATAATGATGATGATAAAAAATTAGTATAATGGTTTAATCCTTAATGTACTTAGATGATTGGTACCCTTGGAAGTGTTAACCTTGATGCTTATGGAAGCAGTGACTTAATACACTATGATAACCCTTCATTTAAGTTAAGTTGATTCAATTCAATCAAGATTGGAGTGATTAACAACCTAGAGAGGATGAGAGAGAGGAATTCATACATATATAATAATCATGTAGTAATCAAGCCTCAACACATTCAAAATAAATATAATATATAATTACGGTATGATCCTTGATAAAGGGATCATGAACCCTAATTGAGAAGGTTAATGAGCCCTAACCCTAATTTAGGGCAATACTAGGTGAAACCCTGATCTAGGGTGATGGTGTAACTCTAATCTAGGGTGACAATATGAGAAATCCCAATTTAGGGTAATTTAATGAGAAACCCTAATTTAAAGAGGATGTTTCATGAAACCCTAATTTTGGGCAAGGCTACAAGAAACCCTAATTTGGGGAAAAGTTATAAGGAACCTTAACTTAAGGAAATGATGTGTGAATCCCTAATCTAGGGTGATGCCATGTGAAACCGTAATGAGGAGTTGTGAGGTAAAACTCTAATTCAGGGTAATGTTATGTGATGTTCTGAGAAACCCTAATCTAGGGTAATAGAAAGTGAAATCCTAATTGATGAGAAAAGGGAAACATTAACCCTAAGGATAAGATAGTGGCTAATACCTTGATAGGTGAAACACCTAAAGTGGTTGATAATGGACAATCATATGTCAACAGTGCCTCAACTTTAAATGAGTCTATACTAATTGATAATGAATGGACAATTCAAATGCATAACTTATGATCAATGCACTACATGATAAATGTAAGATAGTGCATAAAGTATTAGGATAGAAAATACCATAATACAATATAAGTTGAGGAAGTTATGTAAGTCAGAAGTGATGAGAGGAGTGATACATTCAAGATATGATAGATATCACACTCATCATTATAAAATTGATATACCTTGATGCACCTTGAGTCCAATGTACTTTAATAAGTAACACTTGAAGTATGATATGCCAATTGTTACATTATGGTGCAATGAGTTTAATGCACTTTGATAATTGAAGGATAACATACCTTGAGAAAGGGTTAAGCTGAGTTAATAAAGTATGATGTAATCATACTCTAGTAAGGATGAGAACTCATACCTTGAATTGATAATCATTTAATGATAAATGATGAGAATAAATAAGTATGATTGAATACTTATGATAACAATGTATGTTCCTAGATGTATGGGGTAATGAATTAGGGTTTGGATCAATAATATGAAACCCTAACCTTAATATAGGTTGAAGGTATATGAAACACTAATTTTGGGGAATAAAGCATGAAACCCTAATTTTGGGAAGTATGATGATAAATCATAACCCTAAGCTGGGTAATGGGATGAGCATCCTAATTGACATGAAATAAGAAACCCTAACCCTAATAAGGGTATAATGGTGTTACTTTGTATAGCATGGTGCTGGAATGTAAATGATATAATTGTTATCATGAATACTAACCATGCAGGTATCATGAGATGATGAGCATAACCAGACATGAGTTATGATGTTTCATTTATTGAAAAGTATGTTATGGGCCCTTTGAGCCATAACCTGCTTTGTTTCCTAGTAAAAGGTGACAAGATACTTAATGGCCTTGAAGAGGCATGTGATAATATGTTGTTTAGTGAAAAGTAACAAGATATTTAATGGGCCTTGTGAGCCATGTGAGATGCTTGTGTAACAAGCATCATGTATACCTTGGTTTGAGGGACTAGAGGTGATAGTTATCAGATAAATGGTAACAAGTGTTCTTTGATGATCTGAGGGTTTGAATACCCATATTCCATAATCATGATGTTGATATGTTAAGGAATAAGAATGCCCATGATGTGGCAAGGGATTGAGATCCAAATACTTTATAAAGTTTTGAATACTATCTGATGAAAGTGTTACACATTCTTTGTAGCATTTGTTATAATAACTTGTGTTTGCAAACGTGCCTGACGATAAAACAATATGGTAATACACTTAATTAATCAAGTGATATCATATTATGTTGTTGCCCTGACCATAGATCCATCAACATCAAAATTTATTGGATGCTTAAATGGGTTGTTCCAGGGCATAATTCGGAATGCATATTTTTGAATATGTGGGGGTAATTGAGTAATTATGTCCTTATGCCCCGTAGGGATGACTGTGTGTTATCATCTATGTACAAGATAGGTTGTGTGCCATAACCCTGAATAGAGTATGACTACAGGCCATGACTCCACAATACAATACCATGTATTGGCTTAGTGCCTTAAGCCTGAAGAGAGTATATGCTACGACTATAACTCTATATCAATGATGTCAATATACCCTGGCAAGCTAATTGCAGTTTGACACATGATGTCTCTGCCATATAGTCTCATACTGACAGCTTAGAGTCTGGCTCTTCAATTGAATTTTTATGGTACTGATTTAGACTTCACAGTGGTCAGTTGGAGTATGAGAGGTATAACTCATCTCCTCAGGGCTTAAGCATGATTGTAAAATGTAATCAGCCGTGTAGAGTATTTGCTTAAGGCTAAAATACGAGAATCATTGGTTGATGTTACTCTGCTTAGCATATCCTAGAAGGATAAATGTTATACATGTACTTTAATTCCTCATTGAATAAGTATCATACTGCTTTATCAAGTTATACTTGAAATGCTTTGAATAAGAATACTGCTCTAATCTATTTAGACATTGATCTATCTGCTAATAAATATATAATTCCTCTACACAGTTTTATTCAATTAAACTGCAATAATAATGTTTTGGCGGAGAGTTATATCTCTCGTTGGGGCAATTTAAATTTGTCTCATCCCTATGGGATCCACATTTTTAGGTGGACATGGACGAGGAGGCAAGAATCCTTCGGTAGGTGAAGGACAGCAACAACAGTAGTAGAAGAGAACAGTAGTGATTTCTCCGGTGGAAACACTGGCTGTCACATCTTGTATATATGTATAGAAAGTCCTATGTGTCGTCTCTGTACTCTCAGGTCATTGGAGTAATAGTTAGTGCTTTTGAGATTTTAGCTTAGTGCCTCGAGATTTTATACTGCTAGTGTATAGTTTAACAGGGTAGTTGATGCTTGTAATTCTCAGAAAAAGATGATACAGGACATGTACTTGTGAACTAGTATGTAATAAATTACTTTAGTTCTTTATGAAATAGTTTTCCTATGTGTGGATCTCTCTGTAAAATGGTTTTAATTTTTAGTGATTTTCGGTAATAAGCTGCTAACGAATGCTTCTGTTTAAGTAAATCATGTTTTGTTCGAACGGTACATCACATGTACAGAGTCCAAGTCTTAAGTTTCTTGGTTCTTTACCAAATTGAGGGTATAATAAATTAATTTTCTTCCATTGTGGTGAATCAGATGCATGTCGTAGGACGCCATCATCATCAACCTTTAAATCCCCATGCCAAGACAAATTTTGCGCATCTTCTATATTAGCAAATAAGTGTTGAAATCATGGTATTATTGGTAGATACCAAATCTCCTTTATAGGAGAGCCATTTTTAGCCTTAGCTGAATTTGTGGTCTTATACCTTGATGCACCACATTTTGGACAATTTATCAAATTACTATAGTCCTTCTGAAATAACATACAATCATTTGGACATGCATGAATCTTCTTAGCCTCCATTCCCATTGGGCACATTATTTTCTTTTCTTGATATGTTGAAATTGGAAGCTCGTTGCCTTCAGAAAGAATTTCCTTTAACAAAGACAACAATGAAGAGAAACTCTTCTCGCTCCATCGGTTTTGAGCATTAAGAGTATATAATCGCATCACAACACTCAGCCTCGTGAACTTAGTACAACCCTTATATAATGGTTTTTCAACATCATGGACAATGTTTGCAAATATAGAAGGTGGATCAATGACATTATTATGACAACTACATAACATCTCATCAACCATATCATCCTGAATCAGGTCATCCTGAATCGGTTCATCATTGAAATTATCATCATTATCTATATCTTCTATGCCATAACTATTAGTATCGACATTTTCTGATCCATAATTAAATTTCTCTCCATGCCAATACCATTCATTATAACCTTGTACGATCCCATTGCATATGACATGATTCTTAATTTCCTCAGCAGTATCAACGTTCAAATTGTTACCACAATTTCTATATGGACAATATAACCTATCTGTAGGTAGGTTCATATGTTCTTCAGCAAATCTGATAAATTCATCAAGACCTTTGGCAAAATTTGGACTGCAATGGTTCTTGATAGACATCCAACTTTGATCCATTTTCTATATCACATTAAAATTAATTATAAAACTGAGCATTTAATATTGATACTATAAGCTATAGGTTTTTATTTATAGGAAGTTAATTACTTTTATACTAAAGTGTACCACCTATCCCATTTTTAAATATTTTATCTCACTACTAACTGTATAATGTATGTTTAGTCTTGAAGAAAATTTCAGCAACATTTCCCCTAAATTCTCCAATTACACTGATGTAAATGGCAAATAACCACTCACATATGTACCCAGAGAACAAATGAGGAAATCCTACTGAAATTTTCTTCAAAACTAAACATACATTATACATTGACATCCTAAGTGAGATTAAATATCCAAAAACAGTCCCAGATTGGGGACTATCCAAAATTTACTTCTAATGAGTAAATTTTGAATGGGTTTCTAAGTTGATACATGCATAAGTGCATTATTGTCATATTTATATATTAAGTTAAACATCATGCATCGATGATCTCATCTATAAACCCTAAAGTGTCAATCTGAGACTACACAATGTCCATCCTTATATTCTGGAATGTATATAATGATTACACATATGTGATTGATAACAAAATGTAGATATGAAATAATACATATTTTTATTATTGGTTGATTTACTAGTCAAATAAAATGGCACACTAGGAGAGTGAGAATATTTTACCTCACTTGAAGGCTGAAGAAGAAATATATGCAAATCAACATCAAGTCAATAGCACTTGTAATAACACAAATGCACGATTCAATTCTGTTATAATGTATTAATTAGGGGTCAATATACATCAATTTTAGAGGAGTAGGAAGAATTAACAAATGCAAGATTGACAAATATTGAAGTTTCAGCAACTCAGCCACCACGGCCGTGCTACCCAGCACGACTGTGCCGTCACCATGGTCGTGCTTCCCAGCACGGCCGTTCTACCTAGTCTAAAATGGAAAACTAGCATGACCTCTATTCATTCATGTCGTTAACCACCTTGACTATCACCATGGCTGTACTGGGTAGCATGGTCGTGCTACCTAGTCTGAAATGGAAAACTAGCATTCCCTCTGTTCATTCATGTTCTTCACCACCTTGAACTTGTGATACTACCTCCCTTTTCTCCCCCTCCACCCTCCTCCATCCAACTCCTCTCCCTACCTCTTATCCACCACCAGGCGCAAGGCCGAGAAGAAGCAGAGGCAAGCACGACCAGACACTCTTACTCAACAAGCAGTATATCAAGCAAGACGAATAAGAAATCGAGTGGGAGAAGGACACTTACCTTGTGTTTGGGTGGCGGCGACGGCGGGAAGCTTTCTCTTCTCTTTGGACCTCCGCGTTCGGGTGGGGGCGGCATGGGTGAGACCTTCTTTTTCTTTGGACCTCCATGTTTGGACCTTCTGTACTCTCCCTTACGGTAGCAGCAGGGCTTAACGCTTCTCTACTCCCACTTATGGTAGTAGCAGGGTTTCATGATTTGGATGAATGAAAGGGTCGTCCGGGTAGCAGGGTTAGTAAGCGGACAGACCCTCTAGGGTCAGTTATCTCAAAATGTCGATGCTACAGGTCAGGTCTGTAGGGTCAGTTATTTGAAAAAACCGACCCTAGAGACTAAGTGGTGCCTAAAATTTTTGAGACCATCTATAAGGTCAGGTATTTGAAAAAACCGACCCTAGAGGTCAGGCTCTATAGGGTCGGTTATTTGAAAAAACCAACCCTAGAGACTAAGTGGTGCCCGAAATTTTTGAGACCATCTATAAGGTCGGTTATTTGAAAAAACTGACCCTAGAGGTCAGGGTCTATAGAGTTAGTTATTTGAAAAAACCGACCCTAGAGTTCCAAAGGGGTGCCCGCGTTTTTTGTTGACCCTATAGCATTGGATATTTGAAAAAACCGACCCTATAGATCGAGGCGTGAAGCCAAAATCACGTGAATTTTCACTATGGGAAACCTGTAAGGTTAGTTTCTATGATAAAGTCAATGCAATAGTCTATTAGGTCGGTTATTCTAGTAAAAATGATGCTATGGTCACTGACACTACTGGCAAAAAATGTAGTAGTGATCATCCATAGTTCATTATTTTGTATATTTGATGTCATAATTTCATTCCCTTCCTTTCATGATCAAGGTAAGGGTATATTTGGAAATCAAAAGGTCAATTTGGGCACTCCTGGAGTCATAGTATCATTGGGGAAGATTGAGATCCATATTCATCATATTATTTAACATCAAGTTTTTAGAAATACATTGAAAACAATAGGGAAAATTGCTCTTGTATCAAAGTCTTTCATCAAGATTTTTAGAGTTTGGGATCATAGTCATTTCAATGCATGATCTTGGTACATATCAAATAGCATAAAATTTTACTTGGGCATGTTTGAGATTTTATCTATAGTACGACAACTTAGAGTTAATAAAATAGAGGCCCCATCATCCATGTGGTATATGGTATAAGTACTCCTTATTTCATCATATCAATATTATTATCATTCACCCCAAACATAGTAGGCACATAAGGCATATTTGGTGAAATTGAGTTTGTCTGATCCAATTGGTTATACATCAGTATTTAACTTTGATAGTACTTTCATTATTTTAACTTATGATTAGATCATGACATCATTATCATCTTAATCATCTTCAAGGAATTCTTTCCAATTTTATGTTCCCCATACATAGACTACTAAAAATTGAAACATCATATGAGTAATTTCTCATTAGAGTAAGGTCACACTTGGAAGCTAAATAATCAAAAGTTAGTAAGGTGTCTTGGTTAGTCTATAAAGAAGAGATAAATGCTAGACGACACTCTAAGCTTTGTTGGAAAAATCCTTAACATAGTATTGGATTCACTACGTCTACGTAGGTATAAATAGGAGACATCATCCATTCTAGCTAGGTGGATAGGAGGTTCATTAACCCCCATAAATAGACCAGCCTAGACACCTCAAAATCACCATTATTGAATTAGGTTTTTCCTAGGTTCATATGAGTAATTGAATTTTTTATATACATATAGGATATGTTATTGGAAATGTTGACATTTATCATGGAGCCATTTATTACCCAAATCCAAACTCCGAAAGAATAGAAAGTCAATCGAAAAATGATGCAAGCATCTTTCACTATAATGGAGCACATTTATATAACATATGCTTGAACAAAACCACAATAAACTCCATTATAAACCATAAAATATGAACAACAAGGGTATATTCATAAAAGAAACTAAACATAGTACCTAGCATTAAGATCATCACTCTTCCAGATTCAAACCATATGGAAATTCATTTTCATGAAATTATATAATCCCAATAGAGATAGCACAACAAATTATCAAATAAGAGTGGAAGAAACAATAATTATAACATTTTCATGGTTTACTTGTTGCCAAAAATAATAAAATGGGTAGACATCAACACAACTTTGTTGAGTATGCAATCCAAACATATAAAATATTTGGTTTAAGAGAATACATATTGTAGGATAAAACTTAATTTAATTAAAAGAAAGAAAGAAGGAACATTAGATACTGATTTCATGGGCAAATAAAAATTTTGAGTACATTAGATCAATATTTAAGCAAGCTTCAATATTTAACATCCCAAGTCCACATAAATGTATAATAAGACACATTAAGTGCCATAAGGCCAGCACTAACATACTGTATGATTATTATTGTCAAAGATAAGTTCATTATTGGGTGAGATCTACTGATCTAGAGTATTCATTGATATTTGAGGTAAGCTTGAACAAGATTTAGCATTAAAGAAGTGGTCTTATGCATAAAAGTCAAGATACACTATTAACATATTCATAAACATCATTGTAGATGTAAAAATGCACCATTGAGATCATGAGGGTGATAAAGCTTGGATCTTGGGTCATTAAGTATCAAAAACCATCAACTCTTAGGCATTCATAATGGTTTGAGGCACAAGAATTCATAGTTGAGCATATAGAAGTCATAACTCATGGCATGAAGTGGGAATTTGTGAAAATGCAATATATATTCAAGATAAATTGGACTATTGAGCCAATTTTACTGGATAAGGAGCTTAACCAAATGGTATACTGGATAATTATTTTGGGATAAAGGATGAATTTTCAATTAATTTTACAAGGCATATCTTAAAATGGTCACGTGATTATGATCCAAAGGCCAGAGATGCCCTTGGGTACGGGGGCTTCACTCCTAGGCTTTCTGGGCTTGGGCTCAAGCAGTCGTCCACCTTAGTCCATTTGTAGATCAACTAATAAGTGGATGAGAGAAATAGAACATTGATCTACACCCAATGTGGACCCATAAAGGATCGACTCTATCCCTCCTTTCTCTCCCAGTGTTACTAACCCAGGAATGCAAGGTGTAGTGTGGAGGCATGCTCTTTAGTGTGAAGGAAAAGGAAAAATTAGAGGCCTCAACGAGCTATAAGAAATAGCATACGGACTCCTGCAAGGCTCGACGAGATTATTTCCAATGTTGGAACATGTTGGCATGATGTGAAGGAGAAAATCCCAAATAGCAAATGTGGAAGGACCACCATGGAAAAGGGTAGATGGGGAAGGAGAAAGGAGGGGCTCAATGGAATTTGAAACCACAAAAGTGGGAGGTGTAGGTTCTAAAGGGAAATGTAAAAATGTTCTTCTCTTAGTCATCTGGGTAGTTTGAAATTTGATAAAATCCATAATAATCATCGACATAGAAAGATATTATTGATGGGTTAGGTGGTACAAGAGTTGTTCTAGGAAGGGTAAGGGGAAATGATCCTTGTGTGTGCATAGATTTGTTTAAATTCTATAATTGATGCACATCCTCCACCCAATGATGGTGCAAGTCGGGGTGAGTCTATTCTTTTCATTGTGTACCATTGTGGTGCCTCCTTTCTTCAGAGCAGGTTGTACTGGTGTCACCCATGGTGGGTCAGAATTAGGGTAAATGATGCAAATGTTATAAACTTCACAACTTCAACGAGAACCATTTCCTTCATGTTTGAGTTCGATTGACATTGGTGTTCTGTAGATGGTTTGGGGTGATCAACCATAGGGATCTTGTTTGTGCATATATTTTGAACCACCTTAATGAGATCCCTCATCTTGTCACATGTGGCTTTTCACCTTTTCCTTAATTTAGATCATATTGTGTATTCCTACTTAGATGTCAGGTCAAAATGGATTATCATTGGGCAGACCTTCAAATCATCTAGGTGGACATACTTCAGCTTTTTGGTAAAGGTTTCATGTTAGGGGCCTTTGGTAATTCGTCTGGATCCTTAGTAAGATAGATTTCCTTAAGTCCTTCACATTCAATATCCAGGTTTCCTTCCACTGAATCAAGATGAAGTATGCATTGCTTTACTTATTCATCAATAGACTCACTAGACTTGGGATTACTGAGAGAAACTTCTATATGTTCGTCAGATTGTGGATTCTCTTGTGTAAGAAGTGGCACATTAGTATACAGTCTAACCAGTAAACTTATTCTTGCATGATTAGCCTCTTCCTGATGTGAAAATTCCTAAACTAAGGATTTCCTTCCCTAATCTTAGAAGTAAGGTTCCTGCCTCAAAATCAATTAACGATCTTTCTATGGCAAGAAAAGGTAAAACAAAAATAAGATTACATGTGATCTTCCTAAATGTTCATGATAATGAAATCACATGGAACATAAGAATATTTTCCCACATTGACTGGGACTTCCCCAATGATTCCAGTTGGAACTGCCATTGAGAATCAGCGAGATATATCATCATGGTATTTGGGAGTACTTCTAGGAATCTTAAACACTTAAATAGGCTATATGGCATAATGGTGATGCTAGCTCTAAAGTTGGCTAATCCTTTCTTACATGTAGAGTCGCCAATTGTGGCATGCAATCCCAATATAGCATGCACCATTCTTCTTCTTTGGCATTTTATTCTGAATTATATCTAATGTTGTTTTAGCAAGCTTAACCGTCTCAAATTCCTCAAATGTGTATTTCCTTGTAAAGAGCATCTTCAAATACTTTGACTATGAATGTATCTCTACTAGGGCATTCAAGAAGGTATATCCACATGAAGCTTTTTCATTGCCTCTTTGAGTTTCATAAAGAGGGTGTCAAGTTGTTTCTACCTTATCGGGGCATGGAATTGAGGGTGATGCCCATAGGAACAGTAGGTTCAGTTGCACTCTTCTCTATGATGACTGGTTCTTTTGAGTTGACCTTGTTTGTGTTTCAATGATTACAATGTCTTGCACTCATGCATTTTGTGTCACTTCTTGTGAGACCGAATGAGGTACTTTAAAGTATTAAACAATTACAAAATCATCCCCATCTGTGTCAATCATAGGGGTATTGGTTGATGCATATGTAAAAATTCATCATGATCATATAGAAAAGCCTTAATTTATTTATGTGCTTGGGGTTGTCTTCTGACTATCCTACAACAGTTGTTATAGTGGGTTGAAGATTTGATGAAAGGAGCCAATTGAGATTTAATTGGTTTTTGATGAGCTTGTTGATTTGCAATCATTATTAGTTGCAACTGTAGGATCTTTTGGATGGATAAAAGTTTATCATTGGGTGAAGGAGCACTAGCATGTTGTCCATGTTGTTTTTTCTATTGTGGGACTGGTTAGGATTTTGGTACTATTTGTGATTCTTGTTTTGTAAGTTACCTCTATAGTTTCCTTGATTTCATAAATTATGTTGCTAGTTGTTTTGGATGCTTGAAGGACCCTAAAATTGATTTCTATCATGTACGAGATGTTGTGAATTTTTCTCCCCTATAGGATTTACATACAAAGACCCAGATGCCTTCTATTTTATTGGAAGACAATACCCTTGACATGGAATACTATGGTTGGACTTTAGATCCTCCATATGATTGTTATCTCCTTCAACCGTTGTGTTTCTAATTAGCACATAAAAAAAAATATTACAACCCAAGGAAGAGTGGTCATTTCCTTTGTGTGCTTCAAAAAATTGTATCATTAACCGGACTTGTTGTTTTCATGGTAGTGAATTTCTTTTTTCATAGGCATTAACAATGTCTTGATAGTATCTTGCTTGAGTGATAATAGCTTTAGAGATATTGCAATAGACTTCAGTTTGCAACAACTCTCTTTCATAGCTACCTTTAACACTCCCTTGCCTATAGATTTGTCTCAGTTGGCTTATTTTAAACTACAAATCTCACTACCTTTCATTTGCTATCATAAATTTGATGCATGAAGTTTTCTCTAGATGAGGATTTTATAACTCTTAATATCATCATCCACACCTTGAGAGAAAAATTCTATGTGCTCATTTTTAGAATTACCATGGCGAGGACATTTGTAGAGAAGCTCATTGTATCTTTCTCATGATTCTTCTTGAGTTTCACCTAGGACCTATGTAAACTGTAGTACCTGAACTTTTATGGTGTACATGGGAGGATATAATTTCTCAAGCAATTTGTTCTAAAGTTGTCCCCATATGATGGGATCACCTAACAAAGAGCTGTACAAACTATGGGCTCTTGCAACAAGTGAATTTATGAAAAGACAGAGTTAGAGACTACATTTTGTTTTATCATTGCACATAGGTCCACAAATTTTAGAATGTGCTCTTCACAATCTTCCCCTTGTTTCCCTATAATGGTACTACTTTGTAGCAATGTGATCTAGTGTGTACTTATTTGAAGTTGGAGGAATTGAAATGAGGTGTTTGTAACTAGTGTTGAACGTAAGTAGCATTAGGTTTTGAAAACTTCCTTAGTTCTTTTTGTCGCTCAACCACTTGTGTAGTAGTTTACAAATTTCCTCTTATAAAGAAGTGCATGCCTCTTCTATAAGCCACTCCCTCTATGTTGTACCTTCCTGGTTTGCCCATTATGCGATCTCTACCTCATCCATTTTGGTTTTTTTCTCTAGCTTTTGACAATGAAAATTTTGGTCTATCTCTATATTAAAGCTTGACACAAGGCCAAAGTTGGAGAAAAGTCACATAAACTAGTCTATGGTACCTGAGATGGAAAGACCTTTTACAATTCAGATGGACATACAAAGATTGATCCCAAGTAAATATGCAATATTATCAATTGATTAATGTAGAACACTAAATGCATATTTATATAATTGTATTTAAACAAATGACTCCATTGTCCTAACAATTGCACCACAATTTTATGTGGATATTATCTCACTAACAGATTCAATAGAGAAATCATTCCCTACCTTTTACCAAAAAAACATTCAATAACACCACACACAATCAAATAGGTTTTATCACAGGTCAGTTGAGGATCGAATCCCAAGGGATAACCTTAGTTAGAAACTTGGAAATTATATCCATTTGAACTAAGACTACTATTTAAAACCAACAGTTGATTACATTGGGTTAAACTAATTGCAAAGTAAAGTAAAAAGTGTGGGACTAAATTGTGTCTAGATTAATGATGGAAGTCATAGGGGTGGAATTAGATTTAACAACCACTATTCAAGTATGTGCATTCATTCTTATTCACACTTGTATGAAAAATCTATACAGAGCCTTGATAGTTTCCCATTTTTGGTGTTACAAAATCACATGGGTGGATATCACCATAAGCTTGATGTCTCAGTACTTAACGATGAAATATCTACTACTCTAGAGACTTCTGAACAAATGTTCTTATCAAGACATCAACCAAAACCAATCAATAATTAGATATTAAATGTTGAAGTTATCATGACCTATGATTATAACAAATAACATAAAATAGGTGATCAAACCATAAAAGATGCATTGAACCATTCGCAATGACTTAAAGAGTTCACACAAGATTTGGAATAATAATGAAATTGCAAGAAATCAGTAGAAAAATTAAATCCCGCACCTCAACAAAAAGAACTACTCTATCTTCATGGTGATATCAGAACAAAAAGAAAGAGAGAGGGAGAAATTGGTCATCATCGGTTGTGGGCGATATGTGGATGGGTTTGTGCAGAAACAACCTTTAAACTTCATGAAATGGATATTTCCAATTAAAGGAAGGGTAGAACTCTAAGGACATGCAACAAACATACCCCTTCTTTCTTGATCCTTCTCTTCTTAGGCTCTGATCCATTAGGGATGACTAAACAAAATAAGAAATGACAACAATGTCTTGGATCCAACCACTTTTATGGATAGGAGATGACCCTTGGCAAGAAGAAGTGGATTGAATACACCATTGAGGCGTGGATGGAGGAGCATTAATAATGATCCTTTCTTTATGGTATCCAAAGTTTGATAGCCTTGTAGGTGCATCTAGAGCAAGTGACCCCCCTCCTTGGATGTGGGGGTCATTTATTTATAGGATGTAGATAGGTGAAGAATAGAGAACTCATTGGGGCTTGGAAGATACTTCCTTGGGGTGTAGGTCTTGTTGGGTGTAGGATATTCTTTTATAGTTGGGTGTAGAAGGATTGTAGGCCATCAAACTCTCCTTAGGCATTGGATCTTGGAGTCTTCTCAAATGTTATTGGTCGATTGAAGAAAATGTAGAGGTCTATTGGGGGTAGAATGCACAACCGTCATCCACTAGAGTTTCATTAGTACAGATATCTATTTACTGATAAGGTCTAGGAGACTCATTAGTGGATGGGTTTGTTTTACCATTGGTAGGTATCCCAGAGAGGCTCATCCATTCAGAAGGACAAGGTTCTGTCAGGGGTTGGGCTCAAGGGAGCAACTGACTATCTGGCAATTGATGGCTGACCATGGGTCGACGATGACCCTGGGTTTCCCTCGAAGGGATAACCATCATATGATTGTGTCTCGTGTCGATGAAAATCTACTTTGGAGCTAACCCACCCTAGGGGTGGATGGGACCTATTAACATGTCATTGGAGGTCACCATCGAAGAAGGGCTAAACCTAATGGGGATATTGAGTGATGAAGGATCTGACTATTAAAAATTCAAGTTCTATCTACCAAAAGTTTTGTTGGACCCTCTAATCACTTAGAGCTACTGCAGTCTCTTATGTCAATGCACATGATGTGAAGCTTAATCCTTCGACGGTATCCAATAGATTTGATCAAAATCTACATATTAACATGAAACAAGGAAAATAAAATAGACACAAATTCAATGGTAGATTGAGGAATCTAAATGCAAAATTGAACAAATAATGAGACTGAAACAAAGATGAATATGCATTCATCATGATGTGGTAGTAATAGTGAAATTTTTATAAGGGAGAGATGGACAATCCCACTAAGAAGACCACCACCCCGTGATGGAGAGCCCCCAAGGCCTCTCCAAGACTATTCCTTCAGGGAACTTACATATCTCCCATAGTCATGAGGTTTTAATTTACGTTGGAACATGACTTCTCTATCCCTCCAATACTTATTCTTGTGCATCTAGTCACTTATGGTTTGGATCATGTAAATCCTTAAAATCATTTTGATGCTTTTCTAGAAACATGCACAACTTTTCTCACTTAGTCCATAAGTGATGATGCCATCTATTTGACTATGTTATCGTTCTTTGTAAAGGACAAATCTAAGGAGTGGTATGCCTAACAGAGATCAAGAAATGGGAAGATATGAAGAATGTTTTTTGAAGAAATTCTATTATATTTATATATTGACAGATATCTAGCATGTTGCCATGAATTTCATCGAAGGACCAATATAGTAGCTTATGAAATCTTTTTAT
Source organism: Alisma plantago-aquatica (assembly GCA_963693085.1). Classification (NCBI taxonomy): domain Eukaryota; kingdom Viridiplantae; phylum Streptophyta; class Magnoliopsida; order Alismatales; family Alismataceae; genus Alisma; species Alisma plantago-aquatica. The sequence continues at coordinate 559,896,319 of OY856412.1, forward strand.
TCAGGATTATCTTAATTGTGTCATACCATGGTTAAATCATCATATAGATGAGTTTCATGAAAAATCCTCCTGAAAGTTCTTCTCTTTTTTGAGCATCTGGTTGAGAATTGACGATATTGTGGTTCTAGTTGCATTAATAAGTGTGATGAAAATATTAGTGTGGCACCATCTGATGAAACCCCTTCATCTATAATACAAATCCTCAAAATGATGAAGATTCTATTGGATATGATGACTTAAAGAAGAAGAAAAGTAGGAGTTGCCTCTAGTAACTCTATGTAAATGACTAGTAATGTGGAGGAGGAAGTAAAGGCATTGTGATTGGTTGGCAACATAAATTCTCAAGGCTACATGTAGTGATCCTTCTAGACACAAGGTGACAATTATAGTTTATGATTTATAGACAACATCCTATCTTGAATGGATTAAAGAATTGAATAATTATCTTTGACACTTGGTTGTTATGAGGATGGTACACTTCCTTTCCAATCTATGGTTAACCCCAACAATGCATGTGGAACGATGAGTATTCTTCAAAATTCCAATCTACCACAAACAATGCAAGTGCAAACCATATATTGATATTAAGGCCATCTTAATCCCCATATACCTCTACCTCCATAACTACCCTACCATACACCTCCACCACCACAACCTCCCTAGCATCCACCTCCACCACCACAACTACTCTATAAATAAAATGACCACTACCAATACTCCCCTCCACCTAAGTACTAACACCAAAGACCACCTGCACCAAAAATACCACAACAACATAAACTCCTCCCTATGAGCAAGTGAATGTGGTGACCATCTTGAGGAGTTGTAAATTAATTGAGCATTCTTAAAATCAAATGGGATATGATCATGTGAACAAAGGATATGTTAATTACGTGATGGAAAAGAAGACAATTGATCAACATGATTGGAATAGCTGAAATGATCTTGTAACACCTCATGTTAATTTTTTTGTATCATGTGCTCCAACCACAATTCCTTTTGTAGATTCTATGATCCCTAGTGTTCCACCCATGATTCCAAGAGGTTCTCCTCTGATGTCTCAAGATAAACATGTTGATCCAAGTAACTTAAGTCCAAGTGAACCCCCATTCCCAGTTGCATCTGATAAACCCTCATCCTCCAAGAGGAGGAAAAATCATGATGTAAATATTATCGAATCATTTAGGAAAGTACATGTCAATATTTTGTTTCTTTATGTTATTAAGTAAATTCCCTCTTGTGCCAGGTTTCTCAGAGATATTTGCACTTTCAAGAGAGAGACAATAGGGAGAGTGCCCAAATTGGTGAAGCTTATTGAGAAAGTGAGTTTAATTCTCCAATATGCTCTCCCCTTGGAGAGGAAGGATCCTATATTTCCCCTTATCCCCCACCCCACATTGATGTCCATCTAGTTGAGAAATTATTTCTTGATTCAGGGTCTTGTTTGAATCTTATGACCTATAGTGTCTATCTTGAATTGGGCTTGGGAAAACTAAATCTAGAAAAGTGTACTATACAATTGACTGATTGATCTATTAAAGTTTTAAGAGGAAGGTTTATGATATCTAGGTGATCATAGAAAAGGAAATGACTATGGTATTCCTGATAGACATTATTGTTTTTAGTATGGATATGGAGGACAAGGAACTTTTTATTATTTTAGGAAGGTCATTCTTGTCTACAACCCGTGCTGAGATACATGTGTGTAATGTCACCATGAAAGTCTCTTCCATTCACATGAAGCAACATGTTGATGAGTGTTTTTTTAAAAACATTTGACTACTTGAAAGATGAGGATGTTGATGAAAAGTCCTTTGTCCAAAAAGAACTAGATGAGGATGTTGATGACTGTTTTTTGAAGAAACATTTCACTACATAAAAGATGTTGAAGGTGAACATCTTGAGAACTCATATGATCAATGGGATGAAGGAAAATAACTACATGGAAATGATGAAGCTATTTTCTTCCAGAAGCGACACAAAAATTTTCCTAATGGTTGATTGATTTAAGGGACTCCATGCATGGATAAAGGAATAAAATTAACAATGAGTAGTAGGCAATCCACATTGATATTTGGGATTTTTATGTTTAACCTCACATTTTTTTATACTCCTATTTTATACATCCCAATAAAAAAACACACACACACACAATACACTTGATAGTTTTAATGTTTCATATTCATCTAAGAAAAGGAACATATCTCGATCAATGATACATGGAGTGGTCAGTGCATAAGAATCTCAAAGGTGAGATGAGGAAAAATAAAATGAATAAAAAATATATAGGAAACCAACTCCATAATTATTCTCATCACCATAGAAAATCAACTCCACAATTATTCTCATCACCATAGACTTGGTATCCATGGGCCAATCCACTTTAATCAAACATGCATCTCTTCACATGAATGATTATATATGACAACTACATAATCATGACCCTACTATTCTAAGATTTTTTTCATGTTGAGAACATAATGATTAAAAATCTTGGGGTGGTAGAATAGTAATATTATGTATTTGTTTATTTTGTTTTTCTAAATTTTTCTTGATATGATCGACTACTTGATTAACCCCAACACTTATCTAGTTTACACTTATGTTTTACATCTTACATACTTGCATGACATGTAGTTTAATTCTTAAATTTCACAGTATTTTTTTGTTTTTCTTGAATGTCATCCAATAGTATATCATTATATGTAGTTCTTGACAATTTCTTGTGTTTGATTATCTAGAATTTAATTTAATGCTTTTTCTCACTTTCTAGTTTAGGTCGTGATGTGAGTGAGAGCAATCTGGCACATTTTTTCCACATCTTCCCAAATTTGAAAAGGATAGCCAAAAAGTGTGTTTTAACTTAATCTCTACTTATTTGAGCCTAATTGCATTACCTTATGAAAATCCACCCCATTATCACATTTTTTTTGGCTAAGTGATACCAAGTTCTGAATTTATACATGTGCTCCACCCCTCTCCTAAAAAGTTGAATGTTTTATTGAAATGATATTCTAGGAAGCCTAAATGCTTGGTAACATTTGTTCCTTATCAAAAGAAGGTAGTCTATTGTAAATGTTCATTTCATCATGGTTTGACATTTCATTTGAAATATGGTTGATGACATCAAGTTTTATGTATATTCGAGTGCCTATTTTTCCCTCATGTTGTCTCTTCGATAATGTTTTATCTAAGATAAATCTATTTGTTTTTGCAAGTATTAGTATAACTAACTAATTTCATCTCCTTGTCTTTTATTTGTATAAAACACAACCACAGGTGGATTTGAATCTGAGTGACCATTGTGAATACCACATTCAAGCAGTCTCCACGTCAAAGAAAGTGATCCCCAAGATGCTACTTCAATAGTCACTGAGACAACTCCAACATTAGTGACCACTGGCCTCAACATCACAACAACCGTTGAACATGCCAACTTTGGTAACTGACAAAAATGGCATCATTAGTGATCATTGGTGTCAACTCACCTGGAGACCGTTGAATGCAAGAGAGGACCAACAACCAATAAAGACATTAATGTCAGCAACCACCGAACCTATAGTCCTAGCGACCACTAGGGACTTAAAATCTCAGCGACCACTAGGTACTTATAATCTCAGCGATCGATGGGACCACTACTTGAGGTCTTCAGCTATAAATAGCCAGCTAAGTCCTTCATGAAGGGGGTGGAGATGTGTGAGAGACAATGAAGTGTTGTTGCACTTCACAACCATCGTCATTCCATTTTTTCATTGATCTATGAAGATGAAAGTTCAAAGGAGATAGAAACCTACGCCATTATCATAACTTGCCAAGTTTTTTTTAAGAGAAGGAGAAACCATATATGACATCCATCCTAGGTCCAGATCTGAAGAAGACATGCATCAACCTTGGTCATTTGTTGTTATAGTTGGTGTATCTCCCTTCTTGTTTTCTAGATCTGTATCATCATCTGTCATATGTTTACATCATCTCCCCATGTCTCATCACACTTGTAAATCCATAAGGCTACTCACTACCATGAGTGGTAAACATATTTCATGGGGTTGGGAGTAGCCACTAAGGCTCTCCCAACATGTAAACACTCAGATCCAAGGAATATGTGCTCTTAGAAATTATTATCTCCATACTCTGTCTTAATGCTTCACTTGTATGATTAGATACCATATTGTGTTGTTGGATTGTTAGTACCTCAGAAGAGTAGTAATTGTCTTATCTAAGTGTATTGGAGTTGCATGAATGCATTAGAATGTTGGAATCCTGAATGTAATGATCATATGGTTATATTGGGATTGTTTGTTTGCCATCTTGAGTCCTTATAATCTAGATCTATCCTAAGCTTGAGAGAGGAGGGAATATACATCTATGATGATGTCTTGTAATCTTTCTAAGGGTATACTATGGGTGAGAGTATGGCATGTTGGTGAGAGACCTTAAATGGTGAAACTTAATCCATGTTCCCATCCATACTTGATATATTACTCTTTGTTTTTACTTGTTATTTTGTTTTACTCCTTGCTTCATTTTACTTGTTTTACTTAGTTTGTTTGTAGTAGTAACATTGTTCCCTAAGGAACAAAAAACATAATCTTACTCTTTGTTTTGTGTAACTAAACTAAGATCCTACATTCTTAACACATACCACTCCTTGACGGTGTGGATTTACTTCATTTTACTACAATGGATGCTATCTAATAGTTGTGGGGGCCCAAGAGTTAGGTTATAAATTTAAGAGTCTGACTAATCTAGATTGGCTCCTTTTTTATGTGATATTTAGGTTGGTCAAATTTTTGGCACTATTTCCAAGGACAAGGAAACTAATAATGTAAAGAACCGAGTGTACATATCATGCACCCGTGCCTCAAGTCTAGCAATAGACATGACTGGACTAGTTTTAATCCACTATCTCTAACTATTTCAAATACTTCATTTCACACATCAAGTTTCTAACTCGACTGTGTGGACCATTTTAGGTAGCTTGAAGAGAAGCAGATAGTGACTACAACTACCACCTACAATCAACATGTATCCTTGTAGGGAAGGACATTAGGGAGTAGGCTGGAACCCAAAAGTTGTGCAACATTAACCTCAACCTCAATTGAACCCTAAATCTTAAAATGAGGAATACCAATTTGAAGAAGAAGGATTTAAAAACCCACCTCATGATTTGGAATAGGAAGAAGAACATAGTGATAAGGGGCGTCATCCTAGATCAAGGAGAAATGGGAGAAACAACAATAGAAATAACAACAATGTTAACAAAGAAATGATTATTACAATGATGACGAAGGGCATTCCCTGTATGATCTCATTAATACCAAAGCCAATGAATCTAGGTGCCCAATCGTCATCCCAAGATCCAATGCTTCGAATTCTAAACCAAATCTCATGGTAATCAACATGATCCAAAACAAAGCATTTGGAGGAAGTTCTCGAGATGAAAATCCTTACCACCATCTAGATGCCTTTAATATATTTGTGACACTTTCATGATGAATAAAGTGCCACAAGAGATAATATATTGTGAGGGATTTAACTTCTCTTTGAGGGATAAAGCATTGCCATGATATCTCTCTTTACCTAACAATACCATCAATGGATAGGCACCCTTCGCTGACGCTTCCATCACCAAGTTCTACCCCATTGGGAAGACTCTCACAAATAGGCATAAGATCACTGGGTTCATGCAGAAGACTAGGGAGAATTTATATGAAGCTTGGGAAAGATTTCAAGAATACTAGAGAGTTTGCCCTTGCCACAACTTTGATAAAGGATTTCTTGTGACCACATTTTACAATGGTCTTACATCTACATAAAGAACCTCGCTAAATGCAGCAGTAGGAAGTGACTTCCTTGGGAGGAATCCAAGAAAAACCATGGCTTCTCTGCAAGATAGTTTGGATACAAAAGAGGTCCAGCCAAGAAAGTGATATCTAAAGGAACAACTGCTCAGACTAAGGTATTGGAAGCCATAACTGCTCAAATATAAAAGATCACTTCGGACATAAAGTAGTTGAAGGACACTAGAAACAAAGGAAAGGCAATGTAGAGAAGGTCATAAAGTGTGTTACCTATGGAGAGGGAGACCATGGTATTGACAACTGCATCTATTTCTCATCCCGAGGAAGATAGTGATGAAGAAATACTGAAAATGTTTCTTATGTTAACTTCAAGAGACCAGGTCACCCTATTTTTTTTGGTGAACCCAGATCACCCTAGTTTCTCCTACGAAAACAAAGATTCAACTGAGAATTCCAACCAGCTCAACAACCCATCCAAAGGACCACCCAGATTAAGGAGAGGAGAAGGACTGACTGTGTTCACCCATAATAGAATCTACCAACAAAACATAAACAATTATCAAGGTCAAGGGCAAGGCCTAAATCAAAATAGAAATTCAAATAGGCCAAGTCAAGATTAGAATCAGAACAAAAGAAACAACCAACCTGATATGATGTCTGAACATTTTGAGTTCTCAAAGATATAAACATCAGTGAATGAGAAATTAACCTGTAGTGCTATCACCAACACTAGTGTCTTAAATGTGATGCAAACGCACTTGGCAGGTGTGACAGCTCAGATGGATGACATGCACACGCATCAAGAGTAGATTGACCAACAAGTAGCACAACTATCAGAACTGATTGAGAAACCACTACGAAAGACATCATCTTACATGGTGAGTGTGAAAATAGCCACTCTTAGTTTCATAAAGGCTTTAGAAAATTTGAAAGGCAAGTCTATTCAAGAAGGAAATTGTAACAATGCAACATATCCTGAAATTTGTATAATAGAGGAAGCACTTGAAGCAGAAGTATTTACCGAGAAGGATAAATCCAAAGATAAGGGAAAGGGAAAGAAGATTGCTAAAGATAAGAAATTTGACCCCACTGAGGAGGCCTTCACAAATAGAGATTCGTACTCACCAAGATCCCCCTTCTCCTACAAAGTGATCAAGGCCCACTTAAAGAATATATATGAACTATTTCTAGAAGTTTTAAAGAAGATACACCTTGATGTACAGTTCTTGGATGCCATCGAGAAGATGTCGACCTATGCTAAGTTCTTTAAGGATCTGATTACAAAGAGAAGGAGAGGAAACCATGTGGAAACAGTGAGACTAGAATTGTTTTTTTGACACTTTTGTACAAATTAGGATGACCACAAAGAAGAAGGATCCAGGAGCATTTACTATTCCATTTGATGTCAGACATAATGAAGTGAGAAAATCACTTGTGGACCTTGGAGCAAGTATTAGTCTCATTTCCCTCACTCTAGGTCAGAGGATAATACTTACTGATATGATAAAAACTAGAATGAGAATTCAACTAGCTGACCACACCTTCATGAAACCAACATGAATTGTAAAGATTTCCTGATTCACATCAGATGATTCTTCATGTGATATGGTTGTGATTGATACAATGGAAGACCCAATGTGCCTGATGATCTTTGGAATACCATTCCTCTCCATTGGGAGAGCATTAATAGATGTCGAGGCCATGATTATCGCCATATGGGTAGGAAATGACCACATTGACTTCCAAGTGCAAGACTCAATGAGAGGACCTTCTCTTTTTGAGTCATTTTATTTCTTGGAAATCTACTATCAATTCAGTGAAGAGGTCCCAGAAGAGAATGCCATAGTTGATCCACTAATGTGGGCCCTAAACAACCCAAACCCAATGTCGAAGACCCAAATGTTGTCAAAATTTGTGACTATCTAAAATAGCTAGAAGAAGAATGCAGTGATGATGAAGAAGGAACATTTGAAACTACAAAATACACCTCTCTAGAAAAGACTCCAGAAGAAAAAGAAGCACTAAAACCCAGTCCAGAGCTAAAGTAGCTCTGTGAAGGTCTAAAGTATGAGTTTCTTGATGTTGAAGATAGAAGTACAATGATCATGAACCCCACCTAGACAAAAGACCAAGATGATAAACTATTAAATGAACTCAAGGTCCATAGAAAGATGATATGTTACTCTATAGAAGACATCATTGGCTTAAGCCAAACTATGTTCATGCATCAGATAAATCTAAAGGAAACTACTAAAGCCCTAGCCCAGCTACAAAGAAACCTAAATCAAATGCTTAGGGAGGTGGTTAAGATGGAAGTTATAAAATTGCAAGATGTATGAATTATATACCCAATCACCAACACAAATAGGGCAAGCCCAATACATGTAATGCAAAATAAAGGAGGAATGACATTCCTAAAAGGGGGAAGGGGTAATAAGTGGCCACATGAAACATGACAAGTTGCCGAATGTGTGTTGACCATAGAAAGCTAAAAATTGCTACCAAGAAGGACCATTTTTCATTACTATTCATAGATTAGGTCCTGGAACGGTTAGCTCACCGCTCATACTTCTATTTTTTGGATGGATACTCAGGATTCTATCAAGTCCCTAATGATCCTAAAGATCAAGAGAAAACAACATTCACATTTATCTATGAGACTTATGCTTTCTGAAGAATGCCATTTGGATGCAATGCACCCACACCATTTCAAAGGTGCATGATCTCTATTTTTAGCCGAATTACTGGAAGATATCATGGAACTCTTCGTGGATGATTTCTCTATCTATGGAGATGATTTTGACAGTTGCCTCAAAATCTTGTCTAAAGTTCTAGAGCGATGTGAAGAGAAACCATTAGTTATAAACTGTGAAAAATGCCATTTCATGGTCCAGGAAGGAATAGTGATGGAACAAAAAATTTCTAAGAAGGGAATAGAGGTGGATGTAAGTAAAGAGGAAGCCATATCTAAACTTCCACCCCCTCTAAGTTTGTAATAGGGATAATGAGTTTTCTAGGACATGCATGATATTATAGGAGGTATATAAAAGACTTCTCCAAGATTGCTAAACCCCTATCAAATATGGTCATTAAGGATGCAATGTTTGATTTCTCAGATGATTTCCTTGAGGCTTTTGAAACCCTTTGGAGTACCCTTACCACAACACCTATTCTCCAAGCTCTAGAATTGGGGATTCCACTCGAAATAATGTGTGATGACAACAATTCCGCGATTGGGGTTGTGTTGGGATAGAAGAAAGAAAAAAAGTATCATGTGATCTACTACGCTAGAAATACTCTCGAAAAGTGCAAGTAAACTATACGATCACAAAAAAGGAAATGAGTGATTGTGTTTTCTTTCAAAAAATTCAAATCCTATTTGGTAGGATCACAAGTGAAAGTATACATGGATCTCAAGGTGCAATATAATATCTGTTGTAAAAGAAAGATGCTAAAACTAGGATCTTGTGATGGGTACTATTACTTCAAGAGTTCGACCAAGAAATAGTTGATAAGTAGAGGATAGAGAATGTAGTAGTTGACATTTCTCAAGAATCATTGTGGTTGTTGACAACAACTACTAGTTCATGACAACTATCTTAATGAAGCATAGATGATGGCCAAGGTTGTTGAGCCCAAAGCACCATGGTTTGCTAACATATGTAACTACCTAGTCTGCTCAAAGTTGCCACCTGAGATCATGTATAATAAGAAGAAAAATTTATTTTCAAACTTGAAAAATTATTACCGAGAGGTCCCTCTCTTGTTAAAGATATGTGCCAATAATTTGTATCGTAGATGCATTATAGAAGAAGAAGTGCCTCAAATCCTCAAAGAATGCCACTCTTCATCTTATGGAGAATGTTTAGGTGGAGACACGACTGCAACAAAAATCTTGCAGTTTGATTTTTATTGGCCATATCTATTCAAAGATGATCACACATTTTCAAAGACTTGTAAGGAGTGTGAACTAGTTGGAAACATTTCAAGGAGGAACGAAATGCCCATATCGAAGTGGTTCGAGGTAGATATTTTGATGTTTGGGTGATACATTATATGGGAATGTTCCCATTCTCCATAGGTAACAAATACATCCTAGTCATGGGGGACTATGTGTCAAAATGGGTAGAAGCAATAGCCACCCCATCTTGTGATGGAAATCTTGTGATCAAAATGTTTGAAAGATCATCTTCCCTAGATTTGGAGTCCCACATACCGTCATTAGTGACGGGGGAACCCATTTCACCAAGAGACAGTTTGTAGCACTAATGAAGAAGTATGGAGTAAGGCACAAGGTTGCCACCCCCTATCACCCATAGACCTTTGGTCAAGTAGAGGTGTCTAATAGGAAGATTAAGAAAATACTAGAGAAGACAATTGGAGAAAGATAAAGGATTAGTCCATGAAGTTGGATGCATTGTGGGCATATTGTACTGCTTACAAGACCTCTATAGGAACAACTTCCTACAAATTTATATATGGCAAGGATTGCCACTTACTGGTAGAACTAAAACACAAAGCTTTTTGGGCAATCAAATTCTTGAACATCCACCCACAATTAGCAGGAAAGAAAAGGTTTTTGAAACTACAAGAAGTAGAGGATCTCAGAATCCTTGTGTATGAAAATGCAAGAATATATAAACAAAGGAATAAGGTGTGGCATGATGCCCGCCTAAAGAGAAAAGATGTGTCTGAAGTGGATAAGGTTCAACTTTTTAACTCAAGAGTTAGACACTTTTGGGGAAGCTAAAGTTAAGATGGTTAGGACCATTCAAGGTATCAAAGATAACCAGTTGTCCCTACTCTATCTATGAGCTGATCTTCAATGGATGGTATTCCTAGACTTTCCTTCTTCTTATGTTCTCGACTACTAAATTATAGACAAATACGATATGCACCCTAAGAGACTAGGATACCAACATAGTCTTCCTCTCTTTTCCCTACAATCCAACCTTCATTTTATTCACCGAACCCTTCCCTATCCATTGTATAAAAGGTGAACAGATATCTCATGAGTTTGACATGACTTTCTCAGCAACCGTTGATGCTCAAGTTCCATTGGAATTCTGATGATTTTTAGATTTTAGCGACTTCTGATGAGTTCACCCAAGTGACCATTGATCCCCTTCTGCACAATGTAATTTCTCAACAATCATCATATATTTTCATATTAGGTTAATTTCTTAGTGACCGATGAGATTTGCACATTTTTTTAGTGACTGTTGTGATTTTAGCAATTAGCCCAGCTTGTCCCTTAATACAGTATTATTTTTAGCAACCATCGAATGTAATGAATATCTTGGTGACTAATGAGATCCCTTAATGTTTTTAGTAACCAAATAATCTTTCAAGGTTTTCAGCAACTACTGAGATAAACACCTCAACAACCACACAGTCTCTAGATTCCTCAATAACTAATGAGATTATGAAGATCTCAATGACCACCAAGAATTATTAACCTAACCCTTTGAATTCTCACCTACCGTCCATGTTTAGTACTGGTTATTGACTGGCCCTCCTACCTTTTTTTAGTTAGTTGATTGCAACCGACTTTCCTCTATTGATACAAAAAACATTATAAGTCAAGAAGGATGATGTCATCAACCTCTGACTTGCTAAATAAGAAGGCCACATCACTAGATGGAATTATGGAGGTGATAGAAATAATCAACAAGGTCTTATATGCATATCCAAATATGCCCAAGGAGAAGAGGGTACTAATGCACATGTGGAAAGAACACAATGGACTCTTACTAGAGCATGAATCACTAGAGTCATATGTGGAATCACATCAATCTGAGGCTACTAATACTTCTGAGTATGTTCCTTAAAAGGAAGAAACATAGACCAAAGGGAATCATAAGGCAACAGGAACAACTCTGGATTCCCCAACACATAAGAAGAAGAGGGTAGATATGAAAACCAAACAACAGACCAAAGGGGCAGTATCATCAAACATACCGATGGACACAATAGCTAGCATGACATGAAGGCCAATTGATGATAGCAACAAACAATGAAAAGTTGTAGTCCAACCTAGAGACCATGAGCACCAGGTCAAGTATGACATGTGCATGAAGATAAAAACCTTCAAACCAATCTATTACATGGACAAATATAACTTCAGGCAATTGGGGTTCAATGAACGAGTCACAAAGTTCAGGAAGGGAGAAAATCTCCACATCATCTGCATAGAAGTTCTACGGTCCTACTTAGACCTCACCACAAAGTTCATGTCATCATTGATAAAGGTTCCCCTTGAAGACATAGAAAAAGATGACACGGGAGGAGATTTCAAATTCTAGGTCCACATGAAGGGCAAGGATTTCTTTCTAAAAGTAAAGATATCTCAATATTAAATTAAATTTGAACCTCAATACAAATAATACAAGGAAAAGAAAAAAGTAGAAAGTTACTCAAATAACTAGATGAGGAAAGACTAATTCAAATTAGCATATCTAATGCATTTAAATTAAGATGATGATATGTGTGACATTGGTGAATAAAAGTTTATAAAAACCTAAACCTAGCTAGAACTAGACTCTTTAATCTATGTCTAGTTAAACTTTGAAGTCATTAGGACTTTGTTTGAACACCTAACTTAATTAAAGAATAATCAATATAGTTTTTTGTTACAAACCTATCACTTGACCTATATTCTTGATCTTATCTTGTATTATCAATATTTTGCTTTTCTTCCTTTTGTATTAGGTGGCGATGGTTGAGTATGGCCCTCTACAGACTCATCAAATACCTCTAGGGCATCTCTCCCACCCAAACTCCTGGTCCTCTCAGGACTTAATAGTAGTTGCAGTTATCCTGCCTCCTGATCTCTATCCCCAATGTGCCCCTGCCCAAGCAAACTTCTCCAACACCTACATCTCATCTCCGCAATCACAATGATCCCACACTTGATGGGATTTCATGCCCAATCAAATAAATGCCTTAAAGGGATGGGCTTCCCTAGCCACCTCAAATTCAAAACAGACCCTTCTATCTTATGAGTATTGTGGGTGCATTCAAGAGAGTGACTATATCAACTAAAGTAAAAATCCATCTGATTATGAAATCATGTCAAGGAAATCAAGTTCCCATATAATCATGTTAATCATGTTAAGTAATTATCTTTCAAGTTATTTTTATGTTATTTCAACTATAAGCTATTTTCATGTATAACTACTTAGTGCCACTCACATAGTCTTATGTTGGTTTGCATAGTTGGGGATGAGATGTCCATAGACTAGGATAAGGAGAAGAAGTAGACCTCAAGGATGTCAGCTCAAGGGAAGTTACTAGATCCTACCTAAGGGGTGCCATTCTAGATAGTTATCTTTTCTTTTTGTCATGTTATGTGGAAGTTTTTATTATAAAACCCTCTTTATGTTGGACGTAGACTCCCATATTTATGGTATTCAATAAAGTATGTTGTGGTTGATTTTATTCTTATAAATTTCTTAATTAATGATATCATTTCAGGATTTGTGATGATCCCCATATGTGAAACTACTTCCTCATCAGTTGAACCGATCGGTTCAGCCCTGAACCGATTGTATGGGCCCTTGAGCCGATCGGTTCAAGCATGAGCTGATTGGTTCGTGGTCCTGGTCCAACTCAAATTGACTTTCCATGTTCATTTCCAACTATTCATATATTAGTCCTTATCTAAATCAAATTTGATAAGTGAAACAAACTCAGTTGGTCAGCCGACCAGTTCAACTATGTGAACCGGTCGGTTCATTGACCTGAGCCACTCAGCTCACCAGCCTGAGTCGATTAGTTCATCTACATGAGTCGATCGGTTGGAGCAGCAGATCAGTCAATTGCAGTTTCAATCAATCTGAAACTCTAATCATCTGATCCAACACCTTGAACAATATGATTTTAAACTATCAATTGATTGGGTGTTTAATTGAACTACTAAAATCCTTTAGTAATCAATCCAAACAAGATTTATGGAGAAACTCCTCTTCCAGGAACATGTCCTAGTGTGTGTGACCCTACAGGTCCATTTCACGTTGGCAGTGAAAGTCCATAACACTTATGACTTCACAAGCAAAGAGTGGTGCCTATACACACATCAGTGCTACCCAAGTGAAATAGAAAGTTGGAGAACAACTTTCAATCCTACAATCTGTGAATGGTGTTATAGAGAATGTATAATTCCTTTGTCACTAATGTCCAGAATGAACTCAAGGCATGGTACAATCATCCTTTCAATGTTCATCCATTTCCTTGATCTCAGAGTAGACTGGGTGAGATGTGTGTCATATCAATATCCCATATTGATTCACACATGCATATGCATGCCTTTCTCAATCCTTCTCATCAAGTGGCCATGGACATCAAACTCACTTAGGAGGGACAAATCCCATATCTATCACTCACCCTTCACAAGCCCCATGTGTCATAGTCACCCAATCATAACCTTTATAACAACCCATGTTTTAGGACTACATTTGATGATGTCAAGGTGTACCCAACAACATCTGTTGAGTGTAGTGATTTCAGGTCGAAGAATCACACTCACCACCATCACTGTGAGAGCTGACTGTGACTACCCAATCATGGTTCCATGTGTCACTCTCACGGTGGGTCTTTCCGGTACACTTGTTCTCTAACAAGTACCTATGTGCTTGGTTTCATATCACTATATCATGACTAATGAGATTTTGTCATCAACCAACACACAATCTAGTCTTTAGTGTTATTGATGTCTATGGTTATTTCCACAATAACAACCAACAAGTGACTAAAAAAGAAAGTATACTCTTCACATCTGTATGATCTCATCATTTAGGTCCTCAACCCAAAAGCATACATCATTGAGTAAAACAGTTTTTTAGACATCTATCATGTTACACTATCATCTCAGAAACAGTTAAAACATATAGATCGGAAATTGCCTTTATTATTATTCAAATCATTTACAAAGTATCCCATTACAATCATCACATGACTTGCTCTATGGGCATACATACCAATAGACTCCCACTTGCACTTAGATCCAGTCACCTAGGAACCTCAGTCCTTGTGACCTAGCATGACCATCATGCTTTTGCTGAGAAAGGGCCTTCGTCAGTGGATCAACTATATTGTCTTCAGTTGGTACTTTGCAAATCTTCACATCTCCTCATTGTACGATCTCTCGTATGAGATGGAAGCGCCGAAATATGTGCTTGGACCACTGATGTGACCTGGGCTCCTTAGCTTGAGCAATAGCTCCATTATTGTCAAAATAAAGCTTAATTGCATCACAGCTACTGGGAACTACACCAAGTTCAGTGATGAACTTCCTGATCCACACAGCCTCCTTTGCTGCATGTGAAGCAACAATATACTCGACCTCTGTAGTAGAATGGGCAACTGTTTCTTGCTAGGAACTCTTCTAGCTCACAGCTCCATTGTTTAGGCAAAATACAAATCCTGATTGTGATCTGTAATCATCTTTGTCAGTTTGGAAGCTTGCATCAGTGTAACCTCTTACAATCAGTTCTTCCTCACCGATGTATATGAGGAACTGATCCTTAGTCCTTCGTAAGTACTTGAGGATGTTCTTTACGGCTTTCTAGTGAGCATCCCCGGGATCTGACTAGTACCTTCTCGTCATGCTGAGGGCATACGAGATATCTGGGTGCATGTACAACATAGTGTACATGGTGGATCCAATGGATGATGCATATGGGATCCCATTCATACACTCCCTCTCTTCACAAGATTGGGGACATTGAGCTCTGGAGATGGTGACTCCATGTTGCATGGGGATGTTGCCTCTCTTTGAGTTCTCCATGCTAAACTGCTTCAGCACTTTGTTAATGTACGTGCTTTGACTTAGTCTGAGAATCCTTTTAGATCTATCTCTATAGATCTTAATACCTAGAATGTAGGATGCTTCTCCTAATTCCTTCATTGAGAAAGTATTCCCAAGCCAAGTCTTTACCTTCTCTACGGGTGTGACATAATTCCCCATCAATAGTATGTCATCCAGATAGAATATGAGGAATGTGGTCATGCTCCCACTAACCTTCTTATACACACAAGGTTCATCTTCATTTTGAATAAAGCCAAACACTTTGAATTCCTCATCAAATCGAAGATTTCAACTCCGAGATGCTTGTTACAATCCATAGATTTACCTTTGCATCTTACAGACTTTATTGGCATTCTTTGGATCACAAAACCTTCAGGTTGTATCATGTACACATCCTCATTTATATTCCCATTAAGGAATGTGGTTTTAACATCCATTTGCCAAATCTCATAGTCATAGTAAGCCGCAATAGCAAGCATGATCCTAATGGATTTTATCATGGCAACTGGAAAAAAAGTTTCATCATAGTCAACACCTTGAACTTGTTGGAAACCCTTCGCAACCAATCTGCCTTTATAAGTTTGCACATTGCCATCCATGTCAGTCTTCTTCTTGAAGAACCACTTGCACCCTATGGGTTTTACCCCTTCGGGTGGTTCCACCAAAGTCCATATTTTATTGGAATACATGGATTCCATCTCGGATTTCATGGCCTCAAGCCATTTCTCAGAATCTGGTCCTTCCATAGCCTCTAGATAGGTAGTTGGATCATCATCTATGATCAACTCACCGCCTTCCTGAGTCACAAGGTATCCAAACCTTTCAGGTTCAAGGCGTGTCCTACTAGATCTATGAGGTCCATGTATTACTTGAAGAGACTGAGATTCCACAATACTTTGTGAATCTCTATGTTCCTCTTGTACATCTACTGGTTCAATGTTTTCTTGTTGGGCTTGAACCACTTCAAGCTCTATTTTCCTACCAATGATTCCTTTGGAAATAAATTCCTTTTCTAGGAATACATCTGTCCTAGAAACAAACACTTTGTTGTCAGTAAGGTGGTATAAATAGTATCCCCTTGTTTCCTTGGGGTACCCAACAAAATAACATTTATCAGACTTGGGTCCAAGCTTATCAGGAAACATTTTCCTGATGTAATCCTCACAACCCCAAATCTTAATAAAAGACAAATCAGGATGCTTCCCGTGCCATATCTCATATGGCGTCTTTTGAACCGATTTAGATGGTACTCGGTTAAGTGTAAATGCAACAGTTTCAAGAGCATAACCCCAGAAGGAAATTGGAAGATCAGAAAAACTCATCATTGCTCGCACCATATCATGTAACGTGCGGTTCCTTCTTTCAGACACACCATTATGTTGTGGTGTTCCAGAAGGAGTCCATTGTGATACGATACCACGGGCTCACAGAAGGTCCTCAAACTCTTGGCTTAAGTATTCTCCACCTCGATCATATTGAAGTGCTTTAATACTTTTACCAAGGTGGTTATGTACTTCATTCATGAAATCATTGAACCTTTCAAGGGTTTCTGACTTATGTTTCATTAGGTACACATAGCCATACCTACTAAAGTCATAAGTGAAGGTAATGAAGTACTGATACCCACCTCTGGCATTAGTTCTAAAAGGCCCACATACATCAGTATGTATGAGTCCTAATAGATCACTAGCTCTCTCACGTTTACCTTAAAAGAGAGTATTTGTCATCTTGCCCAACAAACAAGATTCACATGTCTCTATTTATTCACAATCAAAAGTGTAACATCCCCGACCTGGGTTATGCTTTAACCCTAGGTGTTTTGATTAAGAAAAATGATTATATGCTTAATCTTATCTTATGAAAAGTTAATAGGGCTCAAGAGAAACCTATGTTTCAATTTTGGTCCTGTTTGAACAATGTTGAAGCAATGTTTGCTTATTTTGGACTAAAGTGCAAATTACCCAAGTTGAGGGGATAAATGGCAAATGTTGCATGATAATATGTTCCTCTGATGTTGAGACATCATAAGAATGAATATGATGTAGTGGTATGGTTTCCACAAGCTTGGACACCAAGATTAAGCTTGTAAAGCAATCCTTGTGCATTAAAACCTAGTTTTGGTGTAATGTGCAATTTACCCAAAATCTAGGGTTCAATATTCAAATTACCACTTCAATAATGTCCTTAATGTTTCTTGGCATCAGGTAGAGAAAATAAAATGAGAGGGGCATCTCATTTTAATTAAGTTGGAGGAGAGAGAATCTTGATATTAAAATAATCAAGATTTAATCCTAATTGAAACCCTAATTCAATTTAGGAAAAAAATGAATGTATTAATTAAAGGGCCTTCAACCAAAATGTTATTGGTTGATTTTAATTAAGGATGTACGTTCTTTTGCCAAGATAAGGAACGGAAATATCCTAAGTAGGTGAAACTCCACTCACCTTATTATAAAGAAAAGTAATATCCACTCACATATGGGATATTAATATATTAAGCATTAAGGTGCTTAATTTGCTTTTCCTTAAATCATGGATAATTGAGAGGAATATGAGGCAATGAAGATAGCTTCGTCCTTAAGGATTTTAGGGAAATTTGAGGGGGAAGAGGCGGCCATGTTTTTGGAATTAAATGCATTTTAATAATGCATTTTCTCTCTCATCAATTTCTTTATAAAAGTGCCTTTTCCAAATGAATTGAAAGGCCTTTTCGGCCCTTTCTTCTTCCTTTGCTTTGGATGAGCTCAAGGGGACTTAGGAGCAACAGGAGGACGAGAGCCAACCTGTTGGTAAGCTTATTGACCCTCGTTCTTCATGATTTCATGGTGGAAATCGAAAATAAATTATGGATTCCACTACTACAGAAACGGCCTTTGGCGTCGGTCGTTTAACCCCATTTGGCGTCGGTTTCCGACCGACGCCTATGTGGGCGCCGCTAAAGGTCGAACACTTCGGCGTCGGTTTTTTAACCGACGCCTATTTAACATATAGGCGTCGGTCGTTTAGTAGATAACCGACGCCAAAAGGGTTCGCGCCACAGAAAACGGCATCATCTAGGGCACTTTCTGCGTCGGTGTTTTAGTAAATAACCGACGCCACTATGGAATATAGCGTCGGTCTTTTAGTAGATGACCGACGCATAAAGTGCCCTAGATGACGCCATTTTTGTGGCGCGAACACTTTTGGCGTCGGTTATAGACTAAACGACCGACGCCTATATGTTAAATAGGCGTCGGTTTGATATGAATATCCGACGCCATTTCCAGGACTGCTTTGGCCACATCAGGCGTCGGTTTATTGAAAAAACCGACGCTGTAGGTCTTTCCTGACGGTTTTCTATAAATAACCGACGCCTATTTATATTTTTTTTTTTTCATATCAGTTTGCAGGCCTGCTGTGGCTGGTCAGCAGGATGAGAACCTGCAGTTCAGTTTTCTGAACTGCAGGTTTACGACATCCATTGATATCAGCCTACAAACAGGCCGCAAACCTGCAAAAGTCACAAGCAAAATTCTACACAAGTACATACATTCAGACATCAATTCAATTCTCACATTCACACACATATAGAAACATTCAAATACATGTATTAACATTCAGAAATATTCATTTACATAGTATCATTCATTATCGCTATCAACATCCCAATTATATCTTACAGTTGCCACTGCTTCTATGGCTTTTGCCCATTCTTCTCTTACTTCATTTAATGCTTCCATCGTATATGGAGCATGTATATTTTTTAAACGTTTACCTGTAGTGTTGTCAGTTTTAAACACCTACAAAGAGAATGATGTATATATATAAGTAATAATATAAAAATAATATAAGATTGATATATTGCATACTAACTAATGAGAATATATATAATACCTCATGTATGGTATCGATGTCCAATGCGGCATATTTGATAATCATCTGCATAAATCGCATCACATAGTATGCGCATGCCCATCCATTGTCTTGTGTAGCACACTATAAATTGAAACATACAAAATAATACAACTAAGCACAATTCACATCAATAATATATATATTTGAGTCGGGAACTTACTTGTACGTTCTGCCAATTTATTGGCTGGTTCTTTTTCCTTGGGACCGTTCCTCCAGCCTTTTTGAATGCATCTAAACCCCTACATGTTAATATAACACAATAAATTGCATAAGTAAATAGTAATGTAATAAAAGATGTTAACGGATATAAAAATGAAATATTTCTCACCAGAATAATGGCATTCTCATTACGTGTCCAATTTTAGTGTTCAATGTACTCCCCGCAGGATCTAGATAATAAACAGTGAATGTCCCGGGGACAATGACTAGTAACTCCCAATGTCTACCGCTAGAAGTAAGAAGTTAACAATTAATAACTCAAAATGCAAAATAAAAATGGAATTTTCTTAAGTCCAAATTATAAATAAAGTAAACTTACTTGACATTGAATGGAGCTATTATTATCGTCTTCTTTTGCTGACCAAAAATTGTAAAAGCATCTATACAGTATTGTTGAACATTATCAGGGTCTTTAGCTACCAAACTAATCAATGATGGAATCAAAAATCCCACATGATCAAATGCAAATTGTTTGCAATGATCTTCGACTAGGTAGCTGCAAAACATATAGGCGTATGCATTAATATATAAGAAACCAGATCACCGGATCTTACACAAGGTATATGGATGTATAAACAAGATCTCACCTTATCCATGTCTCTATCATTGATGTATTCAGCCAATCATACATAAACAGCTCAATAATATCTTGTATAAATAAAGAGCTATCGTATGATTGACCTGCATAATCTGCATCTAAAGAAATAATTATAGGGCAATGTACATTATGTGCCCGTAGCCAACATGCCATTCCCCTACAAGCAGGACCTAACGGGTATGTTAGGTCAGTTGGAACCCAATCGGGTAATGCGGGAAGTGGAAGTGGAGGCCTAGGTGCTCCTGGTGTCTTCTTTTTAACCTGTACATATAATTTCAGATCAGTTGACATCATATATACACATTAACAGTCTAAATCAATGTAAATTTATCTTACAATTTCAGTCGTGTAGACGACATCTGCTTTGGGCCACAATATCACCCCGCCTTCTGCATCAGCAAGTCTATCAATATCCGGGTGGGGATATGGCAATGTAGCTTCTCTCCAATCAGGTAACACACGTATCGGGCTCACACGAACGTAGCCCTGTGGCATTGGAGTCCCGTGAAACATTGCCCCAGGAAGGGACGGGTAAGCCTGCGCCTCTGCAACAACGTAGTCTTGCATTCTTAAGCGGCATGGCTTCAATGCCTACAAATTTACGTAAAGAATATTATACATATATACATATCATCTTGAAAACATAACAACTTGAAAAGACTAACTACAATGTCATAAACAATACTTACAGCAGACGTGCTAGGCGATGGGTCTCCAGGATTACTCGCAGTCTGTGCATCAGGAGAAGAGTGGGTCGCCATAGGCGTATTGGAAGCCTGAGATGCCTGCCACCGCAGCAATTCTTCCTTGACCTTCTCAGCAACTACATCGTTGATCTTCTTAGCAACTAAATCCTCAACTCTCTTATTCTCCTATACATGGATAAAAGAAACATTAGCTTCTTATTAATGAATTTCCTTTTGCAGTAACATTCTAAAAAAAGAATAGGTTACCTCTTCTTGAGAAAGTCCCGCTCTGGGTTTGCGCTGGGATGGCCCAAAGAATGCTTTGATGCCAACACCAGCGCCGGCACCTCTAACACGTCCAGGATGCTCTGGGTTACCCAGAGCAACTGTCAATTCATCCCTTGTGCCCTGAGGGATGAACGTGCCTTGTTTCCTCTGCTCGTGCAGCTCCCGCTAATCACCATAAACAGAAATTGGTAAGTTAACACCACAAATAATCAATATTCAAACGATTTCTCTAAGAGTTGTATTTTACCATTTTTGCAGCCGCCTCAGCAGTTACAGGCTTCTTTATTTCACCCTTCTTGTTTTGCCTGCCAGCTATCCAGATATCATGGCGAGGCATGGGTGTGGCAGACTCCTGAGTAGGAGCAGACTCCTGAGTAGCCGCAGACTCCGCCTGTAGTCTTTGGCGAACGCTTGCATAGCCTTTTGGACCCATAGTGTGGTCATGCACATTCAGTGCACGCCTTGCTTTTTGTGCGTCACTGAGGGCCTAGTTAGTATGCACATTAATGATTTGGTTAGTAGCACTAAATGCTAATCTTGAATAGGTGAATACAATGTATATTAATTAAATTAGGAGTGACGCCTAATACCTTGAATTCTTCAGATTTTCTTGAAGCAACAAAATTGTCCCAATCTTCTTTGTCCAAGAAGTTCCATTGTTCAAGGGCTGACTTCTTCTTCTTATCACCCTCTTTTATGTATTCTCTGTTTAGATTTGTCCTATAATTCCTAAGCATCTTTCCAGCGCGTTGCATCACATTTTTACGATGCAACTTCTCATCCAATGCAAACAGATTCTGTAAAATAGAAATGTTATTAACTAGTATCCAAAATAGAATTGCAAATAATAGAATTTGTAATCTACAAAATAGAATTGCAAATAATAATAACTCACGCATAAATCCTTCCATATCAAGTCTTTTTTCCCTTGAGGAACTTTATGCCAATTGTCATACTTAACACCACAATGGCTCCGAGTGGTACACCCAAGATAGTTCACAAAATTATTGCGGTTCACTCCAATTGGATTTCCTCCATTATCAAACTCCACCACCAATTTAGATCCACTACCACTTAGCGCTAATAACTTCTTCAACAGAGTGATGCCCCTTTTCTTGTTAAGTGTCTGGTGTTGCGCATCAAGTTGCTCCAGTGCTTCAGTGGGTACAGGTGCATCAACCTAAAATTTGACAAAAATAAAACACACTAATTTTATAGAAATACAAGATATGTTTTTAGAACTTACATTAGTATCCTCGCCATGCTCGTCATGGACAGCATGCTCATCATGGACTTCATGCTCATCATGGACATCATGCTCATCATGGTCAGCCATCTGAAAATGTCATTAAAAAGGCAAACATTTAGCATTTCTATTAACTAGAAAAAGGCAAACATTTAGCATTTGTATTAACTAGAAAAAGGCAAACATTTAGCATTTGTATTAACTAGAAAAAGGCAAACATTTAGCATTTGTATAAACATACATGTCTCTAAAATTGTGATCTTTTATCAATTAACAATCCTTCATTGTGATCTCCGCGCACATATAAGTCATCATTAGCTTCAATATTTTGTGGAGTTGGCAACCCAACTGAGAATGGACTGGAGTCATCATACTTATCATAGTACTCTTCTTCATCTATAGGATCTTCAATGAACTGTCTTTTACCATGAAGAACAACCAACCATTTCTCATTTGCAGGATCATCGATATAGAATATTTGTTTCGCCTGTGATGCCAATATGAATGGTTCACCCTTCTCGCCAATCTTTTCAAAGTTCACCAAAGTGAAACCCAATTCATCCACTATAACTCCTTTGGTGTTATCAACCCAATTACATTTAAAGAGCGGAATTTTGAAATCTATGTAGTCAAACTCCCAAATGTCCTCAATGACACCGTAATATGACATTTTA
This sequence comes from Alisma plantago-aquatica, assembly GCA_963693085.1. Lineage (NCBI taxonomy): Eukaryota > Viridiplantae > Streptophyta > Magnoliopsida > Alismatales > Alismataceae > Alisma > Alisma plantago-aquatica. The sequence goes on from OY856412.1 coordinate 559,919,533, forward strand.
GCTTCACGTGGACTCTTATCCTTTGCACTTGCAAAGTACATAGTCGACGCTTGAAGAGTGACCCCACTATTTTGGACGACACTCTTATCATCTTGGCGCTTTGTGTAATATGTGAATCCATTAATGTCAAACCCTTCATAAGACATAACATTCGGTTTTGGTTTAAAGGCGAGGCATTTGATAGTTTCTGTAATATCATGTGGTGTTTGAGATAGTTGATGTAAGACTTTATCTTCAAACCACTTAGTAAAAGTCTTATTATGCTCTCTAGCAAGCCACATTGAACTTGCTCGAGGATGTTGTCTCTTTATGAAATTGGTATGTTCCTCGATATAAACACTCACTTCATCCATATTGTGTAAAATATACAAGTGAGCTTGTTCCAACTGCTCACGGCTGATTACTTTCACCCGTGATCCCAAAATTCCTTTGCCCTCCTCAATATTCTTGTCATTATCAGGAGTGTCATTACCACTGAGAAAGTCATTGCAAAAATCCATAACCTCTCTCGCCACATAACCTTCAATAATACTCCCTTCAGGCCGATAACGGTTTCGAACATCACCTTTAAAAACGCTCATGTATCGTTCAAAGGGATACATCCAATGCAAGAAAACTGGTCCCAACATTTTCACTTCCCTAGTCAAGTGGACAACAAGATGTACCATGATATCAAAGAACGAAGGAGGGAAATACATCTCAAGCTGACATAGGGTAACAACCACTTCTCTTTGCAAATTATCGAGAGTATCAGGGTCAATAACTTTGCTGCATAGACTGTTGAAAAAGAAACAAAGTCTGGTAATCGCAAACCTTACATGCTTCGGCAATATAGATCGAATTGCCACGGGCAATATTTGTTGCATTAGAGTGTGACAATCATGAGATTTAAGACCTATCAACTTCAGATCTTTCATTGATACCAATCTACATAGTCCTTTTGAAATAATACACAATCATTCGGGCATGCGTGTATCTTCTTGGCCTCCATTCCCATTGGGCACAACATTTTCTTTACCTGGTATGTTGAGATTGGAAGCTCGTTTCCTTCAGGAAGCATTTCTTTCAACAAAGTCAACAATGAAGTGAAGCTTTTGTCGCTCCATCTATTGTTAGCTTTCAACTTATACAATCTCAAGACAGCGCTAAGCTTCGTAAACTTAGCACAACCTGTGTATAACGGTATCTCAGCATCATGCACAATGTTTGTAAAGATAGGAGGTGGATCGGTGTGCTCTACCCTACAACTATCCAGCATCGCATCAACGATGTCTGCTGGAACTGGTTCGTTCACATTTACGTCATCAGAGGCAATTTCTTCTTCCACCCAAGCACTGCTATCGACATCTACTGGTTTCGATTTTGAAATCTCTCCATGCCAGTGCCATTCTGTATAGCCTTGTACAATCCCGTTGCACATGACATGACTTTTGATTTCCTCACCAGTGTTGACTTTCAAGTTGTTACCGCAATGCCTACATGGACAGTAGAACCTATCTGTAGGTTTTTTCCTATGTTCCTCGGCAAATCTAATAAACTGATCAAGACCAGATATAAACTCTGGGGTGCAACGATTACGAATCGACATCCATGATCTATCCATTCTATGATCAGAGAAAACAAGTATATATTAGGAAAAGATTAGGCAACATTTCCCTAGTATATAATAAATGTGTACCACCTATCCCATCCTTGAACACCTAATCTCACTAGTAAGTGTATAATGTGTATTGGGTTTTCGAGAAAATTTCGGCAGCATTTCCCCGCTGTTCTCTAAGTACATATGTACTTAGAGAACAAACGGGGAAATGCTACCAAAATTTTCTCAAAAACCCAATACACATTATACACTTACATCCTAAGTGAGATTAGGTGTTCAAGAACAGTCCCAAACCGGGGACTATCCAAGATTTACTCCTAATGAGTCAATCTTGGACGGGTTTCTAGGCCAACAAACACATTTGATGTCATTCTTATATATAATAAATGTGTACCACCTATCCCATCCTTGAACACCTAATCTCACTAGTAAGTGTATAATGCGTAATTGGTTTTCAAGAAAATTTCGGCAGCATTTCCCCGCTGTTCTCTAAGTACATATGTACTTAGAGAACAAACAGGGAAATGCTACTGAAAGTTTCTCAAAAACCCAATACACATTATACACTTACATCCTAAGTGAGATTAGGTGTTCAAGAACAGTCCCAAACCGGGGACTATCCAAGATTTACTCCTAATGAGTAAATCTTGGACGGGTTTCTAGGCCAACAAATACATGTGTTGCATTCTTATATATAATAATTGTCTATAAACTACATGCAACATGGTTAATCCTAATCAACAGAGCATTATTAAATAATAAATCAAGAAATCAATAGTTTCAAACAAAAGGTCTAGGAATCTTTACTAGACATTATATGTATCCCTAATCATCATATTTAACATACTACATTATTTTGAACATCCAGATCAGATTAAGATCATACTATGTTATAACATATTATCGAAGGAAACATATTCTTCATGTAGTGTTGATTCTAGAAGTCTAAGAAGGGAATCTGAGAATTTTAGATGCTTACAGTCTCTAAGGGATAGAAGTAAGGAATAATTTATACCTTTTCTAGTTAAGGATTTTGTAGATACTTGGACTAGTCCTAAATGAAGAAAGTTGTATCTTAGATTATTTTTTATCATGTTTAGATCTCTTTCAGATAGAAGTTGTATGCATTCCTATGAAGGTGTAACTCATATAGTTTTTTCAGTATCCTTAATGTAATAATTAGATATCAAATGAAAACTACCTTTTGAGTAAATGGTGGCGTAGGAAGGTCCAGTTTTGCATTGGAATGAATGGTGACATAGTAAGGGGCAATTTACATTTGGATAATCGATAGAAGTGAGTGACTAGAGGTGAATTAGGGTTTGTAATTAAAGGGTGTATAATTTTCTTAGGATTTAAAGGAGAATATCTACATAAAATTGCAATAAAAAACAACAACATGATGAACATGATGAATATGATATCAAATGAAAACTACCTTAGTCAGAGATAAAGATGTGTCTAAGAACAGTTATCAAAATTTCTAGTATATAGTTCTTTTTTTATAATTGTCTAAGAACACTGACTCCAGAAAACCAGTTGGCGCATACCTGTTGGCGCGGGAGGCAGCGGGAGTCAGGTGGAAGCTGATGGCGTGGCGGCGAGCTCCAGGTGTCAAGCAGGCGTCGGCGGCGCCGTCGGCGGCGAGCTCCAGTCAGGCAGGCCGCGGCGGCGATCAGCTCCAGGCGTCAGGCAGGCTGAGGCGGCGAGCTCCAGGCTCGTCAGGCGTCGGCGGCGAGCTCCAGCAGCAGTGGCGGCGGAGAAGGGGGCGCCGGAGTAGCAGTGGCGGCACGACGGAGCTGTCGTGGAGAAGAAGGAGAAGAGAATCGACGGCGACAGGGTGGGAAATCGACGGAGAAGCAGAAAAAGGGCTCGCAATGAAACAGAAGAAGAGGAAGAGTCGGGCATCGCGGGTTATAAAGTCCCAAATAGCGTCGGTTTTTTACAACAACCGACGCCTAAACGTCTTTAGCGTCGGTTGTCTGAGAAAACCGACGTCCAACTGGGCGATAATTTCATGAAATTGTTTGGCGGGAACCACCTTCAGCGTCGGTTATCCTTTAATCACCGATGCTGAAGGTGACACTTTTCGCGCAAATTTTCATCAGACATAGGCGTCGGTTTCTACCTAAATAACCGACGCTGAAAAGGACACTATTTTTCGCGGGCGACTTTAAGCGTCGGTTTGTTATAAACAACCGACACTGAAGACAAAGCGGTACCCGTGTCTGGCTGGTCTTCGAATATAGACGTCGGTTTTCGTAAACAACCGACGCCTAACATAGAAGGCGTCGGTTTTTCTTAATAACCGACGCCCAGAAAAGTGTCACTGAATGCTATTTCTGTAGTAGTGTTCCTTCTTATTTCGATCTCCTCTTCAACCCTAGCCAACTTTTACAATAAAAAGCTTGAGGACTAGCCTAGGGGGAGATTCAAGAGCTTCATCCACCATTAATGGCGTGATCTTGGAGCTTTGGAGCTCAATTGGAGGCGGGTTTTATAACTCAAACCCTTAAACATTGCTATTGCATCAATTCTCTATGCTTTGTTGATTGATTTCTTCAATTTGATACACTCTTGTTTCTTTGCTGCAATTTCCATCAAGAACGGTTGCTGTTATTGGTTTTTAGAAGGAAGGGGATGATTACATCATCCTAGATGCTTATCCAAAGAAAATTACCAAGCCAAATGGTTTTGATAGCTATTCCAAATTGTTTTAATTTGATTGTCTATGCGGTTTCAGCAAACCGTTTAAGGGCAAACGGTTTGAAACCGTTTGCGAGCAAACGGTTTCAAAACCGTTTGCGATGGTTGACCAAGCGTTGACCGTTTGGGAATCTTGTTACTAATTATGTATACTAATGACCCTCCAAATTTGAGGGGTTAACTCCAAAGGAATCGTGAGTTGAAGGCCAATCAATTAGGCAAATCAAATTGAATTAAATGCTGATTTTCAACCTGATTAACTGGACCGGTTTGCGAAAACGGTTTCAAAACAGTTTGATATGGTTGACCAAGCGTTGACTGTTTGGGATTACTGTTCCTAATGATGTTGGTTAATAACCCTCCAAATTTGAGGGGTTAACTCCAAAGGAATCGTGAGTTGAAGCCTAATCAATTACGGAAACCTAATTAGATGAAGTGCTGATTTGCAACCTGATTAACTTGACCTTTTTGGGCAAACGGTTTCAAGACCGTTTGGTGGAGTTGACCAAGCGTTTACGATTTTATATTCCTGTTACTAATGATGTTGGTTAATAACCCTACAAATTTGAGGGGTTAACTCCAAAAGAATCATGAGTTGAAGGCTAATCAATTAGGCAAACCCTAATTGAAAACAGTGCTGAAATTCCAATGAGTTAAGTTGAGATTTTGGGTTGATTAGCCCAAACGGTTTCAAGACCGTTTGGGGATCACCCAAACGGTCTCACGACCATTTGGGGGTCACCCCAAGACCGTTTGGAGGTCTGGGGTCAAGTATAGTTGATCAATTGAAGGTCCAAAGGTACCAATCATATTGCAGTTAAGTGCTGAATTGTTGATCAACTCGATAGACCAATCCTTGATGATGTTTCACTAGAATCCAAAGGATGGATGGGCCAAACGGTCTGAAGACCGTTTGGAGATCATCCAAACAGTGTCAAGACCGTTTGGAGGTCACCCAAGACCGTTTGGAGGTCTAGGGTTGAGTATGGTTAAGCAATTGAAGATCCAATGTCACTAAGTTGAAGTGTAATCAATTGCTGATTTGGTGATCAATTCAATGATCCAAACCTTACTTGGATGGCTTGGATTTGAGTGATATGATGGGAAAACGGTCTCAAGACCGTTTGGAGGTCATCCAAACGACCTCAAGACCGTTTGGGGTCAGGTCAAACCCAATTTGGTTGATGGTTCAATGGTTTCAAAGCAACTAGTCTTACATTGATTAGTATTGAAGGATCATCGATTCCAAACCCTAAGTCAATTGATTCAAAACCTAATTGATGACCAATTTAGGGTCAATTGAGGGTCAAATCAGTTGAAGGTTGACCTATTTAACTCAATTAAAGTATGAGCATAGGTCCAATTGATGATTGGTTCCATGAATTCAATAATTGAAGGAATCAACATTGGAAACCCTAATTCAATTGGATACCTCATGTTATTAAAGGTCCAATTGATCAAACCTTTTTGGAAACCTAATGTAATTAGGTGAGAGACATCCTTAATGGCACTAATCAATAATGCATAACAAATGCATGGATTCCAATACATGATGTAAACCCTAATTGAGGTTGATTCCATATATAACCTAATAAGAGGTTGTCTACATATGAAATCACTAGTTAGGATGAATAGTAAACCCTAGTTGAGGGTGTATCCAAGTGAAATCCTAGTTGAGGGTGTATCCATGTGAAACCCTAATTGAGGGTGATTTCATGAGAAACCCTAATTGGGAATGATTAGTAAACCCTAATTATGGGCAATGTGATATGAAATCCCTAATGAAGGGTGATGCTATATGCAATCTCTATTCTAAAGAAGGGAGATGGTATGTAAAACCCTAATCCCTAAAGAAAGAATAGAATTCATACTTGAATATGATTCATGAGGTGAACTCCTGTAGCACGACCGTGTTAGGTAGCACGGCCGTGGTGGATTCACTTTGCACGACCGTGCAAGGCAGCACGACCGTGGTGGCTTCCCTTTGCACGGCCGTTCTTGACTACACGGCCGTGGTGCACTATGCTTGACTTAGAGTTGATTTGAAAGTGACCTAACATGGTCATTTTGTTAATTCCCAACTTAAGGATGAGAGATAAACTCATATCTTGTGATGATAATCAATTAATGATACATGATGAGAGTAATAAGTATGAATGAATACTTATGATATCAATGAATTCTTCCAGAGGAGGGTAGCAATGAATTAGGGTTGGAGTGATAATACAAATATGAAACCCTAATTGATAAGAAAGGAAAATCCTAAATGTAACATCCCTGACCTGGGTTATGCTTTAACCCTAGGTGTTTTGATTAAGAAAGATGATTGTATGCTTAATCTCATCTTGTGAAAAGTAATTAAGGCTCAAAAGGAACCTATGTTTCAATTTTGGTCCTGTTTGAACAATGTTGAAGCAATGTTTACTTATTTTGGACTAAAGTGTAAATTACCCAAGTTGAGGGGTTAAATTGCAAATGTTGCATGATAAGATTTTCCTCTGATGTTGTGAAATCATAAGAATGAATATAATGGAGTGGTATGGTTTTCCCAAGCCTGGACACCAAGATAGAGCTTGTTGGACAATGTTGTGCATTAAAACCTAGTTTTGGAGTAAAGTGCAATTTACCCAAAATCCAGGGTTCAATATGCAAATTACCACTTCAATAAGGTCCTTAATGTTTCTTGGCATCATGTAGAGAAAATAAAATGAGAGGAGAATCTCATTTGAATTAAGATGGAGGAGAGAGAATCTTGATATTAAAATAATCAAGATTTAATCCTAATTGAAACCCTAATAATAAATTTAGGGCAAAAATGAATAAAAATAATTGAAGGGCTTTCAACAAAAATGTTTTGGGTTGATTTTGAATAAGTATGGACGTTCCTTTGCCAAGATAAGGAACGAAAATATCTTAAGTAGGTGAAATTCCACTCACCTTATTATAAAGAAAAGTAATTTCCACTCACATATGGGATATTAATATAAAAAGCATTAAGGTGCTTAATTTGCTTTTCTTTAAATTGAGGATAATGAAGTAGAATTAAAGTAAAAGGGATATGCCTCGTATCCATGGAGTTGAGGGGGAATAGGCGGCCATAATTTTTGGATTAATTGGATTTTTATAAGGCATATTCTCTCTCATCAATTTCTTTATAAAAGTCCCATTTCCAAGTCCAAACCAAGGCCTTTTTCGGATTTTCTTCTTCCCCTTGCTTGCAAAACCGACCAAGGAGCTAGGGAGGAGCAGGGATCATGTCCCCAACCTGTGGGTAAGACCTTGATCTTCGTTCTCCTTGATTTCATGGTGGAAATCGAAAATAAATTATGGATTCCTTCTTATTTCGATCTCCTCTTCAACCCTAGCCAACTTTTTCATCCAAAAGCTTGAGGACGAGCCTAGGGGGAGTTGCAAGAGCTTCATACACCATTGTTGCCGTGGTCTTGTATCTTTGGAGCTCAATTGGAGGCGGGTTTTATAACTTAAACCCTTAAACATTGCTATTGCATCAATTCTCTATGCTTTGTTGATTGATTTCTTCAATTTGATGCACTCTTGTTTCTTGCTGCAATTTCCATCAAGAACGGTTGCTGTTCTTGGTTGTTCGAAGGAAGGGGATGATGAAATCATCCTAGATGCTTATCCAAAGAAAATTACCAAGCCAAATGGTTTTGATAGCTACCCCAAATCGTTTTAATTTGATTGGCTATGCGGTTTCGGCAAACCGTTTAAGGGCAAACGGTTTGAAACCGTTTGGGAGCAAACGGTTTCAAGACCGTTTGAGATGGTTGACCAAGCATTGAATGTTTGGTAATCTTTATACTAATTATGTAGACTAATGACCCTCCAACTTTTAGGGGTTAACTCTAAAGGAATCGTGAGTTGAAGCCTAATCAATTAGGGAAACCTAATTGGATTAAGTGCTGATTTTCAACCTGATTAACTTGACCTTTCTGGGAAAACGGTTTCAATACCGTTTGGTGGAGTTTACCAAGCGTTGACCGTTTGAGATTCCTGTTCCTAATGATGTTGGTTAATGACCCTCCAAATTTGAGGGGTTAACTACAAAAGAATCATGAGTTGAAGGCTAATCAATTAGGAAAACCCTAATTGAAAACAGTGCTGAAATTCCAATGAGTTAAGTTGAGATTTTGGGTTGATTAGCCCAAACAGTTTCAAGACCATTTGGGGATCACCCCAAGACCGTTTGGAGGTCTGGGGTCAAGTATAGTTGACCAATTAAAGGTCCAAAGGTACTAATCATATTGCAATGAAGTGCTGAATTGTTGATCAACTCGATAGACCAATCCTTGATGATTTTTCACAAGAATCCAAAGAATGGATGGGAAACGGTCTCAAGACCATTTGGAGGTCATCCAAACGGTCTCAAGACCGTTTGGTGGTCACCCAAGACCGTTTGGAGGTCTAGGGTTGAGTATGGTTAGGTGTTTGAAAGCCTAAAGGTACCAAGTTGATCTGCAATAAATTGTTGAATTGGTGAGCACTTCAATGATCCAAACCCTACTTGGATGGCTTAGTTTTGAGTGATTTTATGGGAAAACGGTCTCAAGACCGTTTGGAGGTCATCCAAACGACCTCAAGACCGTTTGGGGTCAGGTCATACCCAATTTGGATGATGGTTCAATGGTTTCAAAGTAACTAGTCTTACATTGATTAGTGTTGTTGAATCATCGATTCTAAACCCTAATTCAATTGAATCAAACCCTAATTGATGACCAATTGAGGGTCAATTGAGGGTCAAATCAGTTGAAGGTTGACCTATGAAACTCAATTGAAGTATGAGGGTAGGTCCAATTTATGACTGGTTCCATGAATCCAATGATTGAAGGAATCAACATTGGAAACCCTAATTCAATTGGATGCTTTATGTAATGGAGGCCCAATGTGATTGAATCTCTTGAGAATTAAGATGATGAATGATCCATTGACCCAATGATGATTAGTAATGATAAAAAAAGAAGGTACAAAGGTTGAAAACCCTAACAGTACCTAAGAGACTAGTACCAATTAAGGAATGAATCCCTAATTGCTTATTGGACCAATGACTTGATACACTACGTTAATCATAGTTCTATGCCCTTGATTGAAGGGTTGATATGATCTAATCAATTTGAGATGATGTTAACATGAATTCATACATGAATATGATTCATGTGGTGATTAAGGGTATGATCCTTAAGAAGAGAGATCATGAAACCCTAATCATGAATATAAACCCTAATTGATAGGGCTTTTGGGTTTTAACCCTAATTGAGGGCAATTCTAAATGTAACCCTAATCCAGGGTGAGGATGTAACCCTAAGTCAGGGTAGTGATGTGTGAAACTCCAATTTAGGGAAATGAGATGTAAAACCCTAATTGGGATGAATAGTGAATCTCTAGTTATGGACAATTGAATGAAATCCTAATGGAGATGCATAGTAAACCCAAATTGTGGGTGACTAAGGTGGAAACCCTAGTTGAGGGTGATTCCATGAGAAACCCTAGTTGAGGGTGATTCCATGAGAAACCCTAGTTGAGGGTGATTCCATGAGAAACCCTAGTTGAGGGTGATTCCATGAGAAACCCTAATTAAGAGTTAACATCACATGAAGCTCTAATGTTATGTTGTGATGAGAGGCCCTAAGAAGGGTGAAGGTATGTGAGACTCTAATGTGGAGTAATAATACATAAATCCCTAATCTTAAGCAATATGACAATGAATTATAATCCTAATTTTAAATAAGGGTATAAGGAAACCCTAATGATGAGATAGAAGGAATGGCCTTATAAAGGTGAAACATTTATTATGGTTGATTATAGGCAAGCTTATTGTAAGCAATGCCTTAATCTGAGATGGGTCCATATCATTAAAGATAGTTGGACCATTCTTATGTGTAACCTATGCACTTTATGGTAAGAGTGATAGGTTAGTGGATGAAAGGATTAAGATGGGAAATACCTTAATCTAAGATAAGCTGGTAACTTAAGAAAGTAGTATGCGATGATCAATGATGAGTTAAAGCAATTAAATTCCATGAACTGTGTAATCAGGATTGGTTACAGACCAATGCCTGGCGGTGTAATCAGGTTTGGTTAAAGCCCAATACCTGGCAGAGGCTTAATGCCTATAATCAGGGTTGGTTAAAGTCCAATGCCTGGCTGTGTAATCAGGATTGGTTAAAGTCCAATGCCTGGCTGTGTAATCAGGATTGGTTAAAGTCCAATGCCTGGCTGTGAAATCAGGGTTGGTTAAAGTCCAATGCATGGCTGTGAAACCAGGGTTGGTTAAAGTCCAATGCCTGGCTGTGTAATCAGGATTGGTTAAAGTCCAATGCCTGGCTGTGAAATCAGGGTTGGTTAAAGTCCAATGCCTGGCTGTGAAATCAGGGTTGGTTAAAGTCCAATGCCTGGCTATGAAATCAGGGTTGGTTAAAGTCCAATGCCTGGCTGTGAAATCAGGATTGGTTTAAGTCCAATGCCTGGCTGTGAAATCAGGGTTGGTTAGAGTCCAATGCCTGGCTGTGTAATCAGGTTTGGAGAAATCCAATACCTGGCAGAGGTGTAATGCCTGTAATCAGGGTTGGTTAAAGACCAATGCATGGCAGTGTAATCAGGTTTGGAAGAGTCCAATACCTGGCAGAGGCTCAATGCCTGTAATGATGACACAGGATTGGTAATAACCCAATACCTGTATTAATGATATATGAGTACATGGTAGATGTAATTCCTTATCTGTTTAGCAGACTGACTAAGGCCAATAAGTTGAAACAAGAATGTCTCATGGGTGACATATCAAGATAATGAGTGTCACAAGAGAAGTTTGACATGATGGTATAATATGGAGGATAAATGATATACATGTTCTTCCTATTCCTTATTAAGAGAATGCTTTAAACTGCTTATCATCTGCCTATATTTATCTTCTTAAGATGCAATAATAATGTTTCTGGCGGAGAGTTATATCTCTCGCTGGGGCAATTTACAATTGTCTCACCCCCGTGGGATCCAACATTTTTAGGTGGACGCGGACAAAGAGGCGGATACTCTTTTGCAGGAAAAGGAAAGCAACAGCTTGGACAGCAGTGAGATCTCAGGTGGAGGCACTGACTGTCAAGTCATATAGATAGTAGTCCTATGTGTCGTCTCTGTACTCTCAGGTCCTCAGAGTTTTCGGTCAGTGTTTTTGATATATCAAACTGAGGTTTTGGCTTGATGCCTCGAGATTCATATGCTGTCTGTATATAATGTTCATAAGGCAGCTGATGTTGTAGTCTATGAAAAAAGATGGTACAAGTTATATATGTTTGAACCAGAATGTAAATGTTATACAATGGTTCTTGTTGTAAAGGATTTCCTATGTGTGGATCTCTTTGCAAAAAGTTTTAATTTTTAGTGATTTTCGCTAATCCGCTACTTGATGAACGCTTCCACATTAGTTAATCATGTTTTCGCGAGACGGTCGTTTCACTAACCCTAGCTTTGGGTAAAAGGATGAAAAGCCCCAATTGATGGTAAACCCTAACCCTGGTAAGGGAATAGTGGTGTTACCCTATATTGCATGATGTGTTGTGAACTTGATAAGTCTATTATCATGTGTGACAATCATGCAGGTATCATGGGTGATGATCATAGCTAAGTATGATCTATGATGTCTAATTGATAAGAGTTGATTGGCCATATGTGCCATTATGTTTTTGTTACTTAGAAAGAAGTAACAAAATTAGTATGGGCTTGTAAGCCTTGTGAATAAAGTTGTTGCCTAGTGAGAGGTGACAAAATGTGAATGGCCTTGTAAGCCTTGTGAATAAAGTTGTTGCCTAGTGAGAGGTGACAAGATGTGAATGACCTTGTGAGCCATGTGAATAAAGTTGTTGCCTAGTGAGAGGTGACAAGATGTGAATGGCTTATGAGCCATGTGAATAAGTATCTGATGAAGGTGGTACATGTCTCTTTATAGCATTTGTCTGAATAAAATATGTTTCAGAACTTGACTGATGCTAAAAGAATATGATAATGTACTTAATTAATCAAGTGAAATCTATTCATGTAGTGCTCTGACCATAGATCCATCATTGTCAGGAATAGGTGATGGTGAAACAGGTTGCTCCGCAACATATCCTGGATTTCGTATATTTTTGAATATACGGGGGTCAATGGGCGAAAATATCCTTACGTCCTCTTGAAGTGATTGTGAGGAGGTAAACAAGAAACCTCTCAAATCCTTCATGAATAGGTCGGGATAGATGTATCACTAATCTCCCAATGATTGGGCCAGATGTTGTACACATCCCCCAATGTTTTGTCGGGTCGACGGAGATAAACATGAAATCTCTCGATTGCCGACAAGAGTGTAGTTGACGCTGTAACTCTGTAGCGAAGTTGCCAGCATACCATGGAAAGCAACGTTAGCAGAGACACGAGATGTCATGTGTTTTGTCTCGCACTGACTGAGACGTGGGAGGTCTTGGAAATCGGCTCTTCCCTAGCCCTATGTATGGTACCAGTTTTGACTTCGCAATGGCCGGTTGGAGTATGAGCGGTATACCTCATCTCCTCAGAGCTTAAATATGATTGTAAAATGTAATCAGCCGTATAGCATGTTTGCTTAAGGATTGAATACGGAGATTCATTGGCTGATGTTGCATTTCTTTGTGCATTCCTTAGCGGATAAACGTTATTTATGTTTCCTTATATTCTCTGCAAAGTAGACAGATGAAATACTTATCTACCATGGGTATATGCAATGCTCTCCTTGAGAATAGGAGATTATCTTATTCTGTTCTATGATGAATAATTCTACCTTATATGGTAAAAGTAACCCCTGCTCAGTTTTAATTTAATAAACTGCAGTAACAATGTTTTGGCGGAGAGTTATATCTCTCGCTGGGGCAATTTTCAATTGTCTCACCCCCGTGGGAAACATTTTTAGGTATGCATGGGAGGCAAGGCAGGAATTCCCTAAGATTAGAGAAAGAGCAGCAGCAACAACAACGACAAGGAAAGCAATGAGATCTCAGGTGGAGATATTGTCTGTCAAGTCATATAGATAGTAGTCCTATGTGTCGTCTCTGTACTCTCAAGTCCTCGGAGTTTTAAATGATTCAATCGGAGTTTTGGCATAGGGCCTCAAAGTTTTTATACTTCCTGTGTATATTTGTTAGAAGGGCAGTTAATGTTGTAATCCTTAAAAAGGAATTGTACAGGCTGTGTACTTGTGATCCAGGATGAAATGGAAACACTTTGGTTCTTGGTTAAAGAGTTTTCCTATGAATGGATCTCTTTACAAATGGTTTTAATTTTTAGTGATTTTTGGTAATCCGCTGCAACTAATGATCGCTTCCGCATGTTTTATTATTGTTAATGACACTTGTTATCTTAGTGATGGCGGGTGTTGTTACAATTTAGTGGTATCATAGCTCTAGGTTCGCTGAGTCTACAGAGACATAGGACTAAGATGTTGAGTCTGTGTTAGTGTCCTCCAGTATACCCTATAATGATTTCTGCTTGTGCAGAAAAAGGGTAAAGTTTTAAAATGACTGGAGAGCACGAGGAACACATTGCTAAGGGCAATGTTATTGCACCAAGAAGAGGTGCAAGGGATCATGCAAGAATAGAATGAGTGCCTGAGAATCCCCATTAAGTCCTGATCAAGATAGAGAATCCTATGATCATGTTCTTATTGGGCAGATTAGGGCAACAATAATGCATATAGTGGACTGGATGCTAGCCTTACAACCTAGGTAATCAGTCCTTTATATAGAAAGCTTGAGCTTTAAATGAGTTCCTAAATGACTTAGTCATGTTGGAATGAGGGAAAATGTGGAAAAGATTAACTTATGGCAAGAAAGTAGACTCTTCCATGAGTTTAGACAGATAATAAATCTGTGATGGCAATGCCCAAGAAGGGGCAATAAGCTGAAAAGTAGGTGATGATCTCTATAATTTTAGAGACATTTGCCTAATGGCTCTAAAAAGCCAAGGTTTTTGGTATAAATAGTGCAATAAATGCCTAGTGTACTAGGGCAGTAGCCACTAAGTAAGTGCAAAGGTCTTAACCTTTCACCTGTAAGATTCCATGGCTTAGTTTTTACTTCAGTAATAAGACTACTAAGACCATGATATGAGGACAAGGTATGGTATAATAATGTACATGTTAAGTACACTAAACCCTTTTTGTTATAAAAAGGAGGATTGTTGATTTTGTTTTCCCTATTTGTTGCTATATAGGGAAGGAATGATGAAAGCTAGAATTTGAATTCTGTTCAGTATTCTTTTAAATACTCTACGTTGTTCTTACCTCTATGAAAGAGGAAGAGGTATAGAAGAGATGTCTGGATAAAATCCAGGTATGTTAAATCTTATGTTATTATAATATGAAAAGCAAGAAATATGATAGCATGTAAGTGCATACTACTTGATCTCAGTATTTGTAAACCCTGATCATGTGTACAACTATTGATGATAAAGTGAGTATGGAAAATCTTAGATTGATATCTTTTTTATTGCCCTGATCAAGCAATCATTCTGATACAATCTAATGAGTATCATGAAATAAGAAATATGGTATGGATAAATGTATCATACCTTAAGTACAAGAAAGAAGGATCTGATAGGAATTCAGATCAGTATGTGTATATGAGGAAGTAAAAGTATGACCCTCATATGATGAGAAAGAGAACAAGGGAGGTGATCCCTGTTCAATAATGTTGTAAATATGATAAAAGAAAGATGAGAATATGATGTGTTTTCAACACATGTGACTGATACCAGGGTAAGGGATTCTGGTATCTGAGAATTATCAGATAGTTTAGATTGGCTACCTGGAGTGGTCAACTATGAAATCAGTCTGATTATATGAAATGATATGAACATCATATGTTAGGGGTTTATGCTTTTCATAAACATAACAACTAAATATATCTTTAAGATAAGATCTCAATTGACTCTATGAGAATATTGTGAGAAGGAACTTTGTGTTGATCAAAGTTCTATGATGTCTCCATAACAATGAGGTGTTATGTAGAGACATGATGATATGATGAATGAATAATATATGATCCCTTTATCTGGGATTTCGAGGACGAAATCCTTGTTAGGGGTTTATAATTTGTAACATCCCTGACCTGGGTTATGCTTTAACCCTAGGTGTTTTGATTAAGAAAAATGATTATATGCTTAATCTTATCTTATGAAAAGTGATTAGGGCTCAAGAGAAACCTATGTTTCAATTTTGGTCCTGTTTGAACAATGTTGAAACAATGTTTGCTTATTTTGGACTAAAGTGCAAATTACCCAAGTTGAGGGGTTAAATTGCAAATATTGCATGATAAGATGTTCATCTGATGTTGAGACATAATAAGAATGAATATGATGTAGTGGTATGGTTTCCACAAGCTTGGGCACCAAGATTAAGCTTGTAAAGTAATCCTTGTGCATTAAAACCTAGTTTTGGTGTAATGTGCAATTTACCCAAAATCTAGGGTTCAATATGCAAATTACCACTTCAATAAGGCCCTTAATGTTTCTTGGCATCAGGTAGAGAAAATAAAATGAGAGGGGCATCTCATTTGAATTAAGTTGGAGGAGAGAGAATCTTGATATTAAAATAATCAAGATTTAATACTAATTGAAACCCTAATTCAATTTAGGAAAAAAATGAATGTATTAATTAAAGGGCCTTCAACCAAAATGTTATTGGTTGATTTTGGTTAACGATGGACGTTCTTTTTCCAAGATAAGGAACGAAAATATCCTAAGTAGGTGAAACTCCACTCACCTTATTATAAAGAAAAGTAATATCCACTCACATATGGGATATTAATATATTAAGCATTAATGTGCTTAATTTGCTTTTCGTTAAATCATGGATAATTGAGAGGAATATGAGGCAATGAAGATAGATTCGTCCTTAAGGATTTTGAGGGGAATTTGAGGGGGAAGAGGCGGCCATGTTTTTGGAATTAAATGCATTTTAATAATGCATTTTCTCTCTCATCAATTACTTTATAAAAGTGCCTTTTCCAAATGAATTGAAAGGCTTTTTCGGCCCTTTCTTCTTCCTTTACTTTGGATGAGCGCAAGGGGACTTATTAGCAACAGGAGGACGAGACCCAACCTGTTGGTAAGCTTCTTGACCCTCGTTCTTCATGATTTCATGGTGGAAATCGAAAATAAATTATGGATTCCTTCTTATTTCGATCTCCTCTTCAACCCTAGCCAACTTTTACAATCAAAAGCTTGAGGACGAGCCTAGGGGTAGTTGCAAGAGCTTCATCCACCATTAATGGCGTGATCTTGGAGCTTTGGAGCTCAATTGGAGGCGGGTTTTATAACTCAAACCCTTAAACATTGCTATTGCATCAATTCTCTATGCTTTGTTGATTGATTTCTTCAATTTGATACACTCTTGTTTCTTTGCTGCAATTTCCATCAAAAACGGTTGATGTTCTTGGTTGTTCGAAGGAAGGGGATGATGACATCATCCTAGATGCTTATACAGAGAAAATTATCAAGCCAAATGGTTTTGATAGCTATTCCAAATTGTTTTAATTTGATTGGCTATGCGGTTTCAACAAACCGTTTAAGGGAAAACGGTTTGAAACTGTTTGGGAGAAAACGGTTTCAAAACCATTTGCGATGGTTGACCAAGCGTTGACCGTTTGGGAATCTTGTTCCTAATTATGTAGACTAATGACACTCCAAATTTTAGGGGTTAAATACAAAGGAATCGTGAGTTGAAAGCCAATCAATTAGGAAAATCAAATTGAATTAAATGATGATTTTCAACCTGATTAACTGGACCGGTTTGGGAAAACGGTTTCAAAACCGTTTGAGATGGTTGACCAAGAGTTTACCGTTTGGGATTCCTGTTCCTAATGATGTTGGTTAATAACCCTCCAAATTTGAGGGGTTAAATCCAAAGGAATCGTGAGTTGAAGCCTAATCAATTAGGGAAACCTAATTGGATTAAGTGCTGATTTTCAACCTGATTAACTTGACCTTTTTGGGAAAACGGTTTCAAGACCGTTTTTTTTGGAGTTGACCAAGTGTTGACCGTTTGCGATTCCTGTTCCTAATGATGTTGGTTAATAACCCTCCAAAGTTGAGGGTTTAAATCCAAAATAATCATGAGTTGAAGGCTAATCAATTAGGCAAACCCTAATTGAAAACAGTGCTGAAATTCCAATGAGTTAAGTTGAGATTTTGGGTTGATTAGCCCAAACGGTTTCAAGACCGTTTGGGGATCACCCAAACGGTCTCAAGACCGTTTGGGGGTCACCCCAAGACCGTTTGGAGGTCTGGGGTCAAGTATAGTTGATAAATTGAAGGTCCAAAGGTACCAATCATATTGCAGTTAAGTGCTGAATTGTTGATCAACTCGATAGACCAATACTTGATGATTTTTCACTGGAATCCAATAGATGGATGGGCCAAACGGTCTCAAGAACGTTTGGAGATCATCCAAACGGTCTCAAGACCGTTTGGGGGTCACCCAAGACCGTTTGGAGGTCTAGGGTTGAGTATGGTTAAGCAATTGAAGATCCAATGTCACTAAGTTGAAGTGTAATCAATTGCTGATTTGGTGATCAAAGTCAATGATCCAAACCTTATTTGGATGGCTTGGATTTGAGTGATATGATGGGCAAACGGTCTCAAGACCGTTTTTAGGTCATCCAAACGACCTCAAGACCGTTTGGGTTCAGGTCATACCCAATTTGGTTGATGGTTCAATGGTTTCAAAGCAACTAGTCTTACATTGATTAGTATTGAAGGATCATCGATTCCAAACCCTAAGTCAATTGATTTAAACCCTAATTGATGACCAATTTAGGGTCAATTGAGGGTAAAATCAGATGAAGGTTGACCTATTTAACTCAATTAAAGTATGAGCATAGGTCCAATTGGTGATTGGTTCCATGAATTCAATAATTGAAGGAATCAACATTGGAAACCCTAATTCAATTGGATACCTCATGTTATTGAAGGTCCAATTGATCAAACCTTTTTGGAAACCTAATGTAATTAGGTGAGAGACATCCTTAATGGTACTAATAAATAATGCATAACAAATTCATGGAGTCCAATAAATGATGTAAACCCTAATTGAGGTTGATTCCATATATAACCTAATAAGAGGTTGTCTACATATGAAATTACTAGTTAGGATGAATAGTAAACCCTAGTTCAGGGTGTATCCAAGTGAAACCCTAGTTGAGGGTGTATCCATGTGAAACCCTAATTGAGTGTGATTTCATGAGAAACCCTAATTGGGAATGATTATTAAACCCTAATTATGGGCAATGTGATATGAAATCCCTAATGAAGGGTGATGCTATATGCAATCTCTATTCTTAAGAAGGGAGATGGTATGTAAAACCCTAATCCCTAATGAAAGAATAGAATTCATACTTGAATATGACTCATGAGGTGAACTCCTGTAGCACGACCGTGTTAGGTAGCACGGTCGTGGTGTATTCACTTTGCACGACCGTGCAAGGCAGAACGACCGTGGTGGCTTCCCTTTGCACGACCGTTCTTGACTACATGGCCGTGTTGCACTATGCTTGACTTAGAGTTGATTTGAAAGTGACCTAACATGGTCATTTTGTTAATTCCCAACTTAAGGATGAGAGATAAACTCATACCTTGTGATGATAATCAATTAATGATACATGATGAGAGTAATAAGTATGAATGAATACTTATGATATCAATGAATGCTTCCAGAGGAGGGTAGCAATGAATTAGGGTTGGAGTGATAATACAAATATGAAACCCTAATTGATAAGAAAGGAAAATCCTAACCCTAGCTTTGGGTAAAAGGATGAAAAGCCCCAATTGATGGTAAACCCTAACCCTGGTAAGGGAATAGTGGTGTTACCCTATATTGCATGATGTGTTGTGAACTTGATAAGTCTATTATCATGTGTGACAATCATGCAGGTCCCATGGGTGATGATCATAGCCAGGTATGAGCTATGATGTCTAATTGATAAGAGTTTATTGGCCATATGTGCCATTATGTTTTTGTTACTTAGAAAGAAGTAACAAAATTAGTATGGGCTTGTAAGCCTTGTGAATAAAGTTGTTGCCTAATGAGAGGTGACAAAATGTGAATGGCCTTGTAAGCCTTGTAAATAAAGTTGTTGCCTAGTGAGAGGTGACAAGATGTGAATGGCCTTGTGAGCCATGTGAATAAAGTTGTTGCCTAGTGAGAGGTGACAAGATGTGAATGGCTTCTGAGCCATGTGAATAAGTATCTGATGAAGGTGGTACATGTCTCTTTATAGCATTTGTCTGAATAAAATATGTTTGAGAACTTGACTGATGCTAAAAGAATATGATAATGTACTTAATTAATCAAGTGAAATCTATTCATGTAGTGCTCTGACCATAGATCCATCATTGTTAGGAATAGGTGATGGTGAAACAGGTTGCTCCGTGGCATATCCTGGATTTTGTATATTTTTGAATATACGGGGGTCAATGGGCGAAAATATCCTTACGTCCTCTTGAAGTGATTGTGAGGAGGTAAACAAGAAACCTCTCAAATCCTTCATGAATAGGTCGGGATAGATGTATCACTAATCTCCCGATGATTGGGCCAGATTTTGTACACATCCCCCAATGTTTTGTTGGGTCGACGGAGATAAACATGAAATCTCTCGATTGCCGACGAGAGTGCAGTTGATGCTGTAACTCTGTAGCGAAGTTGCCAGTATACCCTGGAAAGCTACGTTAGTAGAGACACGAGATGTCCTGTGTTTTGTCTCACACTGACCGAGACGTGGGAGGACTTGAAAACTGGCTCTTCCCTAGACCTATGTATGGTACCGGTTTCAACTTCGCAATTGCCAGTTGGAGTATGAGCGGTATACCTCATCTCCTCAGAGCCTAAATATGATTGTAAAATGTAATCAGCCGTATAGCATATTTGCTTAAGGATTGAATACGGAGATTCATTGGCTGATGTTGCATTTCTTTGTACATTCCTTAGCGGATAAACGTTATTTATGTTTCCTTATATTCTCTGCAAAGTAGACAGATGAAATACTTATCTACCATGGGTATATGCAATGCTCTCCTTGAGAATAGGAGATTATCTTATTCTGTTCTATGATGAATAATTCTTCCTGATATGGTAAAAGTAACCCCTGCTCAATTTTAATTTAATAAACTGCAATAACAATGTTTTGGCGGAGAGTTATATCTCTCGCTGGGGTAATTTTCAATTGTCTCACCCCCGTGGGAAACATTTTTAGGTATGCATGGGAGGCAAGGCAGGAATTCCCTAAGATTAGAGAAAGAGCAGCAACAACAACAACGACAAGGACAACAATGAGATATCAGGTGGAGATATTGTCTGTCAAGTCATATAGATAGTAGTCCTATGTGTCGTCTCTGTACTCTCAGGTCCTCGGAGTTTTAAATGATTCAATCGGAGTTTTGGCATAGTGCCTCAAAGTTTTTATACTGCCTGTGTATATTTGTTAGAAGGGCAGTCAATGTTGTAATCCTTAAAAAGGAATTGTGCAGGCTGTGTACTTGTGATCCAGGATGAAATGGAAACACTTTGGTTCTTGGTTAAAGAGTTTTACTATGAATGGATCTCTTTGCAAATGGTTTTAATTTTTGTGATTTTTGGTAATCCGTTGCAACTAATGATCGCTTCCGCATGTTTTATTAATTTTAATGACACTTGTTATCTTAATGATGGCGAGTGTTGTTACAAAAGAGTCTATATAACCATCTTTATGGAGTCTAGAAATGCGCTTCTCATTTATGTGCCCTAGACGACAATGCCAAAGATATGTTTTGTTTGAGTTGCTGAGTTTTTACCTTTTGGTGTTTACATTGTATACGCTTGTCTCTAGATCTATCAAGTATAGACTGTAAGACATTGGGGCACTGCCATAAAGGATCCCATCTTTTGAAATGGAACATTTTCCATTCTTAATGAGAAATTCAAAACCATCCTTGTCTAAAAAAGAAACAGAAATGATATTCCTATTTATGGCAGGTACATAATAGCAATTCTTCAACTCTATTATTAACCCACTAGGCAAAGTTAACTCATAGGTTCCTATGGCACTGGCGGCAACCCTTTCCCCATTGACAACACGTAGTTCAACCTCACCTTTCCCTAAAGGCCTACTTCTCTTAAGATCCTTCACATTTGAACAAATGTGAGATCCACATCCGGTATCAAGTACCCATGACAAAGAAGTAGTAAAGTTAATCTCTATCATGTATACACCAGAAGTAGAGATTTCTATCTCTCACTTCTTTTTCCATCATTCCTTCCATCCTTTGCATGCAGAAGACTCTAACATTGGTTTGGCGAGAGAACCCTTCTCTCCCTCACCTTTGTCCTTAGACTTTGTTTCATTGATCTTCATCAATGAACTATCCTTCTTCTCAAACAATGCATTAAGAATACATGGAGTGGATTCAAAGGCTACTGGTATATCTAGATTGTGTAGAACACTTCTCACAATCCCCATCAAGTTATGGAATTTATTCTCAATTAATTTGCCCATAAAAGATGATTCTTTTGCCATTCTACAAGAGAAAATTGCATTTGTCAAAACTCCTTTTGATTTGATTTGATTTGAATAAATTTGACGATAGTTAATTAGGCCTTTAATTAATTACCGCTCCCACTATTTTGATTCAAATTGACAACCCTCACCATCAATTCAGAAGATTGCAACGTACAATCTTCTAGTGGGTCAAGATCCTGAAATCCTCTAAATCATGGACTAGCTAGGGTTGTCACCCACAACTCAGATCTTCTAGGTAGGCAACTCTTACCAATTGCATCATATGCAACTCTTGAAAGATGTCATATCCAACTCCTTGCCAGGATCACCTCCATACCTCAAGGTGCTAGATCTTATCTAGGTCACCTTGTTAAGTCTGACCCAAAGCCAACATGATGAATATGCACCATGCTAGGGCAGACCCACATATCCATCCTTCATGCTTCCATGAGATAGATTGTGCACCACGCTAGGGTGTGCCCACACTTGGCCGATCAAGCTTTTCATGTGTGTTACATTTGGAAGGACCTTAAAACTTTAATATTTAATGAGGGATTTGGTTTTTATAGGTACATATACATATCCAATCACAACAATACATAGTATGTATCATATACATGTTATATCCCACAAAAAACATGCAAAATGATAAAAGAGATGATTATGGCCATACAAATGTGATTACTCGAGCCAAGAGGAATCATGGTCATATAGGTCTACATCACATGCAAACTGTTCATGATGAAGTGTTATAGTCGTCCGAGTTGATAAACTCATCACATGAATGACATGTTTGCTCTATCCAAGAGGAATGACGTGTTATAGTCTGGGTGCCACCATCCGATCAGTTAGCTCCTCCAACCGATCGGTTCACCTGGTCATTGTACATCTCCTCATGGATGCCACCCGATCGTCTCACTCCTCGAACTGGTCATCTGGATTACCAACTGATTGGTTCACTCCTTGAACCGATCGTCTCAGTTGTCGTCAGGTTGTCTGCCATTCTTCGACATAACAGGAAATAAAAGATCTATCATATTTTACATTTGTATTGAGAAACCCCGAGTTACATTTGGGGGGAGTAACGGTAGGAAAGAAATATCGAGTTATCTCGAGTTACATCAGGAATAGGAAATAGGGAATCAGTGCACATACTGAGATGCAAGCATCCACATACAACCAAGCACACATACATAGGGTTTATTAGCCATAACCACGCTATACATCCACCACAAAACTCGTTTAAGGGCAACACGTATCGAGTGCATTCATATTACATATCATATATGTATATTGGGATTTTTGGATTTAGGATTGGACATGCATAAAGCCAATTTTATTCGCATCGTATGCAATAAATAAAGGAGACAAACCAAAATCGATCATATCGATAATCCTAAAGTATAGAGTAGTTGATGTGGCTCTGATACCACTGTTGGGTTTTAGGGGAGGAAGAGAAGGCAGTGAAAACAAAAAAAATTCTCCCAAACCCAGTATAAAGGAATCGCGTCAACATCTATACAGTAGGAAAGATGGTTTGTAGAGACATACCTTGTCCTGAGGCTTGCTCAGCGATGTTACCTTGTGGCTTGCGCGGTCTTCACCTCCAATCTTGGACGGTGTCTGTGCAGCTCCTGGTCTCACCGAGACTGTCGGGATTGATAGTTGTCCTCCGAGCGGCAGAAGTCTCCCGCCTCTGTAGTATTACACACAGACCACTTGGAACTCCGATCACCTTGTCACACAAGGCACCGAAAGGAGTCACACCCTCTAGTCGGTGGACTAGCCACTGACACACTCTCCTGCCACCAATTGCTTTTCTACAGTTGTCTTTCCCTTGATGTGCCTCCCTTATCAGGTAGCACTTGCTCGGGCTCTCCTGGTTACCACAACCAGAGAGAACGACAACTTTGTAGAGCAACTGGTGTTCTGAGTTGTACTTTGAGAAGCCCCCAATACCACTATATATATAGGAGGGTCATGGGACAAGGTTCTCTACCCAGGGCAATGCAGGACTAAAGCAGGAGTAGAAGGGCTCGAGATTTTCCACAAAATCTGACAAACTGTGCCAGTTGAACCGATCGGTTCAGCCTTGAACCGATCGTCTAGGCTCTTAACCCGATCGGTTCAAGCATGAGTCAATCGATTCGTGGTCCTGGTCCAACTCAAATTGACTTTCCATGTTCGTTTCCAACTAATCATATATTATTCCTTATCCAAATCAATTTTGACAAGTGAAACAAACTCAGTTGGTCAACCGACCAGTTCAACTATGTGAACTAATCAGTTCTTTGACCTGAGCTGCTCAGCTCACCAACCTGAGCCAATTAGTTCATCTGCATAAACTGATCAGTTGGAGCAGCAGATCAGTCAATTGTAGTTTCAATCAATCTGATACTCTAATCATCTGATCCAACACCTTGAACACTATTATTTTGAGCTATCAATCGATTGGGTGTTTAATTAAACCACTATATTCCTTTAGTAATCAATCCAAACAAGATTTATGGAGAAAATCCTCTTCCAGGAACATGTCCTAGTGTGTGTGACCCTGTAGGTCCATTTCACGTTGGCAGTGAAAGTCCATAACACTTATGACTTCACAAGCAAAGAGTGGTGCCTAGTCACACATCAGTGCTACCCAAGTGAAATAGAAAGTTGGAGAACAACTTTCAATCCTACAATCCGTGAATGGTGTTACTAAGAATGTATAATTCCTTTGTCACTAATGTCCAAAATGAACTCAAGGCATGGTACAATCATCCTTTCAACATTCATCCATTTCCTTGATCTTAGAGAAGACTGGGTGAGAAGTGTGTCATATCAATATCACATATTGATTCACACATGCATGCGCATGCCTTTCTCAATCCTACTCATAAAGTGTCCATGGACATCAAACTCCCTTTGGAGGGACAAATCCCATATCTATCACTCACCCCTCAAAATCCCCATGTGTCAAAGTCACCCAATCATTACCTTTAGAACAACCCATGTTTCAGGACTGCGTTTGATGAATTCAAGGTGTACCTAACAACATGTGTTGAGTGTAGTGATTTCAATTCTAAGAATCACACTCACCACCATCACTGTGAGAGCTGAGTGTGACTACCAAATCATGGTTCCATGTGTCACTCTCACGGTGGGTCTGTCTGGTACACTTGTTCTCTAACAAGTACCTATGTGCTTGGTTTCATATCACTATATCATGACTAATGAGATTCTGTCATCAACCAACACACAATCTAGTCTGTAGTGTTATTGATGTCTATGGTTATTTCCACAATAACAACCGACTAGTGACTAAACAAGAAAGTATACTCTTAACATCCATATGATCTCATCATTTAGGTCCTCAACCCAAAATCATACATTATCGAGTAAAACAATTCTTTAGACATCTATCATGTTACACTATCATCTCAGAAATAGTTAAAACATATAGATAAGAAATTGCCTTTATTATTATTCAAATCATTTACAAAGTATCCCATTACAATCATCGCATGACTTTCTCTATGGGCTTACATACCAACAGTGACAAAAGTGGTATCAAAGAAATCCTTGAATGTCCACCATAGTAGGATCTTATGTGTCATGCTATATTCTTATGAATGTCTCCTTTCATTTCCCATAAGGCCCATAAGTGTCACCCTAAGCATGATAAGTCACCCCACACTCTATCAGAGAGAATGAGAAGGACTCTGGGTATGAGGATATCTCACATGGAGTAGACCCTCCCCTGTCATATAATAAGTTGGTTAGATATTTGGATGATTTAATGGGAGTAAGAGATGGATGTCGTTACCATAGGAGTAATGAAGTCACCTTGATATACTTCCTCAAGGTGAAGCCTGAGACATTCACAAGACAAGAAGAGACAGATGTTCTGAGTAAGGCTGATACCTATATCTGCAACCTGGAGCTTTTCTTCCATGACTTAGACTACTTTGAGGAGTCTTGTGTCATGTGTGTGATGCACATGCTGAGAGGACTGGCTCATTTCAGGTGGGAGAACTTACATGATGTCAGAGACCCATATGATGAGTTCCTTACATGGGAGGAGTTTGTTGAGGCTTTCAATAGTCATTATGTGTCAGAAGAGATGATGTAAAGGAGGTAGAGTTCCTTTATCTGTGACAACATGAGTGTTACCCAATACACCATAAAGTTTTGCCTCCACCAGAAGTACGAAGAAGAGATGATTGACCTAAAGTGAGCCAAGAAGTGCATTCAAGGTCTGATAGAAGATCTCAATTACTCACTTTCTAGGAGAGGCCACAAGATAATGAAAGAATCCCTTGATGTTGATATGGAGCTTGAGGATAACCCAGGATGGGCTTGGAAGAAAAACTCCCATGATGAAAAACATTACCACAACAATATCACCACCATGGCCACAAAAATCAAGACCCTCACCTCAATGATCACAGGAAGCGCGAGTCCAATGTAAGGATGCATAGATTGGGATGAGGTGTCTACTTCTATTATGGATAAAATGGACAATTAAATGACAATTGTCCTCAGTTAGATATAAAGAAGGGTGCAAGTCAGAACCCTAACCCAACTCCACCTGAGAAGAGGAAAGCTAGGATTTTCTCTATGGTGGATGATAAAGGCAAAGTTTAGTTTTCATGTTACATTAGTGTCACATGCCCTCATTAGTTTTACTAGTCATGTTAGATATATTGCAATGGTTAACCATGTGAATATGAGATCATGATTATATTAATGTTGGCTTATGAGATATTATAATCTGCTCACGAGTTAGTGTACGTATATGTGAAATTCTAAGTTGGGTAGTATTTTGAAATTTTGAGGACAAAAATTATTTAATGTGGGTAGAATTATAGCATCCCAGGTTTTTGATTTAAATAAGTTTAAGGTTTTTATTGAAATATTATACTTATTAAACTAATGTTGGAACTCAATAAAAATAACTAAAAAAAAATAAGTTACTCAAATAACTAGATTAGGAGAGATTAATTTAAATTATAATATCTTCTAATACATTTAAATTAAGATATTGATATATGTGTAATTGGTGAAGAAAAGCATATACAAACCTAAAGCTACCCATATCAGACAAAACTAGACTACTTAATCTATATGCAGTTAAAATTTGGAGTTATTAGGACTTTGTTTGACCACCTAACATAATTAGAGAAGAATAAAATAGTTTTTAATTAAAGACCTTAGTTTTATATTACCTGACCTAGCTTCTTGATCTTATGTCATATTATCAATGTTTTACTTCTTTTTCTTTTGGATTGAGTGGTGGTGGTTGAGTTTCGACCCTTTGTGGACTCATCTGACAACTCTAGGGCATCTCTCCTACTCGAACATATAGTCCTATTGGAACTCAATAGTAGCCACAATTGTCCTACCTCCTGATTTCCCTCCCCAATGTGTCCCTGCCAAAGAAAACATCTCCAACACCTCCATCTCGTCTGTGTGATTGCATTGATTCCAAGCTGAATGGGATTTCATGTCTTATCAAAGAAACACCCTTCTAAGGATGGACATCCTAGACACCATGAATTTGCAATAGACTCTTCCATCTACCACATTTATAAATAGGGGTTCCAAAATGACCATCGTTACCAGAGATACCTTCCAATTATGTCTCTAGTTCCCTGAGTCACTATCACCCACTTAGTTTCCTTCTCCATAGATCACCGCCTCATCGTAGCTACATCTGCCTCCCTTAACACAATTGCTTCTTGGGTAAGATTCCTTATACTCCATAATGGATCTTTCTTAAAGCCTTAGCCTGTGCTTTACACATATTAACCCTACACACTATCTCAACTTCATGCTTGAAGAATCCAATCCCTAGTTAGGCCATAAGGCCATGCTACAACCATGAAGATCATGTTTAATTTTTGTGTGGATCCAATGATAACTTTCTATGTCCTTGGTTTCTAATTTCATTCTCTAGCATCAAACCAATCCACAAGAAACGTTCCCATATTCTTTTGGCAATCTCAATTATGATTTCAGGGTTAGAAGCATTCTTTTGCACCCTTAGTTTGTTTTGTTGCCATCATATGATTATTGTAAAATTGCTCCATATTGATTCGTATACATTCAATCGCTCTATTTTCCTTCCCATCTCAGCTTGCCATAGCAGCATGTGGAAGAGGTGCTCGCTGACATCCTTGATCTAGACTAATGGCTCATAAGGACCATATTCGGATCTCTAATCCAGTGTAGATCTCTTCCTCTATAATGGTCATGAACAAATCTACATTTCTATCAAAGTTTGGAACTCCACAGAAGTGTTTCACACGCCATGGGTAGTGAAGGAAGAAGCTAGGCATAATTTTTACCCCCGTTCCCTTGCGATCAAAACCAATCTATCACACATGGGTAATGTATTATGGTATTTCATAATCATAATGTTTGTGCAATCGTGGGATATCCTTATCATATTATGACTTATACTCCTTGCTATGCACATTGGGTTGTGTGTGACAATCTGAGGAAATAATAGTTTTTGAATGAGCCAATTTATTATGGTTCTCGGATTTCTCAGAATGATTTTAGTTGGCTTTATCTCAAATTTGATTCCTCAAAAATTTGAAAACCCATAACTAATTCTCCTGTTAGATAATTATGTGCATATACTCATTAGAAATCTCTTTGTACAATGAAGCTCACAAACTAAGAATCAGATCCTATATAATCACCTACTTCTATTGGTTTATTTAGAAACCTTAAACCTACGATAATCAAGTGTAGCTAATTCACAGTTATGTTACATACAAGACTTTAGGATCGATCAGGACTCAAGTTATTGATAATTTATCTCCTTGGGCTAAGGTGAGTGGATCATGCACACTGAGTATAATTTTTGGGTTGAGGGTATATACTACTCATATACGTATATATGATTACTCAATTAAAGTACATTTATGCTATTCATAAGTTTATGATCATAAAAATCATGCACATGCTATAGATTTATTTATTTTACTAAGTTGTTAATCATGCTTTAAATAGGAGCACTATGAATTACTACCATACTAATTAACCAAGAAATCATGACAACCATGTTTAAGTATAAGAAATCATGTTATGTTGATATAGTTCTCTCCATCATGTTATGTGAGCCTTAATTGGCCTTATGAGCTATGTGGGAACATTTTGTGGGCATTAATTGTCCTTATGTGAGCGTTAACCAACCTTATGAGCGCTATGGGAGCATTCAAGAGAGTGATGATATAAACTCAAGTAAAAATTGATCTTATTGTGAAATCATGTGAATCTAATCAAATTCTCATGTAATCATTGTAACCATGTTAATTAATTACATTTCAAGTTATTTGCATGTTATTTCAACTATAAGATATTTTCATGTATAATTAATCAGTGCCAGTCACATAGTTTTATGTTGATTTGCATGGTTGGGGATGAGATGTCCACATACTAGGAGAAAGAGAAGAATAAGACCTCAATGGTGTCAGCTCAAGGATAGTTACTAGTTCCTACCTGGTGGGGTGTCGTTCTATATAGTTATCTTTTCTTTTTGGTCATGTTACGTGGATGTTTTTAGTTTAAAACTCTCCTTATTATGGACTTAGAGTCCCTTATTTATGGTATGTAATAAAGTACATTGTGGTTCATTTTATTCTAAGGAACTTTATCAATTAATTCTATCATTTCACAATTTTTCATGATCCTTGTTATTTGAAAATGCTTCCTCTATGGTTGTGTTAGTATTAGAAAGAAGGTTGTGAAAAATTCCTTCATGAAAAATTTATATCAAAGGCTTTTTCTACATGAAGTTTAAGTGTCAAGAGAGTAATTTTATTACAATGACAAGTATGTATATATCACATATCATAAGGTAGGCATCATGCATACATATACCTATTGTGAAGGTTGTCTTCATGAGTCTAACTAATCTTACTTTTGAGTTTGAGACTGAAAGTGATGGAGATAATCTTATCTTAGGCATTGATAAGACTAATGGGTTAAAAGTGTTGCACATGTATAGGATTATCAAATAATAGGATGTATATGATATAATTTTTATTTGGAACTTAAATCTATGGTTTGATGTAGTCATGGTGGTGTATGTAACTGAAAACGTCTTGGATGAATGGTTTATGGTTTATGATAGAAATACATTCTATAACCATTTAACGTAGGTGGTTTATCAACACATAGACACATAACCACATTCTTAATATCCTATGAAATGAAATTGGATATGAGGATATATGAATTTGAAACTTTGTGGTGGAAAACATACCCCAAGTCATAATGAAAGATTATATTACGAATGACCAAGATTTCATAAGTTTTAAAGTAGTCACATAAATGTTAATGACATGAGGTTGATTGATAACAATGGAATTATGGATGGAAATGTTGTGAAAATAGAAATCTTTTTCTTCTTTTATAAATTTTGTGAAAGAATTAGGTATTTTATTTATCTTTATATAGCCTATTAACATGAAATAATTGCTTCTAGTAGTTTCGTCTTTATCTATTAGCAAAATAAGCTACAATTTTATGGCAAGGATCTGAGTAGGGTCTACATGGGGGTAAAAGTTAGATGAAGAAGTTCCTATTCCAATTTTTTTTATGTTTTTGAAGTCTATTTTATTCCATGAGATTAGTTTGGATCACAATATATGTAAATGATGGATATGGTTGTAACATCCCTGACCTGGGTTATGCTTTAACCCTAGGTGTTTTGATTAAGAAAGATGATTATATGCTTAATCTCATCTTGTGAAAAGTAATTAAGGCTCAAAAGGAACCTATGTTTCAATTTTGGTCCCGTTTGAACAATGTTGAAGCAATGTTTGCTTATTTTGGACTTAAGTGCAAATTACCCAAGTTGAGGGGTTAAATTGCAAATGTTGCATGATAATATGTTCCTCTGATGTTGAGACATCATAAGAATGAATATGATGTAGTGGTATGGTTTCCACAAGCTTGGACACCAAGATTAAGCTTGTAAAGCAATCCTTGTGCATTAAAACCTAGTTTTGGTGTAATGTGCAATTTACCCAAAATCTAGGGTTCAATATGCAAATTAACACTTCAATAAGGTCCTTAATGTTTCTTGGCATCAGGTACAGAAAATAAAATGAGAGGGGCATCTCATTTGAATTAAGTTGGAGGAGAGAGAATCTTGATATTAAAATAATCAAGATTTAATACTAATTGAAACCCTAATTCAATTTAGGGAAAAATGAATGTATTAATTAAAGGGCCTTCAAACAAAATGTTATTAGTTGATTTTGGTTAAGGATGGACGTTCTTTTTCCAATATTAGGAACGAAAATATCCTAAGTAGGTGAAACGCCACTCACCTTATTATAAAGAAAAGTAATATCCACTCACATATGGGATATTAATATATTAAGCATTAAGGTGCTTAATTTGCTTTTCTTTAAATCATGGATAATTGTGAGGAATATGAGGCAATGAAGATAGCCTCGTCCTTAAGGATTTTGAGGGGAATTTGAGGGGGAAGAGGCGGCCATGTTTTTGGAATTAAATGCATTTTAATAATGCATTTTCTCTCTCATCAATTTCTTTATAAAAGTGTCTTTTCCAAATGAATTGAAAGGCTTTTTCGGCCATTTCTTCTTCCTTTGCTTTGTATGATCTCAAGGGGAATTAGGAGCAACAGTAGGACGAGCCCCAACCTGTTGGTAAGCTTCTTGACCCTCGTTCTTCATGATTTCATGGTGGAAATCGAAAATAAATTATGGATTCCTTCTTATTTCGATCTCCTCTTCAACCCTAGCCAACTTTTACAATCAAAAGCTTGAGGAAGAGCCTAGGGGGAGTTGCAAGAGCTTCATCCACCATTAATGGCGTGATCTTGGAGCTTTGGAGCTCAATTGGAGGCGGGTTTTATAACTCAAACCCTTAAACATTGCTATTGCATCAATTCTCTATGCTTTGTTGATTGATTTCTTCAATTTGATACACTCTAGTTTCTTTGCTGCAATTTCCATCAAGAACGGTTGCTGTTCTTGGTTGTTCGAAGGAAGGGGATGATGACATCATCCTAGATGCTTATCCAAAGAAAATTACCAAGCCAAATGGTTTTGATAGCTATTCCAAATTGTTTTAATTTGATTGGCTATGCGGTTTCAGCAAACCGTTTAAGGGCAAACGGTTTGAAACAGTTTGGGATAAAACGGTTTCAAGACCGTTTGAGATGGTTGACCAAGCGTTGAACGTTTGGGAATATTGTTACTAATTATGTATATTAATTACCCTCCAAATTTGAGGGGTTAACTCCAAAGGAATCGTGAGTTGAAGGCCAATCAAATAGGCAAATCAAATTGAATTAAATGCTGATTTTCAACCTGATTAACTGGACCTGTTTGGGAAAACGGTTTCAAAACCGTTTGAGATGGTTGACCTAGCGTTGACCGTTTGGTATTACTGTTCCTAATGATGTTGGTTAATAAACCTCAAAATATTAGGGGTTAACGCCAAAGGAATCGTGAGTTGAAGTCTAATCAATTAGGGAAACCTAATTGGATTAAGTGCTGATTTTCAACCTGATTAACTTGAACTTTTTGGGAAAACGGTTTCAAGACCGTTTGGTGGAGTTGAAAAAGCGTTGACAGTTTGATATTACTGTTCCTAATGATGTTGGTTAATGACCCTCCAAATTTGAGGGGTTAACTCCAAAAGAATCATGAGTAGAAGGCTAATCAATTAGGCAAACCCTAATTGAAAACTGTGCTGAAATTCCAATGAGTTAAGTTGAGATTTTGGGTTGATTAGCCCAAACGGTTTCAAGACCGTTTGGGGATCACCCAATGGGGATCACCCCAAGACCGTTTGGAGGTCTGGGGTCAAGTATAGTTGACCAATTGAATGTCCAAAGGTACTAATCATATTGCAATGTAGTGCTGATTTGTTGATCAACTCGATAGACCAATCCATGATGATTTTTCACTAGAATCCAAAGGTTGGATGGGCCAAACGGTCTCAAGACCGTTTGGTGGTCACCCAAGACCGTTTGGAGGTCTAGGGTTGAGTATGGTTAATTATTTGAAGGTCTAAAGGTACCAAGTTGATATACAATGCAATGTTGATTTGGTGATCAATCCAATGACCCAAACACTAATTGGTTGACTTGGATTATGATGATATGATGGTCAAACGGTCTCAAGACCGTTTTGAGGTCATCAAAACGACCTCAAGACCGTTTGGGGTCAGGTCATACCCAATTTGGATGATGGTTCAATAGTTTCAATGTAACCAATCGTGCATTGATTAGTGTTGTTGAATCATTGATTCTAAACCCTAATTCAATTGAATCAAACCCTAAATGATGACAAATGGAGGGTTAATTGAGGGTCAAATCAGTTGAAGGTTGACCTATTAAACTCAATTGAAGTATGAGGGTAGGTCCAATTGATGACTAGTTCCATGAATTCAATGATTGAAGGAATCAACATTGAAAACCCTAATTCAATTGGATACCCTATGTAATGGAGGTCCAATGTGATTGAATCTCTTGAGAATCAAGATGATGAATGATCCATTGATCCAATGTTGATTAGTAATGATAATCAAAGAAGGTACAAAGGTTGAAACCCGAATAGTACCTAAGGGATTAGTGCCAATTAAGGGATGAATTCCTAATTGCTTATAGGGTGAATGACTTGATACACTATGTTAATCATAGTTGTATGTACTCAACTAAATGGTGATATGACCTATTCAAGTTGAGAAGTTGATAGAATGAATTCATACATGAATATGATTTATGTGGTGGTTAAGAGTTATGATACTTAAGTAAAGAGATCATGAAACCCTAAACATGAACATAAACCCTAATTGACAAGGTTAATGAACTCAAACGCTAGTTGAGGGTGTATCCTTATGAAACCCTAGTTGAGGGTGCATCCATGTGAAACCCTAACTGAGGGTGTATCCAAGTGTAACCCTAATTGAGGGTGATTTCATGAGAAACCCTAATTGGGAATGATTAGCAAACCTTGAATATGGGAAACGTGATATGAAACCCTAATGAAGGGTGATGATATATGTAATCCCTAATCTAAAGAAGGGAGATGGTATGTGAAACCCTAATCCCTAATGAAAGAATAGAATTCATACTTGAATATGATTCATGAGGTGAACTTCTGTAGCACGACCGTGGTAGCTTCACTTTGCACGACCGTGCAAGGTAGCACGGCCGTGGTGGCTTCCCTTTGCACGGCCGTTCTTGACTACACGGCCGTGGTGCACTATGCTTGACTTAGAGTTGATTTGAAAGTGACCTAACATGGTCATTTTGTTAATTCCCAACTTAAGGATGAGAGATAAACTCATACCTTGTGATGATAATCAATTAATGATACATGATGAGAGTAATAAGTATGAATGAATACTTATGATATCAATGAATGCTTCCAGAGGAGGGTAGCAATGAATTAGGGTTGGAGTGATAATACAAATATGAAACCCTAATTGATAAGAAAGGAAAATCCTAACCCTAGCTTTGGGTAAAAGGATGAAAAGCCCCAATTGATGGTAAACCCTAACCCTGGTAAGGGAATAGTGGTGTTACCCTATATTGCATGATGTGTTTTGAACTTGATAAGTCTATTATCATGTGTGACAATCATGCACGTCTCATGGGTGATGATCATAGCCAGGTATGAGCTATGATGTCTAATTGATAAGATTTGATTGGCCATATGTGCCATTATGTGTTTGTTACTTAGAAAGAAGTAACAAAATTAGTATGGGCTTGTAAGCCTTGTGAATAAAGTTGTTGCCTAGTGAGAGGTGACAAAATGTGAATGGCCTTGTAAGCCTTGTGAATAAAGTTGTTGCCTAGTGAGAGGTGACAAAATGTGAATGGCCTTGTGAGCCATGTGAACAAAGTTGTTTCCTAGTGAGAGGTGACAATATGTGAATGGCTTTTGAGCCATGTGAATAAAGTTGTTGCCTAGTGAGAGGTGACAAGATGTGAATGGCTTTTGAGCCATGTGAATAAGTATATGATGGAAGTGGTACATGTCTCGTTATAGCATTTGTCTGAATAAACTATGTTTGAGAACTTGATTGATGCTAAAAGAATATGATAATGTACTTAATTAATCAAGTGAAATCTATTCATGTAGTGCTCTGACCATAGATCCATCATCGTCAGGAATAGGTGATGGTGAAACAGGTTGCTCTACAGCATATAATGGATTTCGTATATTTTTTAATATACGAGGGTCAATGGGAAAAAATATCCTTACGTCCTCTTGGAGTGATTGTGAGGAGGTAAACAAGAAACCTCTCAAATCCTTCATGAATAGGTCGGGATAGATGTATCACTAATCTCCCGATGATTTGGGCCAGATGCTGTACACATCTCCGAAGGTTAATACCGGATCGATGGAGATAAACATGAAATCTCATGATCGCGAAGAGAGAGCAGCTGACATTGCCTCTATAGCGAAGTTTCCAGTATACCCTGGCTAGCTATGTAGCAGAGACACGAGATGTCCTACAGGTTCTCTCGCATTGACCGGGAGGCAGTGAGGTCATGGGAACCCGGCTCTTCCCTAGACCTATGTATGGTACCGGTTTCGAGTTCGCAATGACCGGTTGGAGTATGAGCGGTATACCTCATCTCCTCAGAGCTTAAATATGATTGTAAAATGTAATCAGCCGTATAGCATGTTTTCTTAAGGATTGAATACGGAGATTCATTGGCTGATGTTGCATTTCTTTGTGCATTCCTTAGCGGGTAAATGTTATTTATGTTCCTTTATATTCTCTGCAAAGTATACAGATGAAATACTTATCTACCATGGGTATATGCAATGCTCTCCTTGAGAATAGGAGATTATCTTATTCTGTTCTATGATGAATAATTCTGCCTGATATGGTAAAAGTAACCCCTGCTCAGTTTTAATTTAATAAACTGCAATAACAATGTTTTAGCGGAGAGTTATATCTCTCGCTGGGGCAATTTTCAATTGTCTCACCCCCGTGGGAAACATTTTTAGGTATGCATGGGAGGCAAGGCAGGAATTCCCTAAGATCAGAGAAAGAGCAGCAGCAACAACAACAACAAGGACAACAATGAGATCTCAGGTGGAGATATTGTCTGTTAAGTCATATAGATAGTAGTCCTATGTGTCGTCTCTGTACTCTCAGGTCCTCGGAGTTTTAAATGATTCAATCAGAGTTTTGGCATAGTGTCTCAAAGTTTTTATATTGCCTATGTATATTTGTTAGCAGGGCAGTCAATGTTGTAATCCTTAAAAAGGAATTGTACAGGCTGTGTACTTGTGATCCAGGATGAAATGGAAACACTTTGGTTCTTGGTTAAAGAGTTTTCCTATGAATGGATCTCTTTGCAAATGTTTTTAATTTTTAGTGATTTTTGGTAATCCGCTGCAACTAATGATCGCTTCCGCATGTTTTATTATTGTTAATGACACTTGTTATCTTAATGATGGCGGGTGTCGTTACAATTTAGTGGTATCATAGCTCTAGGTTCGTTGAGTCTACAGAGACATAGGACTAAGGTAGTAGAGTCTGTGTTAGTGTCCTCCAGTATACCCTATAATGATTTCTGCTTGTGCAGAGAAAGGGTAAAGTTGAAAATGACTGGAGAACACAAGGAACACATTGCTAAGGGCAATGTTGTTGCATCAAGAAGAGGTGCAAGGGATCTGACAAGAATAGAATGAGTGCCTGAGAATCCCCAATAAGACCTGATCAGGATAGAGAATCCTATGATCATGCTCTTGTTGGGAAGATTAGGGCAACTGTAATGCATATAGTGGACTGTATGCTAGCCTTACAACCTAGGTAATCAGTCCTTAATACAGAAAGCTTGAGCTTTAAATGAGTTCCTAAATGACTTAGTCATGTTGAAACAAGGGAAAATGTGAAAAAAAAAGATTAACTTATGGCAAGAAAGTAGACTCTGCCATGATCTTAGACAGATAATAAATCTGTGATGGCAGTGCCCAAGAAGGGGCAATAAGCTGAGAAGTAGGTGATGATCTCTATAGTTTTAGAGACATTTGCCTAATGGTTCTAAAAAGCCAAGGTTTTTGGTACAAATAGTGCAATAAATGCCTAGTGTACCAGGGCAGCAGCCCCTAAGTAAGTGCAAAGGTCTTAACCTTTCATTTGTAAGATTCCATGGCTTAGTTTTTTCTTCAAGTAATAAGACCATGATGTGAGTACAAGGTATGTTATAAATGTGTACATGTTGAGTACACTAAACCCTTTTTCTTATAAAAAGGAGGATTGTTGATTTTGTTTTCCCTATTAGTTGCCATATAGGGAAGAAATGATGAGAACTAGAATTTGAATTCTATTCAGTATTCTTTTAAATGCTCTATATTGATCATACCTCTATGAAAGAGGAAGAGGTATAGAAGAGATGCCTGGATAAAATCCAGGGATGTTAAAAATTATGTTATGATAATATGAAAAGCAAGAAATATGATAGCATGTAATTGCATACTACTTGATCTCAGTACTTGTAAACCCTGATCAGGTATACAACTATTGATGATAAAGTGAGTATGGAAACTCTTAGATTGATATCTTTTTTATTGCCCTGATCAAGCAATCATTCTGATACAATCTAATGAGTATCATGAAATTGGAAATATGGTATGGATAAATGTATCATACCTTAAGTACAAGAAAGAGGGATCTGATATGAATTCAGATCAGTATATGTATATGAGGAAGTAAAAGTATGACCCTCATATGATGAAAAAAAAAAGAACAAGGGAGGTGATCCCTGTTCAATAAAGTTGTAAATATGATAAAAGAAAGATGAGAATATAATGTGTTTTCAACACATGCGACTGATACCAAGGTAAGAGATTCTGGTATCTGAGAATTATCAGATGGTTTAGATTGGCTACCTGGAATGGTCAACTATGAAATCAGTATGATTATATAAAATGATATGAACATCATATGTTAGGGGTTTATGCTTTGCATAAACATAACAACTAAATATGTCTTTAAGATAAGTTCTCATTTGACTCTATGAGAATATTGTGTGAAGGAACTTTGTGCTGATCAAAGTTCTATGATGTCTACATAACAATGAGGTGTTATGAAGAGACATGATGATATGATGAATGAATAATATATGTTCCCTTTATCTGGGATTTCGGGGATGAAATCCTTGTTAGGGGTTTATAATTTGTAACATCCCTGACCTGGGTTATGCTTTAACCCTAGGTGTTTTGATTAAGAAAGATGATTATATGCTTAATCTCATCTTGTGAAAAGTAATTAAGGCTCAAAAGGAACCTATGTTTCAATTTTGGTCCTGTTTGAACAATGTTGAAGCAATGTTTGCTTATTTTGGACTTAAGTGCATATTACCCAAGTTGAGGGGTTAAATTGCAAATGTTGCATGATAAGATGTTCCTCTGATGTTGAGACATCATAAGAATGAATATGATGTAGTGGTATGGTTTCCACAAGCTTGGACACCAAGATTAAGCTTGTAAAGCAATCCTTGTGCATTAAAACCTAGTTTTGGTGTAATGTGCAATTTACCCAAAATCTAGGGTTCAATATGCAAATTACCACTTCAATAAGGTCCTTAATATTTCTTGGCATAAGGTAGAGAAAATAAAATGATAGGGGCATCTCATTTGAATTAAGTTGGAGGAGAGAGAATCTTGATATTAAAATAATCAAGATTTAATCCTAATTGAAACCCTAATTCAATTTAGGGAAAAATGAATGTATTAATTAAAGGGACTTCAACCAAAATGTTATTGGTTGATTTTGGTTAAGTATGGACGTTCTTTTTCCAAGATTAGGAACAAAAATTTCCTAAGTAGGTGAAACTCCACTCACCTTATTATAAAGAAAAGTAATATCCACTCACATATGGGATATTAATATATTAAGCATTAAGGTGCTTAATTTGCTTTTCTTTAAATCATGGATAATTGAGAGGAATATGAGGCAATGAAGATAGCCTCGTCCTTAAGGAATTTGAGGGGAATTTGAGGGGGAAGAGGCGGCCATGTTTTTGGAATTAAATGCATTTTAATAATGCATTTTCTCTCTCATCAATTTCTTTATAAGAGTGTCTTTTCCAAATGAATTGAAAGGCTTTTTCGGCCCTTTCTTCTTCCTTTGCTTTGGATGAGCTCAAGGGGACTTAGTAGCAATAGGAGGACGAGCCCCAACCTGTTGGTAAGCTTCTTGACCCTCGTTCTTCATGATTTCATGGTGGAAATCGAAAATAAATTATGGATTCCTTCTTATTTCGATCTCTTCAACCCTAGCCAACTTTTATAATCAAAAGCTTGAGGACGAGCCTAGGGGGAGTTGCAAGAGCTTCATCCACCATTAATGGTGTGAGCTTGGAGCTTTGGAGCTCAATTGGAGGCGGGTTTTATAACTCAAACCCTTAAACATTGCTATTGCATCAATTCTCTATGCTTTGTTGATTGATTTCTTCAATTTGATACACTCTTGTTTCTTTGCTGCAATTTCCATCAAGAACGGTTGCTGTTCTTGGTTGTTCGAAGGAAGGGGATGATGAAATCATCCTAGATTCTTATACAAAGAAAATTATCAAGCCAAATGGTTTTTATAGCTATTCCAAATCGTTTTAATTTGATTGGCTATGCGGTTTCAACAAACCGTTTAAGGGAAAACGGTTTGAAACCGTTTGGGAGAAAACGGTTTCAAAACCGTTTGAGATGGTTGACCAAGCGTTGACTGTTTGGGAATCTTGTTCCTAATTATGTATACTAATGACCCTCCAAATTTTAGGGGTTAAATACAAAGGAATCGTGAGTTGAAAGCCAATCAATTAGGAAAATCAAATTGAATTAAATGATGATTTTCAACCTGATTAACTGGACCTGTTTGGGAAAACGATTTCAAAACCGTTTCATATGGTTGACCAAGCGTTGACCGTTTGGGATTCCTGTTCCTAATGATGTTGGTTAATAACCCTCCAAATTTTAGGGGTTAACTCCAAAGTAATCGTGAGTTTAAGCCTAATCAATTAGGGAAACCTAATTGGATTAAATGCTGATTTTCAACCTGATTAACTTGACCGTTTTGGGAAAACGGTTTCAAGACCGTTTGGTGGAGTTGACCAAGCGTTGACCGTTTGCGATTCCTGTTTCTAATGATGTTGGTTAATGACCCTCCAAATTTGAGGTGTTAACTCCAAAAGAATCATGATTTGAAGGCTAATCAATTAGGCAAACCCTAATTGAAAACAGTGCTGAAATTCCAATGAGTTAAGTTGAGATTTAGGGTTGATTAGCCCAAACGGTTTCAAGACCGTTTGGGGATCACCCAAACGGTCTAAAGACCGTTTTGGTATCACCCCAAGACCTTTTGGAGGTCTGGGGTCAAGTATTGTTGACCAATTGAAGGTCCAAAGGTACTAATCATATTGCAATGTAGTGCTGATTTGTTGATCAACTCGATAGACCAATCCATGATGATTTTTCACTAGAATCCAAAGGTTGGATGGGCCAAACGGTCTCAATACCGTTTGGAGCTCATCCAAACAGTCTCAAGACCTTTTGGTGGTCACCCAAGACAGTTTGGAGGTCTAGGGTTGAGTATGGTTAGGTATTTGAAGGTCTAAAGGTACCAAGCTGATATACAATGCAATGCTGATTTGGTGATCAATCCAACGACCCAAACTCTAATTGGTTGACTTGGATTATGATGATATGATGGGAAAACGGTCTCAAGACCGTTTGGAGGTCATCCAAACGACCTCAAGACCGTTTGGGGTCAGGTCATACCCAATTTGGATGATGGTTCAATAGTTTCAATGTAACCAATCTTGCATTGATTAGTGTTGTTGAATCATTGATTCTAAACCCTAATTCAATTGAATCAAACCCTAAATGATGACAAATGGAGGGTTAATTGAGGGTCAAATCAGTTGACGGTTGACCTATTAAACTCAATTGAAGTATGAGGGCAGGTCCAATTGATGACTGGTTCCATGAATTCAATGATTGAATGAATCAACATTGAAAACCCTAATTCAATTGGATACCCTACGTAATGGAGGTCCAATGTGATTGAATCTCTTGAGAACCAAGATGATGAATGATCCATTGATCCAATGTTGATTAGTAATGATAATCAAAGAAGGTACAAAGGTTGAAACCCGAATACTACCTAAGGGATTAGTGCCAATTAAGGGATGAATTCCTAATTGCTTATAGGGTCAATGACTTGATACACTATGTTAATCATAGTTGTATGTACTCAACTGAAGGGTGATATGACCTATTCAAGTTGAGAAGTTGATAGCATGAATTCATACATGAATATTATTTATTTGGTGGTTAAGAGTTATGATCCTTAAGTAAAGAGATCACGAAACCCTAAACATGAACATAAACCCTAATTGACAGGGTTATTGAACTCAAAACCTAGTTGATGGTGTATCCTTATGAAACCCTAGTTGAGGGTGTATCCATGTGAAACCCTAACTGAGGGTGTATCCATGTGAAACCCTAATTGAGGGTGATTTCATGAGAAACCCTAATTGGGAATGATTAGCAAACCTTGAATATGGGAAACGTGATATGAAACCCTAAGGAAGGGTGATGCTATATGTAATCCCTATTCTAAAGAAGGGAGATGGTATGTGAAACCCTAATCCCTAATGAAAGAATAGAATTCATACTTGAATATGATTCATGAGGTGAACTTCTGTAGCACGACCGTGGTAGCTTCACTTTGCACGACCGTACAAGGTAGCACGGCCGTGGTGGCTTCCCTTTGCATGACCGTTCTTGACTACACGGCCGTGGTGCACTATGCTTGACTTAGAGTTGATTTGAAAGTGACATAACATGGTCATTTTGTTAATTCCCAACTTAAGGATGAGAGATAAACTCATACCTTGTGATGATAATCAATTAATGATACATGATGAGAGTAATAAGTATGAATGAATACTTATGATATCAATGAATGCTTCCAGAGGAGGGTAGAAATGAATTAGGGTTGGAGTGATAATACAAATATGAAACCCTAATTGATAAGAAAGGAAAATCCTAACCCTAGCTTTGGGTAAAAGGATGAAAAGCCCCAATTGATGGTAAACCCTAACCCTGGTAAGGGAATAGTGGTGTTACCCTATATTGCATGATGTGTTGTGAACTTGATAAGTCTATTATCATGTGTGACAATCATGCAGGTCTCATGGGTGATGATCATATCCAGGTATGAGCTATGATGTCTAATTGATAAGAGTTGATTGGCCATATGTGCCATTATGTTTTTGTTACTTAGAAAGAAGTAACAAAATTAGTATGGGCTTGTAAGCCTTGTGAATAAAGTTGTTGCCTAGTGAGAGGTGACAAAATGTGAATGGCCTTGTAAGCCTTGTGAATAAAGTTGTTGCCTAGTGAGAGGTGACAAAATGTGAATGGCCTTGTGAGCCATGTGAATAAAGTTGTTGCCTAGTGAGAGGTGACAATATGTGAATGGCTTTTGAGCCATGTGAATAAAGTTGTTGCCTAGTGAGAGGTGACAAGATGTGAATGGCTTTTGAGCCATGCGAATAAGTATATGATGGAAGTGGTACATGTCTCTTTATAGCATTTGTCTGAATAAAATATGTTTGAGAACTTGATTGATGCTAAAAGAATATGATAATGTACTTAATTAATCAAGTGAAATCTATTCATGTAGTGCTCTGACCATAGATCCATCATCTCCAGGAATAGGTCATGGTGAAACAGGTTGCTCCGTGGCATATCCTGGATTTCGTATATTTTTGAATATACGGGGGTCAATGGGAGAAAATATCCTTACGTCCTCTTGAAGTGATTGTGAGGAGGTAAACAAGAAACCTCTCAAATCCTTCATGAATAGGTCGGGATAGATGTATCACTAATCTCCCGATGATTTGGGCCAGATGTTGTGCACATCTCCCAAGGTTAATACCGGATCGATGGAGATAAACATGAAATCTCATGATCGCGAAGAGAGAGCAGCTAACACTACCTCTATAGCGAAGTTGCCAGTATACCCTGGCTAGCTATGTAGTAGAGACACAAGATGTCCTGCAGGTTCTCTTGCACTGACCGGGAGGCAGTGAGGTCATGGCAACCCGACTCTTCCCTAGACGTATGTATGGTACCGGTTTCGACTTCACAATGGCCGATTGGAGTATGAGCGGTATACCTCATCTCCTCAGAGCTTAAATATGATTGTAAAATGTAATCAGCCGTATAGCATGTTTGCTTAAGGATTGAATACGGAGATTCATTGGCTGATGTTGCATTTCTTTGTGCATTCCTTAGCGGATAAATGTTATTTATGTTCCTTTATATTCTCTGCAAAGTAGACAGATGAAATACTTATCTACCATGGGTATATGCAATGCTCTCCTTGAGAATAGGAGATTATCTTATTCTGTTCTATGATGAATAATTCTGCCTGATATGGTAAAAGTAACCCCTGCTCAGTTTTAATTTAATAAACTGCAATAACAATGTTTTGGCGGAGAGTTATATCTCTCACTGGGGCAATTTTCAATTGTCTCACCCCCGTGGGAAACATTTTTAGGTATGCATGGGAGGCAAGGCAGGAATTCCCTAAGATCAGAGAAAGAGCAGCAGCAACAACAACAACAAGGAGAGCAATGAGATCTCAGGTGAAGATATTGTCTGTCAAGTCATATAGATAGTAGTCCTATGTGTCATCTCTGCACTCTCAGGTCCTCGGAGTTTTAAATGATTCAATCGGAGTTTTGGCATAGTGCCTCAAAGTTTTTATACTGCCTGTGTATATTTGTTAGCAGGGCAGTAAATGTTGTAATCCTTAAAAAGGAATTGTACAGGATGTGTACTTGTGATCTAGGATGAAATGGAAACACTTTGGTTCTTGGTCAAAGAGTTTTCCTATGAATGGATCTCTTTGCAAATTGTTTTAATTTTTAGTGATTTTTGGTAATCCGCTGCAACTAATGATCGCTTCCGCATGTTTTATTATTGTTAATGACACTTGTTATCTTAATGATGGCGGGTGTCGTTACAATGGTAACCTATATTAGTGTCAAAAGAAGCATGTTCCCAAGATGTAGTGACCATATTAGTGAATGAGTGATGCTCAATCTAAAATATCTTATAATGGTATGATTTAGGATCGCATCGATCAAGATTGGTGTTGTGAATATTGGAAAATGATCAGATATGTGTCAGGTATTTTGGTTTTTTGCAACATCATTAGGCTTCAACTATTTGTATCTTTGTCATGTTCACATGGAAGTGGTTTGTAGGATTGTCAGAATACATTGACTTTTTAGAGTGTTGTTTAGTATATTTTGACTTATTTTTGTATTGTTGCGCATTCTTACAAATCCAAACATATATGTTGTTATTCATGCACAATGAGATTAGAAGTATCAGAGATAGTAGTCTTGTATTTATTCTTAGTAATGAACCAAGACATGAAGTGATTAACATGGTTGGAAAAGATAGAAGGTAACTCATCATGAACTTATCCTTGAAGTTTAGTAGTGTAGAAATGAGACCTAATTGGATTTTCTATGTGCTTGTAAGATGAGTTTCTTTAACAACTGAGATAACATAGCCTTGCTTTGGTATAGTTTATGGTTGAAAGATGACAAAATGGTATAGCCTTTCTTTGGTATAGTTTGTGGTTGAAAGGTGACAAAATGTAGGAATTGATATTTTGTTCCCAAGTAGAAGTAATA
Organism: Alisma plantago-aquatica; assembly: GCA_963693085.1. Classification (NCBI taxonomy): domain Eukaryota; kingdom Viridiplantae; phylum Streptophyta; class Magnoliopsida; order Alismatales; family Alismataceae; genus Alisma; species Alisma plantago-aquatica. The sequence continues at coordinate 559,964,105 of OY856412.1, forward strand.
TGTTCAAACATCTCAACATCTTATATATGGGGAGTAAGTCTAGAGATACATATCCAACCAACTACTCCATTAGCAATCACTTCGGATACAAACTTTGCATACCAATATGAGATACAAGCATGAGAAAAAAAAATTGGTACAAGGATATAAAATAAAAAGACCTTCAAGGTGTTCCCTTTTTGTACCCTTAGGAAAGGTATGCAAATTCATTGGCTGACAAAATCATGTTACTAGAAAGATGCATCTTGGGATGAGGAAACCAAGAGTATGAGTGACATTGATAACACTAATGATAAATAATTAGATTGCATTGGAAAGGAACCTTAACCATTCTCCTCAAGTTAAGATGGAGATCTAGTACAAGTTCTTCCTAGGAGGAGGTAATTTTAGATTCCATCAAGGGGTCTGTCCTTGGAACTAATCTTACAAAAAGGTGGGGTGATAGGGAAAAGAAAAGTTGAATTAGAAAGTCCTATTGAAGTTTGTGTTATTATGTTATATATTTATACATGTGTTGAGCTTATACCAATGGTAAAATGGAAATTAAATGCAAAGGAATGTATATGAAAGATGATTGGTTCACAAGGAATTGATTATGTGATGTGAAACAATCACAAAAATTTGTCTGAAGAGGCATGTGGTATGGGATACACATTGCTCGAGAGATCAGGTTTGGGGAGCATAACTTATCATATTATGTGAATTTTGGTGTAAATGTGACTGTAGGACAATTCAATTTTTAGGAAAGACATTTCTAGTTAAAATATCAAGTTTATTGCTACAAAAATAATATATGTCTTTGACAACCAAAATGTGTGGGTCCAATATGATTGCACCACTTACACCAAATCACCTGTATTAATAAGGTTATTTTAATTTTTATGAATAACCTTAATTCAAGATATATACTTATAAAGTAAAATTAGTCAGCATGACATATTGGGAGGTTTGAATAACTAGAAACATTAGAGTTATTAGGTAACAAGGTAATAATCATGACGAAGATAGAGATAGAAGGGGATAATTAATATTATTGTTGTTATTGGGCAATGAAGTATTAGTAAAAGTTGTGACAACATAATCCATAGGTGAGGGATGAATGAACTCCATATAACCTTGGTCTCTTTGATATATTGAATTATTGGAATTTGAAGGAGTATTATAGAATTGAGCCATACAAACAATACAATGATCTTCATCGATTACTATTGTCGATGGAGGAATATGTTATTGTTGTCATCAAACTCATGTAGCATCAATTAAGTAAAACTACAAGGATAGAGTTCAATCGTCCATCTAGGGATAATACCCAAAACCCTCATCTACATATGACATTTTCAGACAACACAAGGTCAATCTCTATATCTCAATAAGAATAACACATAAATAAATCCACCAAAGTTTTATATATGAACACATTTTGGTCTGACATCAGGTTTTTTGCCTTGCCATTCAATGGGAATTAAGAGTTCATTAAGTGTGGTATCCAGGAATTATTGGGAAACACCTTAGTCATCAACTTTCATATTGTCTTGCTTTTGGGTTACAATAGAGTAATAGGAAGAAGAACAAGTTCTAGTATCATATGTTTTATAATAGTGTGTATATTAGCCCTAAATATAGCCATCAAGAAGCACCCTATAAGGGGGAGAAGAGGATAGTTGAATCTCTACTATCAAGAGGCTGGGATATTCATTATCTTATGACACAGTACAAAACTTCAAATTTCCTGCATGTTCAAGTCGATGCCTTGATAAAGAGAAATTATTCATGCGTTGACCACTAGTTCGTAATTTGTAGTACATACTTAAATGTATAAAATGTGTTTTGGGAGAGAAAATATAGATAAATAATACCAATGGTTAGGTTTGTTTACCTTAGATTATTCACCCTAGCTGTCTAAGTTTACCTCATGGAAAAAAAATTATACAAATAAGAAGGATATAGTTAAACATAGAGGAAATGCAAACATATCAAAATCCCCATTGGTATATGACCTTTTACTGGCCACCTAAGGTTCCATGACAAAACTAAATATCATTTGAGATATTTATTAGTGATATTCTCCCAAAAAGTTCTACAAAATGTATATCCTCTAATGGTCCTAGTAAAACTTTTATGTGGAGTTTAGATGCGTGCAATTTTTGTTTACGTTTTATATGCACTTACTATAAGTATTTACTATGAAAAATGATCCACATGATGAATATAGACTAATACAGGTCATAGCTATAGAAGTTCTTGTGAATTGTTTGTATGCAACATTTACACTATAAATTAATTAGTTATGTATATACTTTTATTTGTATCCCATATGTACTTATTTCTTGGGACATTTAAGATGACTATAATTGTTCTATTTGCATGATATGTTGTAAAATATTTTATAGATAAAATTGATGTGTAGGTGATCTTATTGGTATAATGTATTTTTTTTGTGTGATAATGTATGGTTTTTTTGTGATAATGTATATGTATTGGGTTACATAATAAGAACTTGTGATATTTTATCCCACTTAGAGTTCAAGAGATGATTTAATATCATGTTATTGTTTTTTCTTGTCTTTTAGTAGTTTGGTATTGCATTCTCATTTTTCATTATCTGATAGTTTATCCAAGTTTTCTCAATCACCTTATTTTGTAGTTTGTCCTATCTTCTCATTTAGCTTTATCTAGAATATTTTCCTTATATTATTTTTTACTTTAGTCTATTCCTATTGGGGATCTATACACAAGATTAAATATCATATAATATATGGTACCTTAAGATATATGATGTGAGGAGAAAAGGAAAGAGGTTGCTCTAGAAAAATTATTAAAAAAAGAGAAGATAAGAAGCTTAGGTTGGGAAATATTATTTGTAAAGTTTGAGGGTTGTGAATGAGATAAGGTTCATTACACTCTTTCTAAAGATTCTTTTATAATTTGTGATCTTCTTATTGTAATTTTTTTCTTCTGTTGGGTTTTATATTATGTATCACTAGTTTTTTCAATTGTATCATTATTGTTCTTTTCTTGAATGTGTTAGGGTTGTATCCTACATATAAATCTATTGGACTTGGAGATTTTGTTGGTTAAAACAAGTGATATTTTAGTTTTGTCTTTGTGTGATGATACACATACACTAATGACACATAAAGAATGGAAACATCAATTACTACCACGGATGGTCCTTTAAGTGAAAAATGTGTTAAAAATGTGACCTTTAGAGTATGGTAAAACATTCTTATAAATGTCGTTGTGTCATAAGAAATAGCTGAAACATTTGAATGAGAGGAGCCATACAAGTTGACATCATGGAAGGAAATATTGGTACATATTCATTATTATTTAAGTACACTCAACTTCATTGATGGAATATCATACCTATTGTACGTATATACCTTAGATAAATCCATAGAATATTCATTCTCCTAGTCAAGATTTGGTTTTTGTCAGTAATTCAAGGATAAGTAAGGGTTACAAGAAGAAGAATGCAAAGTAAAGGGCAAAGATGCATCCAAAAATATGTTAAGGAGGGTCAAACATAAATACTTTGCACAATTGAAGGAATTAAAAAGTATAGATTGCTCATTTATGAAAGAATTGTTCAATAAACTTTTTCTATGTGATCAATTAACTCTAATGGATGAATATTTGGTTTAGTTTGTGTCATCTTATGTGCACAGAAATAGAGATATAATGCATACTATATATGGAAAACATGTATAATTATTTTATAATATTCTAAATTTTGTGATATATGATAGGATGATTTCAAATGTATAAGAAAAACTTATGTGTCCATAAAACCTTACAAACACGAATAAAATTATTTTTATGTATGTAAGCCATCTACCAAGTTTGACCATGACTAGTGACTTTAAGATTTTTGAAGGATTTAGATCAGTTAAATTGTCCTCCTTGCCTATCGAGTCTACTAGTACTACAATCCTACTAATATTTTTTAGACAATGTTTTCAAAGTTTATTGTAGCCAACTATTTGACAAATTTTATGTCAGTATGATTTTGAGTTGGAATCTTTTATAAATCAACAAACGATATTGATTGATTGTGAAGGACCTTTTCCTTTTAGTTACTTGGACAACTCAATGTATGTATGCTGAAAATAAATGTTGGTTTCATGTACCCATAGTGGAAAGGTAGGGTTGACTTGGATCACCAACTTAAAATAGTCAGGGGAGATAATTATAAAAAACCTGACTTTTGAAATATGATAGAAAAACATTGTAGATAAGGTTGCATGTCTCATTGGCATAATTTTGTACATGTGATTCAACACATTAGGTTCCTATTAATGATTCCAAACCCTACATTCCATGTGTGGTCAATTTTAAAGGCAATATTGGTTTTTTTCTTAAAAGGATGTATTTGTTGGGTTTTATGGGAGGCAGAGAAGGCAGCAAAAACAAAAAAATTCTCCTCCCCAAACCCAGAACAAGGAAATGCATCAACGTCTATACAATAGGAAGGGATGGTTTGTGGAATCACACCTTGTCCTGAGGCTTGCTCGGCGACAATACCTCACGGCTTGCGCGGTCTTCACCTCTGGTCTTGGACGGTGTCTGTGCAGCTTCTGGTCGCACCGAGACTGACGACTCCTGGACTCACCGGGACTGTCGAGATTGACAACTGTCCTCTGAGCGGCAGAAATCTCCCTCCTCTGAAATAGTCTGCACGGACCACCTCGAATTCCAATCTCCTTGTCTCACAAGGAATTCGAAGGATTCGCACCCTCCTGTCAGCGTACTAGTCACCGACACACTCTCTTACCACCAGTCGCTTTCTGCAGTTGTCTTTCCCTTGTTGTGCCTCCCTTATCGGGTAGCACTTGCTCAGGCTCTCTCTCTGTTGCCAAAACTAGAGAGAACGACAACTTTACAGAGCAACTGGTTGCACTGTGTTGTACTTTGAGAAGCCCCCAATACCCCTATATATAGGTGGGTCATGGGATAGGGTTCTCTATCCTGGGCAATGTGGGACTAAAGAAGGAGTAGAAGGGTTCGAGATTTTCCACAAAAGAAACCAACTGTGTAACCTGAACCGATCATTTCATTTCTGAAACGGTCGGTTGGGGACCTGAGCCGGTCGATTGACACCTCAACCGATCGGTTGGGACCCATGAAACGGTCGGTTCACTTCTGAACCGGTCAGTTCGTGGTCCTGGTCAGTTCCCAATTGACTTTTCTTCTTTTGTTTCTAATTAGTATCAAATACCAATCCTTGTTCCAATCAAATTGGGCAAGTGAAACGAAAGGAAATTTCTCACCAATCCTACTTTCCCAACTTGCTCGGTTGCAACAGTTGAACTGATCATTTCAACACTTGAAGCAATCATTTCACCCTATCCATGAGCCGATCGACTCACCACCTGAGCCGATCAGTTCACCAAGCTGAGCCGATCAGTTCATCACATGAATCGATCGGTTGGGAGTGCAGATTGTGTAGAAACAGTCAATTGCAGTTTCAATCAATCCGATACTCCAATCAATGTGACCAACACTTTGAACATTATGACATTGAGCTATCAATTAATTGAGTGTTTAATTTGAACTACTAAACTCCTTTAGTAATCAATCTAAACATTGTTTGTGGACAAAACTGCTCTTCCAGGTTAAATCCTATGTGTGTGACCCTGTAGGTCCATTTCACGTTGGCAGTGAAAGTCCATAACACTTATGACTTCACAAGCAAAGAGAGGTGCCTAGTCACACATCAGTGCTACCCAAGTGAAATAGAAAGTTGGAGAACAACTTTCAATCCTACAATCCATGAGTGGTGTTATAGTGAATGTATAATTCCTTTGTCACTGATATATCGAATGAACTCGAGGCATGGAATAGTCATCCTGTCAACGTTCATTCACTTTCTTGATCTCAGAGTAGATTGGAAGAGATATGTATGACATCAATATCACATAATGATTCACACATGCGTGCATGCCTTTCTCAATCCTACTCATCAAGTGGCCATGGATATCAAACTCCCTCAGGAGGTACAAATCCCATATCTATCACTCACCCCTCAAAAGCCCCATGTGTCAAAGCCACCCAATCATCACCTTTATAACAACTCATGTTTCAGGACTGTGTTTGATGATGTCAAAGTGTGCCCAACGACATGTGTTGAGTGTAGTGATTTCAGGTCAAAGAATCACACTCACCACCATCACTGTGTGTACTGACTGTGACTACCATATCATGGTTCCATGTGTCAAACTCATGGTGGGTCTGTCAGGTACACTTGTTCTCTAACAAGTACCTATGTGTTTGGTTTGATATCTCTATATCATGACTAATGAGATTTTGTCATCAACCAACACCACAATCTAGTCTTGTGTGTCATTGTTGTCTATCTACCTTCCACAATGACATCTGACTAGGGACATAACAAGAATGTACAAACTCTTAGCATCTGTATGATCTCATCGTTCAGGTCCTGAACCTAAAGGCATACGTCATTGAGTATTGTCATTCTCTAGACATTCAATATGTTCTATCACTATCTCATATGACTGAACCGGAAAGAATTGGAGGCTTGCCTTTGACGTTTATCAAATCAATCTTAATGTATCCCACCAATCATCCCATGATTGGCTCTCAGGGCATACATACCAACCGTATCCCACTTGCACTGCGAGCCAATCAACCTTGAATCATATTCATAGTGATCTTCAAACATGTCCCACATGTTACTGTGCTCTTAGTGTGAACATAGTGAGTTATGGCAACACCTTGCCAAAGTCAGTATAAATTGCATGTCTCTCATCTCTTCGATGTACGTCATACGTATGACATGGAGTTGCCGTAATATGCGATCTAGTATTCCTTTTCTAACCTTTAGCCACATTGCATGATCAAGGATTCCATACTTGTCATCAATGAGCGGAATATCTATAAGTTCATCTCATGAACTTCCAGATCCATATAGTATCCACTATTGTTTTCTAACGCATAGATACTCGACATTTCCTTTTAAATGGTTTTATTGGAACACTTCCAATTATCAACAAACTTTCACTTTTATATATCCTATTTATATTTTGTGATTAATTTTCTATCCTTTCGGAAGTTCACATCAATGTAAATCTTTACATTGAACTCTTCCTTATCTCCATAGAACTAGCACTTCTCAAGTACTTATCAAGTTCTCATGGTATTTCGGTAACCCTTACTGGAAGTAGACAGACATCCACTTGTCATGTTTCACATACGAGTTATCAGGATGAGCACATACAAGATGATGAATACATTTTGTTCTTTCCATGTTGATACATGCAAGATAATGGGATGATTACATACATGATAGATCCATATCTATTCTTAGTGTTCCCATTCTTCAAAAGAATTGGACACTTTGCCTTGGGATACTAAATCCATGTAACGTGGACAAGTTTTCTCCCACTGAATCTGTGCATACTGAACCCTTCAGTACAGATTGCCAATGTATGTTTTCTCCTTTTAGGTCAAGAGGTTTTTCGAGAACTATCTCTATAGATCTCTATTCCTATCACATAGGAACCATCTCTATCTTCCTTAAAGATAATTTCCACTTTTGGATTTCCATTTTAGAACATTTCGATTTCACATCAACCATGTGGAATGTGAACACGCTCCCACTAAATCACAAATCCCTTCCTTATCTTTGACATATCAGTCAAACCCATTGACTATATCATCAAAGTAAAGATCCAATTCTGAGTTGCTTGTACTCAATCAATCACATTGATTAGTCCATTGTAACTTATAGACTTCATTTGCATTAGTGGATTCATAAACCTTATAGGTTGTGTCACGTACACATCCTTGTTTTATTCCTCATAGGAATGCAGTTTTAGTATCCATATACCAAATGTCTTAGTCATTAAGTTGCATTCAATAAGCATCATCCTTCTAAAAATGTTATCCATGTGTCTTAACACTTAAGATTCATTTGCACTTATGGATCTTATTCCAATGGGTGCTACCATCAAGGTCATACCTTATGGTTCACATGGAAGTCATTTAGGATGTAATGGTCATAAACCATAACTCAAAATGTGGTTCCTCATATTCATCTAGATAGTTGACTCATCACATGAACAACTCATCACATAGATAAACGAGGTGTATCCATCAGGGATATAAGAACTTACAACTCATTGTGATTCTTAATGTCCTTTATTAGTGTGGGGTATTCTTTTATTAAGAAGAATTCAGTTATTTGATAATCATTCTCTAACTCCTTAGAGTATGATTCCTTCTTGATTTAGACATCACCATGCCTTAATCATGAGTTCACTATGATACATTATCATAATCACTCATAAGGATCTCAAACATTTGGTCCAAGTATTTCATTCATTGATCTCATCAAGAATTAACACTATACCAAATTTGCACTTCATCTATGATAATCTTGAACACTTCAAGATATTCATATTGGTATTTCTCCAAACATCATTTGAAGTATTAGCATTTGTTCCAATAGGTATGTAAATACATCATGTGTATCATACCTAATAGGATAATCATTCTCCCACTACCTTTAGTGAAGATTGATAAATCATGCCTAAGATATTCATGTCTCTTACTGGCTCTCTAACCAAAAGAGTCTAGATTTATCCATCACATGGAAACTAGAAATGAATTTCTCATGATTGATGCTAATTTGATTGTTTGAGTTATCTATAACCTTTAGGTATCATTTTATCTTATGCATATCAAATACCACAAGATAAATAAGGCATTGCCACAAAGATCATATCTTTATAAATTGAAACATCTCTTTATTGATTGCCATCATTGTCATACAATATGCAAAAATAAAGTGTTTCTATCTATTGGCAAATCTGAAATAGCAGTTCATAAATGTATTACATGCCTTTTAGGCTGAAAATAAACTAAGGTACTCCTATCTATGGTGGCAACACTTGCCTCATTTATTGAGTGCTTTACACTTTTCATCTTGGTATCATATACCTCAAAAGTGTTACAAGTTTACTTTCATAACACCTTTAAGTAGAGACGTATGTCGCCTCCTTCTTCTTTTGTTCTTCCAGATAAAGAGGACAATTCCATTTCCAATGTCCTGGCTTTTGACAATGGTGGCAATTGCCTTTCTTGGTCACGCCTCCCTTGGCCTTGAGAGCTGAAGATGACTTGAGCTCCTGGCTAGCATCAGAACCTTTCTTAGCTTTTCCCTTGCCCTTGCGTTTGGACTTGCATTTCTTGCTCATGATCACCATCACAGACTTAGGCTTGTCCTTCTTCATCTGTGTCTCGGTTGTCCTCAACATGCCCAACAACTTTGACAGTGGCCTATCAAAGTTGTTCATGTTGTAGTTCATCACAAACTAACTGTAGGATTCTGGCAACGATTGCAATATCAGGTCAGTAGCCAACTCTTGGCTCAGTGGAAATCCCAGTCTTGTCAGGTTCTCTACATACCCAATCATCTTGAGTGTGTGAGGACCAACTGGATCTCCTTCTGTCATGACGCACTTGAATAATGCCCTTGAGACATCGTATCTCTCTTTCCGTGCTTGACCTTCATACATGTTCCTGAGATGCTGAATCATCTCAATGACACCCATGTTCTCATGTTGTCTCTGCAACTCATGGTTCATAGAGCACAACATCAAGCACTTTGCATCAATGGCATCATCAGAATGCTTCTTGTAAGCATCCCTTTCTGCCTTTGGTGCATTAGGAGCAGGTTCCTCTAGAATTGGAGTATCCAGGACATAGAGCTTTCGCTCTTGAGTGAGAACAATTCTCAATGTCCAATACCAGTCATGGAAGTTTGTCCCATTTAGCCTGTCCTTTTCAAGGACCGATCACAAAGAAAAGTGATTGTTGTTTGTTGTCATTTGTACTACAAAAGGAAATATGCAATTTTAGTCCAAAACTCATTTTTTCACTTATTTGATTGATTTGAAAAGTTGACGATATAATTAGGCCTTTAATTAATTATTGCTCCCACTATTTTAGTTCAAATTGATAGCCCTCACCATCAATTCAGAAGATTGCAGCGTACAACCTTCTAGTGGGAAAGATCCTGAAATCCTCTAAGTCATGGACCAGCTAGGGATGTCACCCACAACTTAGATCTCTCAGGTAGGCAACTCTTGCCAATTGCATCATATGCAACTCTTGATAAGATTTCATATGCAACTCCTTGCCATGATCATCTCCATGCCTCAAGGTACTGGATCCCATCTAGATCACCTTGTTAAGTCTGACCCAAAGCAAACACGATGAATATGCACCCTGCTAGGGCAGACACACATATCCATCCTTCACGCTTCCACGAGATAGACGGTGCACCACGCTAGGGCGTGCCCACACTTGGTCGATAAAGCTTTTCATGTGTGTCACATTTGGAAGGCATCTAAAACTTAATATTTAATGAGGGATTTGGTTTTATATACATATACATATCCAATCACCAAAATACATAGTATGTATCATATACATGCTATATCCCACAGAAAACATGTGAAACGATAAAAGCGATGATTATGGCCATCCTAATATGATTCCTCGAGCCAAGAGGAATCACGGTCATCTAGGTCTACATCACATGAAACCTATACAAGATGAACTTTGTTCTTTGCCTTTCTGGGTTTGATCAACTCATCACATGACTGATCTGCTCGCCATCAGGCCAGTCGGCTGGGTGCCACCAGCTGATTGGTTGGCTCCTCCAACAAATCGGTTCACCTGGTCGTCGTGCATCTCATCATGGCCACCACCCGCTCGTCTTGCTCCTCAAACCGATCATCAACCGATCGGCTCACTCCTTGAACCGATCGTCTCGAACGTCAACCGATCGGTTCACACCTTGAACTGATCGTCTCAGCTGTCGTCAGGATGTCCTCCGTTCTTTGACATAACAGGAAATAAAAATCTATCCTATTTTACATTGTAAAAATATAAACCTTAAGTTACATTCGAGGGGAGTAAAGGTAGGAATGAAATCTCGATTTATTTCGAGTTACATCAGGAATAGGAGAAGGAAGATCGGTGCGCAGACTGAGATGCAAGCAACCACATACAACCATACACAGATAGGGTTTATTGGCCACAACCACGCTATACATCCACCACGAAACTCATTTAAGGGTGACACGTATCGAGTGCATTCATATTAAATATCATATATGTATATTGGGATTTGTGGATTTAGGATTGGACACGCATAAAGCCAATTTTATTCGCATCATATGCAATAAATAAAGGCGAAAAACCAAAATCAATCATATCGATAATCCTAAAGTATAGAGCAGTTGACGTGGCTCTGATACCACTATTGGGTTTTATGGGAGGCAAAGAAGGCAGCGGAAACAAAAATTTTCTGCTTCCCAAACCCAGAACAAGGAAATGCGTCAACATCTATACAATAGGAAGGGATGGTTTGTGAAATCATACCTTGTCCCGAGGTTTGCTCGGCGACAATACCTCATGGTTTGCGCGGTCTTCACCTCCGGCCTTGGACGGTGTCTGTGCAGCTCCTGGTCGCACCAAGACTGACGACTCCTGGTCTCACCGGGACTGTCAGGATTGATAGCTGTCCTCCGAGAGGTTGAAATCTCCCGCCTCTGAAATAGTCCACACAGACCACTTGGAACTCCAATCTCCTTGTCTCACAAGGAATTGGAATGAGTCACACCCTCCTGTTAGTGTACTAGTCACCGACACACTCTCCTACCACCAGTCGCTTTCTATAGTTGTCTTTCCCTTGTTGTGCCTCCCTTATCAGGTAGCACTTGCTCATGCTCTCTCTCGTTTGCCAAAACCAGAGAGAACGACAACTTTACAGAGCAACTGGTTGCACTGTGTTGTACTTTGAGAAGCCCCCAATACCCCTATATATATAGGAGGGCCATGGGACAGGGTTCTCTATCCCGGGCAATGTGGGACTAAAGTAGGAGTAGAAGGGTTCGAGATTTTCCACAAAAACAATCAACTGCGTAACCTAAACTGATCGTTTCATTTCTGAAACGGTCGGTTGACACCTCAACTGATCAGTTGGGACCCATGAAACGGTCAGTTCACTTATGAACCGATTGGTTCGTGGTCCTGGCCAGTTCCCGATTGACTTTTCTTCTTTTGTTTCTAATTGGTATCAAATACCAATCCTTATTCCAATCAAATTGGGTAAGTGAAATAAAAGGAAATTTCTCACCAATCCTACTTTCCCAACTTGCTCGGTTGCAATAGTTGAACCGATCATTTCAACACTTGAAGCAATATTTTCACCCTATCCATGAGCCGATCAACTCACCACCTGAATCGATCGGTTCACCAAGCTGAGCCAATCGGTTCATCACATGAGCCAATTGGTTGGGAGTGCAGATTGTGCAGAAATAGTCAATTGCAGTTTCAATCAATCTGATACTCCAATCAATGTGTCCAACACCTTGAACATTATGACATTGAGCTATCAATTAATTGAGTGTTTAATTTGAACTACTAAACTCCTTAAGTAATCAATCTAAACATTGTTTGTGGACAAAACTCCTCTTCCAGGTTAAATCCTATGTGTGTGACCCTGCAGGTCCATTTCACATTGGCAGTGAAAGTCCATAACACTTATGACTTCACAAGAAAAGAGTGGTGCCTAGTCACACATCATTGCTACCCAAGTGAAATAGAAAGTTGGAGAACAACTTTCAATCCTACAATCCGTGAGTGGTGTTACAGTGAATGTATAATTCCTTTATCACTGATATCCCGAATAAACTCGAGGCATGGAACAGTCATCCTGTCAACGTTCATTCACTTTCTTGATCTCAGAGTAGATTGGAAGAGATATGTATGAAATCAATATCACATACTGATTCACACATGTGTGCACGCCTTTCTCAATCCTACTCATCAAGTGGCCATGGATATCAAACTCCCTCAGGAGGGACAAATCCCATATCTATCACTCACCCCTCGAAAGCCCCATGTGTCAAAGCCACCCAATCATCACCTTTATAACAACCCATGTTTCAGGACTGCGTTTGATGATTTCAAAGTGTGCCCAACGACATGTGTTGAGTGTAGTGATTTTAGGTCAAAGAATCACACTCACCACCATCACTGTGAGTACTGACTGTGACTACCATATCATGGTTCCATGTGTCAAACTCACGGTGTGTCTGTCCAGTACACTTGTTCTCTAACAAGTTCATGTGTGTTTAGTTTGATATCTCTATATCCTGACTAATGAGATTTTTTCATCAACCAACTCCATAGTCTAGTCTTGTGTGTCATTTCTGTCTATCTACCTTCCACAATGGCATCCGACTAGGGACATAACAAGAATGTACAAACTCTTAGCATTCGTATGATCTCATCGTTCAGGTCCTGAACCTGAAGGCATACGTCATTGAGTACAGTCATTCTCTAGACATTCAATTTGTTCTATAACTATCTCATATGACTGAACCAGAAAGAATTGGAAGCTTGCCTTTGATGTTTATCAAATCAATCTTAATGTATCCCACCAATCATCAACTGATTGGCTCTCAGGGCATACATACCAACAGTATTATATAGGCTTGTTCCTTCTTTTGTTCATATATACAAAATCATTATGAGATAGTAATTAATTTTTTTTATTTCCTATATCCTAATGATAAAAGCCATTAATGTTTTGAAATTCCCAAATTTGCATGTTAATATATTCCCTTTTGATCATTTTATAAAAATTATATACGGTAGTCATGCATATTATTAAGTACTCATTATGATTCTCTTTTTATAGAAAAATGCACAACAAAATGTAGTATTTAGTTCTATAAAAACTATGAATTATAGACCACATACTTTCTTATTGTGTTTTTTAAATAATTGATGGATCATGAATGTGTAGACAAGATAGTATGAAACACCAATGTGCGCCTTCGCATTTTAATATTTATAGCATGACTAATCAACTACCATCATGTTTATGAGATTGATGTAATGATTGGGGTCAAACACAGAGACATGTCAATTGGTCCAGATAAGATTTTATTATTTATTATCTAAGTGAAACAAGTAAGTGCATCTATATGAATAAATATAAAATAAGGTAAGAAACAAAATAAAACAAAAGGTAAGTACATGTTGTTTAAATCCTTCTATACGAGAGAAGAATTTCTAGGAAATGTAAACTACAAATAAATATGTCTATTTACAATATTCTTAGGCAGAAATAATTGTCAAACTACCTAGAAATAAACTAGCACACTAATCCAACATGAACCATCCAAGATACTCCTATAGGGTAATCAAATTTTCTTTGTCAATGTGTGATAGGAGTTAGAAGTCAACCCAAACATCTATGGAGAATCATGGATCAATTCCCCAAGTTTTCTTATATTTTCTCTTAGTTTTGAGATTATTTAGGAAATTATAAAAGGTACATACTTTTTTTGTAATTCAACGATCCTGGCAGAAAAAATGAGGGATAAGATGGGGAAGCTCAGGCTAAATTGGACACATAATATAATGAGGCTATGATTGGGACGAATTTAGTAAAACAGAGTCAATTTGCTACATTGGGACCATACTTGGTGTTTAAGTTGAGGAGAATTCAAAATGTATATACCCATTGGTCAAATATCATATTCGGTCCATGTTCGTTTCTAACCCCATTTTAACCACTTCTCTTTTTGTGATTTTCCAAATACGGTAACTCTTGCCACAGAGGGATCAACAACCAAGAAATCACAATCATAAGAGATGATAAACAACAACATAAAAAACCAAAGTATTGATTTATAGCATGGTATGAAAGTAAATAAACAATCCTAAAATGGGCCACATATCCTGGAAGGGGCCAAACAAGACATAGACATCAATAGTTTACACTGAAATAAGATGTAAGTACATCCATTTCACAACAATAAAGGAGAGATATAGGAAAAATTAAGGAAGTAGGAGGGATAGACCATGGAGGAGAGTTGGATCTCACTCCTTTTTCTTAGAACATGTCGCTCCTCATCACCTTCTTATTATTTAAGCCCCATTTGCCTCTTTCATTCCTTGAGTTAACCCTAAACAATGACTTTGTTGGATGAAAATGGTGGATGATGGATGGAAATGTGGAGGGAAGGATGCACTCGATGGAAATGAAGTGGAATCCCCCAAGGAGAGGTGGATCAATCTTGATAAGGAGCCTTGGCAGTAGAAATGAAGGTGGAATTTGATGTGATGACATAGGGGAAGACTCTAAGCCCATTTAGAACAAGGAACTGAAAGAAGAACCTCAAGTCCATAATATAGGAAGGGTTATTCATTGTGTATGTTCTCACCTTGCATTATGTTATTATATATATATCCTTATAGGTTTGATTTAAGTTGGACTGGAGGAACTCAATCTTTTTTTGATGCAATCACTGATGACACAATAGAATGTACTTACGCTAGAAATACAACCAGATTAGTTTAACTCATGGTACGTTTCTTAATATGGCATTGGAGAAGATTGATTTTATAAGGTGAATTCAACCCTAGATTCTCAGGCCAAATTGATGATTTCAACCTACTTTGATGTTCAATTTATTGCATTGGTCTCTGTGGAAGCTTGTTGTGTTGAGGATAAAATCAATCTTGAGAATTTGGGTTATGTTTTTGTATTAAATCAAGCTCCTAGAAAAATTTCAAGACATTTTTCTATAAGTGATCAATGTGATGAAGTTTGAAAATACTTGCTTGGGTTTCATCAACTCAACTGAGTTAGTGTTACCTAGATTGATCGGACGGGCCAGCCCAAAAATATGGAACCAATACATGATTTCTTTGACCAATTACATGGGAACTCCATTGAATTGTGAGGAACTTAGGTCGATTCCATGCAAATATGTCTGATTTGCTTCAACAAAATACACCACAAGCATCTAACCCTACCTAAAATCTAGCTTAATATCGAGAGTGCAATGGTTTCCTTTGTTTGACACCTTCAAGTACCAATATTATCTCAATGAAGGAGTAAATTATGAGACTACAAAGAACCTAAGCTTAGTAGGGTACATTGCAACTATTTAGTCATGAAAGCCAAATCAAAATAGAATGAAAATAACCAAAATGTGGGTATGATTGTCCATACTAAGCATATTGTTTGCATTTGATAGTGTGATATTCAAACTCAAATACTCCAATATAACATACAAGAGTCTGGTGAGGAAATACAGGGTCATAAAAATTACTGCAAACCATATGTCACCCAAGATGGGTTGTTTATGAGAAATCCCCTTTCATATAAGAAAACATGCTAATGTATGATCAAAGAACTCGATGCAATATTAAAAGAAATTACTAGAACCACTAAATGCATGTTTGGATTGGTAATACATATAAGAATTTTAGTATGATAACTTAAGGGGATCAAGAAAGAAAATAAGCAGAGAAATAAGCTACCTTGGTGCATTACGGAAATCAAATTAAGAATAATGTTCTTCACATTACGTAGGTCCTAAACAATAAATGAAAGAAAAACACTCTAAAAAATTATGAGGATCCTGATGTACATCAGTTTGGTCCATGTAACAAGCAATAGTCCCTACACTTTGGGGTAGTTAGCCAATGCACTGAGACAAACACCTTGTGTCATGCTTGAACCAAGCTTTCTACTAAAAAGATCTCATAGGTTTACTAGGATCCTATAGGGACTCTCTAATGAGATTATTTATGAAATTAACAAGAAAATCATACCCACATGTTAGCATCGTTTGTGTATCTACTAGACATCATACTCAACTCTTATAAATAAAAGCAAACAAAAAAATGCTTGAATTCACACAAACTATGATTTGTTCTATTCTACTATTTTGGTCATGGGTGTTAACCATTCTTAGTATTATAATTCTCTTATAGATTTTTGAGTTGTAATCTGGGATTTTGGAAAGTTAAATATCATATCTAAATTTTAATTTTTTCCAATGGATTAGTTGACATTGGAGAGGAGATAAGAATGTCAAAGGTATAATATAACTTGGTTGTTTTCAAAACTTACCATCACACACTTGATGTTCAATGAAGATCTTTTATGTGTTTGGGAAACCATTTCAAAATTATAAATAAACAATATGAGTTTGATAAGACACTAGATCCTTTAATCAGCACAAACCATGGGTTGTTATCAACGATGTGAAATGGGAGGTCTATAGGCTTTAAACCATGGGTAATGATGTATACTAGACTTCACAATCAAATTTTCAAAGAAAAGAAAATGATATGGGTGAAAATACCATATTTATCAATCATGATATCACCTAACACATTGAAAGGTATTAAACCATGGAGTGCACACCACCATCACCCTAATTACATGAAATGAAAATTAAGAAAGAAAGTCTTATAGAGAAGTAAAAGATTACTCTAGAATGTAGGATAAGACTAAAAAATATGCATGATGACTGGAAATAAGTTTGTAACAATATTACACTAAGTGCTAAAAATTAAAAAGTATAAAGATGTAGACATGCATGCACAAAAGAAATGGACAAGAAAATAGAAATTACACATTGCCATACCACCTCAATAATAATTTTATGATTGTCCTTGATCAAGACCTCGACATTCTTGGGACATAGTATTCTACCATCACAAGAATACCCATTTATCTAGTTTTGAAAAGATATTCTCATCACTAAGAGTGAAACTGAATAATGTTTGTGATTGCATTTATTGTTGTGATCGCTAAGACATGGGGGTGTAGGATAATACTTGGGAAGAATCTCGAGTGTTTCCACCCAAATGATAGAGTTGTAGTGGCATGTTTCTTGGACCATGGGGCAAAGATCTCTTGAAAGTGTTGATCTTGATGATGCCAACTCTACATTGTGTACATCAACTAGTATAGTATGAATGACATCAAAAATATTTCCATGTTCTTGTAAACAACTATGGATCCTTCTGACAATAACAATGAAGCCTCCCGTGAGAAAGATGTATGATGCAGAGCTGATGGTTGTGTTGGTGGATGCATAATAAGCTAAGTAGTCTCAAATAGAGGCATTGATTGATGTCAAAATTTACTGTGGTATCTTTCTAGTAGCTTCTTAGTGTTGGGAACATTTACTATGTTGGCTTCTAAAGTAGAGGTATGTTTATTGGTAGTTCCAGTTTCTCCATTTAGTTATCTAAATTTGATGTACGCCCCCCTACATACTAGGTGTTACAACCTCAATTTTGCTTGTATTTTAATAATTGAAATACAATTATTCAATGAAAAGAGACTTATTTAAAGATTTATGTGCTTTATTTTAAAGAATGGATTTTTTTGTAAATTTCCCTTGAAAGATAGATTTTATAAATTTTACTATCTTATTATTCTAATAATGAATAAAATAAAAAGGAGAAAAGAAAAATCACATAATAATCAAAGGGAAAATGAAAATAGATAATAAATGTATGTGCTTGAGATAATAGTGTAGAATTCTCTAGAAAGTGACATGTATGGCCACACTTGTTTAGTTTTCATTTGCACAAGGTTTCTAATATAATAAATAGCCAAAATAAAGAAAATAGAAAAGAAAGAAAGAGAAAAGGTATGTTTTAAATGCATAAAATATGTCTTATGAGTGAACGACTTTCATATTAAGAAAAGGAATTTTTAAAGTCATTATAGACATTCATCTAAAATTTGGGAGAAAAGGGATTAAAGATGTGACATATATGAATTTTACAAAAATCCTTAAAGTGGGAGGATTAAGGAACATACACATTGAATGTCATGATTTATCTTTTCCTAGAAATGAGGATAACTTGGATACCTTAGGTTGGCACATACGACCTGAGCCATAGGATCTCAGATCCAATGGCTCTCACAGACCGTCTATCTTGGAACACAAAGGAAAGTTGGGAACAATGTTAATACTTTTCCTATTCAATTTCCCCTCTTATATCTATGTAGGCACCTAGAAACTCTCCCAGTAGATTTAAGAGACTAGTGTGAATTCGCTTAACCCTAACTTTCCAAACTGTTATGAAGGATTGGGACCTTTCCCAATTGTTCGCTGGATCTAGGCTCCATAGAGGGTTGTCTTGTGAAGCTAGGTCTATAAAAGTTGTTATACCCCTTTATGAGAGGTAGATAAGTCCTAATAGACCTAAATGAACTCGAAGAAACCCTCCCCTACCACCAATTTCTTCACCAGAATCCTCTACCCCCTATCCATTTTCTTCTCTATATACCATCATAAACTCCCTCACCATCAACTAGCTATGGGCCACCTCAGACAAGTCAACGACCACCCATGACTTCGGCGAAGCTCGGCGGAGGCACCTACTTTTTCCCCTTGACTATCCTCTGCTTGGATCCTAAAGTCAACATACTTGTTGACCCATCTAGGCAGTTTCTTGTAAACAAGGAGATCATGAGGTAGGAGATGACAAAGCGGGAAAGGTGTGAGCTACCCCCAAGTACAACACTATAAATGAAGGGAAATATATCCCTTTTCATACACTTCTATATCCAAACCACATGGGCATGAAGCACCATCATGGAGAAAGTCCATTCGTGGAGCTCTTATTTGTGTTGAAAAGGAAAAGAGATTGAAATGACGACGTGTATATCCTATTGGCCAAAGGTAATTTATCTTGTGAATTTTGTAATTGATTATTGGTAACTCAGATCAAGACAAATAATATATGAATTTTGATCAAGAGAAACTAAGAAATACAATAAAAATATAATCAGGACCAAGATTTGCTTCTAGTTCAAAAACTACCTACAGTTGGAATCCTTAATGTATTAAATGAAGCAGAACCCTAATTTCTAAGTGTTAATGAATCTAATGAATCCAATTGATGATGATAATCAAAGATGGATCTTTTATGGAAAAAAAGAACACCTTGGAACTTATATGAACTTATGAGTCCATAATTTGGTGAATTAGGGTTTCCATGAGAATAAAAGTACAATTAATGATAAATTAGGGTTTGTGAACCAAATGAACATGAAAAGTGGTAATTAGGGTATGGAAAGACACAACCCTAAGGGAACCCTAAATTTGACCTCAAAACTCTATCTTGAGGCCCAAGTCAGTCTTAGTAATGATTTTGGATAGAATAATAATCCATGAATGTTATGCTTTAACTTTCAGGATAATTTTCTTATTTTCTTGTTTGGTTAAACTTGATTGCTCTTTCTTGGATATCAAGAACACCTGGTCAAGGTATGTGGTTATGCCTAAGAGAAACTACTTTAGTTTTGTGACGCTTTCTAAGGGTTTATTGAATTTTTTCAAGTTAAATGCTTGGAAGATATTTATTTCCTACAATCTATAAAGTCACTCTGGCTATCAAAAATTTAAGCATATAACTTGTACGGACCCCGCATATCAACTCTAGAGGTGTGAAAATGAAAAGGAATGAAAACTCTTGGTGTTGAATTAAGACCAGGCCCCAAATAGGGAAGGTCAGACCAGGCCCCAGATTGGGAAGTTCATATAAGTTTAGACCAGGGCCCAGATAGGGGTAGGTCATATGAGGTCAAGCCCTAGTTTGGGAAGACCAACATAGGCACCTGACTACAAATTGAGATGCGTCCAAAAGTCCACTACAGGGGTAAACCCAAAGAGAGGGTATCCCAGAGGTTTGATTAAAATGGGTTGAGAGGTTATGAAGAAAATGATAATTTTGATTCTATAACAATATTTGTTGTGGATATATTGTTACAAGTATATGTGAACTTTTTAGGTCCCTCACATACCAGTATAACATGTTATACTGATCGACTATTTTTCTTGTTGGCGTTTTAGGATAATCTACTACTATTCAACAATTGTGATGAAAGATGGACACCCAGAGAAGAAGCCATAAAAGAAACAAAAATTAATGTAACTCCTAGAGGATATAGTTAGATAGTTGTACCTTGTATGGTAAACTTTAGAAATCCATATTTTGTAACGATTTTGGAAAATGTATATCTCATCTTGAACAAAACTCATTCCTATTTAGTGAAATTAATGAATTAGTTTTTCTTAATTGTTAAACCTTTGATCTTGTTTGATTGATAATGGCTCTGGCCCTTTCGGTCTGCCTAAATAGGGGATAACAAGGGGAGGGGGTCATTACATTTGATACCGAAGCTGGTTTACCATTTAACCTCTAATAATTATTGAATTCTAAGAATTATGTGGAGCCCGAAGGGAATTATTAGAGTATTTTCCAAAGACAATGATGTCTAGAAAGGACCACAATTCAGGGGCTGGCAATATTTTCATCTTCATCGCTAGTCAACTTACGAGGACTCCTGGACCTGTGCTTCCCGACTGGACAAAGTCATAGGGCTTCACTCAAAATAAATACCTATAGGATTTCTCATCTTTTTCACCATTTCACTACCCTTTTCACTCAATGGACCATACATACATGTATCTGTTCTCTTTATTCCTTCTAAGTATTAGGGTTATGGATATTAGGGATTAAGGCATCCTCTGTAAAATAATGTATAAAAAGTGGACATTATATATGATAAAGAGAAAATATTTTATGGGTAAACCCTAGATGGAACTAGGGTTGGTTTGAGAATCAACCTTAGAGGGTCAAGGGAAGTGGAAAACCATAAGGTATAGGTCCCTAACCTCAACTTTAAACCTTAATATTGGGGTATGAGCAAAACATGAGAAAAATAATAAACCCATCACAATAAACTCTAAAGAAGTAGATAGAGGAAGAAAGAACCCAATAAGTTGGGATACCTTAGTTTGTCCATGCATGCAAGTATGTAGGTTAAGCATGCATAACTTGAGTATGCATCTGAAATATAGACAATAAGTGGTTTCTTAATCCTTAGTGTGACTTTTAGGATTGGTGTTTCAACCTAAGGTGGGTTAACCTAAGAGTGGAGAAAAGACCTATGAGGGATTTTATCCCTAAGATCGGGTTATGATCCGAGAAACTAAGTTCCTTCCTCTAGGGACCGTAACAGGAAGTGTGTCCCCACATAGATGTAGGTAAGAGGTAAGCATGCATCTACATGATAACAAGTGACATTAAGGATGGAAAAGGGATTAGTTCTAAGCCAGAAGGGTTTATGCCTATTGGATTATGAGATAGGCATACTATATGGAAAGTATATGGAGTTTAGTATTACATAATGAGATGATATAGTTTATGGTGACCTTAGTGGGATTGAGAGTTTGACACAGAATAGGAGGATGCAAGTAAATGTTCTCCATCTAAATCAAGTAAAAATACATGTGAATCGATAGGAGCCTCAAACTCTTCTATAAAAGGGAACCCCTACTGGTAAGACTAGTGGTAAAGTTGACTCCTGATAGAAAGTGGGACCCAGAAGGAGAAGGTTGTGAATCTAGACTCCAAGACATCAGGAATTACAAGAAATATTTGTATAATATATGTCCTAAACTAGACTACCCCTGAGTGAATGAGTGGATTTATTGTATGTATGATCCCTAGACGCTTGTTGTATATGTCCTTAGTTGGACCAAACCTTGGAGACAAAGAAGGAGGTTTCTTTCACATATCTGTAGATGATATGTGTACCTACCATCTAGGTGAGGGAAAGAGAGTCCCAAGATCCTTGAAAGGTATAAAGTAGTAATATGTTGTGAATCCTCATACTCGGATTGGCAGTTCTTTGTGTAGGAATCGAAGGGTTGCCCAAATGAAAGAGAAAGTTGGAAAGAGAATACCATATCATGCTTTGGTTCAGTATGTGCATGAATGTCTAAATCATGTAGTTTATATGACCAATGCTAAGAGGGTAAACCCCAGGTTCCTAGACCAAAGAGGGGAAGTGGTGGTATTTGGTGCATATAATGCTCACAAGGTTGAATGAGTTGATAGATATTAAGCATGCCACCCCCTCAAGTTTTAGGTTAAAGGAAACCCCACTTGAACTGTGATATATTATTTATGAGCCACTCATACATGTTGGTCTAGCACTACCATGTTGTCATATATACGTATGAAACTAGTCCAACCTTGAGAGATGCTGAATGGATATGACATAACAGAAAACTTAGAAATGGGTTAACAAGTTCTCTACTTGCTTGATGCACAGATGGGTGGAATAAATACATGCACACATGTGATGATATAAACTTTGGGTTTGAGTGTGTTTTGTTTACCTTGGTACTACCAAGTAATAGTTTTTTTCTATCATGGAAAGGACCCTTCCTAAAGGAGTGAGTTCATAAATTAGTTCAATAACTGAGGTATAATTAAAGATAACTTAAAAGAACTTGAGATATTGAGTTCATGAATCATAAAAGTGCATAGATTGAGTATGATTCATTAGACCCAAGTATGATTATCTCTATGGGACGCCACTATGGACATGACTGGTAGAATGGAGCCAGGCCCAGATGGGTAGGTTTCCATGATTCCCATGTAGGGACATAAGGAAAACTATGAGTGCCCTGAGAGATGAAGGAAATTCAGTTGAGAATTCTAAAGGATACAATGTCCTTGGATATTATCAAAGGAACCACAAGAAAAATGCTTGATGAAATAAAATAAAGTAATGATAGAACCCTAAGTCAATCCTAAGGTCAAGAAGGGATGACACTGATGAGAGTAGGACTTAATTATTCCATGAATGCATTGGACCATAGGGTTAACAGGTAACGACTATGTTTGCCTAAGGGTCATGGGTTAGGAGGTTGGCCACCTTCATGAGTTCATGTGGGCCAAGGGGTAAATTTGAGAGGCACTCTCTAGATTTATAAGGATGATATCATTCCAAAGGTACTGGCACCCTAGAGACATTGAGGGAATGACTAAGGATCATAAATAGGAGTCATGCTAAGACTCCAAGGTTATGAGTAAACCTTTTCCTTATATGTATACATGGAATTCGTGGAATGGTGGTATTCTTGGTTTTCATCTGGAGAATAATTTGACCTGGATTTGAAAATAAAATGGTAATGTGTGATGCACCATCTCTACTCTGGGAATGGGATGATCTTTGTATTTGGACTGTAGCCAAATTATTATTTCATATTGTTATGAGTGTGAGAGACTAGATAGACACATGCCATATTATAATGGAAGTGATATGGGAATAAATACTTTAGTTGGAATCCTTCTAGGATAATTGAGAATTTGAGTTTCAATCACGCCCTTATGAGAGAATGTTGAATAAATTATTTGGAAACCTAGGAGAACAAGGTAATTTCCAAATTAAAATTTCAAATGAAGATATATTATCAAGTGGAATTTAAATTCTATAGGTATATGACTAAATCAAATTAATGGATGCAAGAGTTGAGGTACCAAATAAAGGTAAACCAAGCTTGGCTTGCTGACCGAGCTTGTAACAGCCCAATTAGATGAAACAGAGTTAATTGACATGAAGGGTTTGATGAAGAAGCCTTTGACACATCTGATAAATGTGAATTGTGGAATCCGATAAGAAAATCATATTGAGTTATTGAGGATTCACCCTTAAGGACTATGAAGCTCATGGTTCTAAGTATACAGTACACCATAGCACCACAAAGATGTTTAAAGACTTACAGTGATTTTCTAGTATCCTAGAATGAATAGAGACATAGAAACCTATGTGGACAATTGTCTCACGTGCCATATGGTGAAAGACTGAACACTAATGCCTCGCTAGAACATTACAATCAATTGAGATTCTTGAGTGGAAATAGGACCATATCACTATGAATTTCATGATGAGTCTCCCCAAGACAAAGAAAGGTCATGGTGTGATATGGGTTTGTGGTGAACTGCCTAACCAAGTTAGTGCACTTTCTCATCTTAAAGATTATTTCTAAGGTGACAAACCTAGATGAACTATGCATTAGAGAAATAGTTTGACTACATCATGCCCCTAGTCCTCTTATCTTTGATTGTGACTCTAAGTTCACCTTTAAGTTAGGAAAGCAAGTGTGTGAAGAACTTGTTACGAGGTTGAAATTTAGCACGACTCATCCCCTAGAATGATGTACAGTCAGAAAGGAAGATTCATACCTTAGAAGTTTTGTTGAGAGCTTGTGTGCTCGATTGGGGTGCATCATAGGAGGAGTATTTGCCACTAGTTGAGTGTTCTTATAATAAAACTTACCAAGCTAGCATTAGGATGCCTCCATATGAAGCTCTTTATGGGAGGTTGTGTCGGTCACTGCATAACTAGGATGGTGTTGGTGAGAGGACCTCTTGAGGTCAACTACAATTGTATGTTGATAAAGTCTCTTTGATTAAGATAAGGTTAAAGAGAGCCCAGGATCGACATGAGTTGTATGATGATGCAAAGCGAACTGGCTTGCACTGCACTGTAGGTGAATATGTGTTTTTGAAAATCTGACCCCTCCAAGCTATTTCTAAGAATAGAGGAAAGTTGAGTCCCTGATATGTGGGTCCTTTTGAAATCCTACAATGGATTGGAGAAGTGACTTATCATTTAGCCTTACCCCCTCAATATAGTATGATGTGTTCCATGTGTATAATTTGAAGTGATATGTGAAGGATCTAAGCCATGTGCTGAGCATTGAACCTATTGAACTCCAAGGGAGGCTGACATACCTTGACTCAGCTGTGAGAGTATTGGATACCAAGATGAAAGAGCTCAGGAACAAACAGATAGAGATGGTAAATGTTATGGCCGCATCTTAGCTTAATTGGTAAACTAGGGTTTACCTGGATGATTATATGCTTAATTGGATTGATCATTTATTAAATCTAATTAATGATGATAATTCAATTATGATGTTTTAAACCTAATAAGAATGTTAACTGTTCTATTGTTTGAGAAATTAGGGTCTGAGAAATGTAAACCTTAATCGGAAAAAATTAGGGTTTACTTCGATGATTGTATGCTAAATTAAGTTGATCATTGTTTAAACCTTGATTAATGATGGCAGTTAAGTTTTTATGTTTTAAATACAACAAAAAGGTTTAATCATACTTTGATCCACATAATTAGGGTTAACATTTGAAAATCCTAATCGGCCCAAATTAGGGTTTTGATAGTACATGAATATGGAATTTGGTTAGGATAGCAGTGTGGTAAATGATTTTTCATATTTTCTATAAAAAAATATTTAATTAAATTTTTGATATGATATGTATAACTCAATCATTCATATTGGAGAAAAATTTCAGAATTTTGGAGTGTTCTTTGAATGTGGTTCTCGGTCAAACTATACTTCGGCCAAAATGCTGACAGAGTGCTTTTCAACAATGTAGTTTTTTATTTTTATTTATTTATTGGTAACTCCAAATGATCTAAAATTTTAAATACAGGTCTAAAACTCAGTCATAAACAACATGGAAATTTTTCATTATTTTCTTATGTGTTTATACCTTAACAGTAGACGAATTATAGTAACTGACATTTCTACAGAATTCTGAATAGCAGTGCACTATTCGATTTTTTTTTATTTAATGGGATCTTTGAATTATTTAAATTTTTTACTTAAGCTTAGTAAATCAATTATACATAGCATGATAAATTATCATAATTTTTTGAGAAGGTTTGATCTCTAAAATACTCGAATTATAGAAACTTTTTTATGATAGAAAAATCTGCTGAAATAAGAAAAATTTTAGTGAGGGATCAAAGTGCAATTGACCCAAGCAGCTCAATTTCTCTATATGGTCAACCAAACACACTAGCAGCTCTCATAATTCTTGATTCATTCCAGAGAAATGAAATCCTAGAGAGAGAGGGAGAGTTAGGGATTGAGAGGAGAAATTGATGGAGATGCTGACCTAGGGTTTTGTGGTCCAAGGAATGATGAAATCATGTAAGTTTAGCTTCTTTGGATATAGTTTCATGGTGAATATACTCTCACATGTGAAAATTCCATCCCTCCTCTTATTTGATATAAAATGGTATCAAAATTTCCTCTTTTCTCACTCTTTCATCATAATCCCTCAATTTTAGGGTTTCGGAGTTGAAAGGAAGAAGAATTGGGTGAATTGCTAGGGATTTGATATGAGATCAAGATTTTTAGGGATGAGCTGCGTTTTTAATGTGTTTTCATACCTTAGGGTCAGTGGAAACTTCCTTTAAATAGTAAAATCATGAAAATTGGTTAATTCATCCATAATCTTTAATTTCTAGTATGCAACTACAAACCATGAATTGTCTATTTGTTCTAAGTTGTTGCAAAATTATACGAAATGGATTCTTCCTCTGTTTGGATGAAGTTCAGATGATGAAATCATATTAGAAATGTATACAATACATCCTAATGAGAATTCCCTAAGAATTTGCAGAGGTTATAAGAGTAAACTGAAATATAGGGAATTTGTCTATGACTGAAATTTGTTGTATAAGTAAATAGAGAAAATTTCTTATCTAGATCCCCTTGGTTATGAATGATTGTTTATCTAAATTCATAGTACATATATGTCAGATACTATGTTGGATTTCAAATAAGGAGAACAGTGTTTGTTTGATATCTCAGTAAAGAGGGTGAAACCCTAGATGCGAGGAAAGTTGGATATTTTCGAATAGATATCATGAAATCCATTTGAACAGATTTTATTGACATGATAGACTTTACTTATTCAATGTTATTCTTGATGCATGATATATCAGTGAATGGCATTGAAACCCAAATTCAGCTCAGTTCCAATGTTTCATACATATATTGATTGTATATGATTTGTTGAAAGTAGTCTTTATTTAGGAAATGTTTATGTCGTATGAAATCCTTATGAGAGCCATTTGATAAGTGAATTAGGTAAATGAAACCCTAAGGATAGGGTGTTCAATGAATCAAGTATTGTGATATCAATGTTCTCAATATGAGATGTGGTGATGCTTAACAGTTCAATTGCACAATTCTAGTGTATCAAGTGCTAAGTTGACATGTATTCTATTTATTTAAGAATTTTAGTCTGCTTGTATGTATAGTATAATGTTTACTCGGAATATTATAGTGTTTTGAATATACTGCTCTGCCAAGTTAAGTAAGAAAGTTCATGCCGCATTTATAAGGTTCAACATTGAATAGACTCGGTACCATAGAGATACCAGAGTCAAGTATAAGTAAGAGAGAGATACAATATAGTAAGAGTTTTTCTATAATAATAAAATAATATATTTAAGGGCCCTGACACCGTAGAATCCCTATGAGAGGTATGCGCCTTAGGGATGCAACGAACTACCCTGGTAGTGGGTCTAGTATACGGGGGTCGGAACACACCCACAGAGCGTGCGGGGAGACGAAGCCCTTGAGGAAATCTCCTAAGAGAAGATAGGTTACCCAACATGAACCGAAAGTCCTGGTGGTAACCCAGTGGTACCCACAGAGCGTACCAAGATGAGGCCCACATAGCATCTCAGACTCACTGCCTGTGTGCTCAGGTTAGAGGAGGAGTCCAGTTTACATCATCATAGTAGTGTCGAGGCCAGAGAGCCTATTTTCCTATTGCAGACCAGGAGAGAAGTCAGACTTAGCTATCCCAGGGTGTCAGCTAAGTCTTGTATGGTGGGATCATAGTTCATTACGAGTCTTCATATGTATAGTACACTGCATATGATCAGGGCATAATAAAATGAATGAGAGGTCAAACAAGTGTGTATAGTTGTTCAATTATTTTTTGTATGTTTCTAAATTATTAGTTCCCTTTATGATCAATCAAGCATTTCATATATTGATTCACTCTTATAGATATTTAGAGTATCCTGCCATATTTATGATTGTCAATTATTAGACTCTTTAAAGCTTACTGTTGTTATAATTGATATCAATTGCTCAAAAGTATATATGTAATTAGATCAGTGCTTTAGACTATTTTTTTGAAGCACTCATTCACTGAGTGAGTAGGCTCACCCCTCTACACAATATTTTTAGGGAAATCACATGGACTTGAAGAATATATCATTGCATCAGAGTAGAACTACCATAAGAGTTTAGTTTGAGTATAGTTAAGTTCAGTCAGTCCCTGTCACTCTAGGTCCTTGTATAGATGTGAGAGAGTTGTAAATGATGTTTTGTACATTTGTTTCCGTAATAAGAGAGAATGCAAATGATTTTCATGTCATATGTACATGGAAGTGTGAGAAACATAATGAATGTATGGATGTGTATCATTAATTCTAAGATTTCATTAGAGAAATAAAAGTTTAATTCTCTTATAAAGTTAGTTTATGTGGTTCAATATGAGAAAACAAAGAGTTTTGAAAGAGAAGAAAAAGTTAAGGGTGATCTTTGTATTACGTTAAATCCTCAATTTATTCCCTAATATCATGATTAGTGGAAATTGTGAGATCGGGGTGTAACAGCTTTGGTATCAGAGCTTAGGCTGACTTGTCAGGGACCATTAAGTTTGTAAGTTAGAGTCATAAGTGTGGCAGATAGGAGATGTTATGATGTTAGCTCTGGGGATTTGAGAATTTGGATATCCTAGCCCGGTATCTGAGTAATTAGATCAACCAGTATCAAGCAACTACGTCTATTCTTTCATGTATACCCTGGCCAGGTATACAGTGGAAGGATCGACTAGAGAGGAACCCTAGAAATATTAGGGGTAGAAACAAGATAAGTAACATGAATTAAGAGAATAAATATAAAATGAGATAGAACTTTCATTTCATATTTTTGTTTTATTGGAGATGAATAGAAATGTTCTTATATGTTTGAATTCAGATATTCAATATTTTGAAATATATATGGGTCTTTAAGATTTGTTGTACAGTATGCAGTTGTAGTATTTATTGATTACATTCTTTGTATCAAGTAGACTAGAAATGATCTTTGAATGAGCTTTCCTAAGTGGATAAGTTTTCTTCCACACATGTGAGATGAATAGGAGTTAAGTAATCCTGAGTAGCTCTTAGCTTCAGGACTGCAGGTTCGGCCTGGTCTGGTTGGAAGGATATATTATTGGGATCTAATGACTCCTATTAGTAACATAACAAGAGTAAATTCTAGATAGATTAGATCCAAATTCTAGTATGAATGTATATACTCTAAGATTTTGAAGTATAAGGGAAAGATTGGGATAACTAAGAATCAGTTGGAACTGATATCTGAGATCCAACTTTGGAGCCTCATATGAAAAACTCTTAATTGGGAATAAAGGAACACGACATAAGGTTAAGATTAAGTTTAATTATTAGTATTATATGAACTCTAAATATGAAATATGGAAAAGATATGAGAAAAGTATGTAAGGGGCCAAGATAGTAAGAATCAATCATGAGGAATGGATTATGTAACTGAGTACAATGTTTTTATGTACTCTGAAGCAAAGGGAAATAGAAGAAAAGAGCTAAGTATACAATAAGTACCTAGAAGTGAAGAGTCTTCAGAAGAGTTAAAGTGAAGAGAACTAGATGAGCATGTAAATCATAAAACTAGGATAAGAAACTTAGTTGAAACAAAGAGAAATGTTAGAAATAATGAGCTTGATTAAGGAATGAGGGTAATGATATAATTGAGAGCATGGAATGTATACCTTTATTAATAAGTTTAATACATTCATCCTTACTGTCTTTGGGTTCTAAGTCTTTATAGAATAACAAACTAGTTTCTAAAATAAGAACAAAAGTGTAGCTAAATAAATGAATAAGTCATACAAAGGTAGACTATATTCAAGAAGGAAAAACTTGATTGAAAGAGAAACTATGTTTCACCCATGCATGAACCATTTGATTTAAAATGAAGGATATGTAATGTATTAAACATGAGGTGATACTAGTAGGTAGATTATTGATTTAGAATTTCAACTTCACATTAGTAGAAGGATAAAAGGAAATATATGCAACATGGTATACATGATCATACACATAAAAGAAACAACATGATCATAAGAGAAAACTAGAAGTTAAAGATGATAGGTGGAAGAGTAGTATATGGTAAGAGGATTATGGAAAATAAGGAAGGGTTTGAAGCATGATGGTGTAATATAGATTATAAAAGAAAGAGATTGCAACATTCAAGCAAGTGATAATTAGTCAAGTATCCTTGTTGATAACTAATTAAACCTACATATGAAAAATGTATTAAGGGAATGTTTGAAGATAAGAATTCTAAGTCTCAGATTCATCTTCTTTTCCATATATTACTTAATGAGAGCAATGTGGAAATGAAGTGATAAGAAACTGAATCATATAGTATGCATAACCACCATGGTAGAGACATCTAGTGAATGTAATAAAGACACACAATATGATGATGAAACCCTAGTATGGTAAATTGAGAATGTAATTTACCTGAATGGTCAAGTAAGAGAAAGGAAATTCAATTGATAAGATAAGGAAGACTTTAGTAAAACTTGTGAGATCCAAAGTTTGACGTTCAAATTAAGGGAGAAAAATCACATCACAATAGTGTCATGCTTCTGATAAGGACCAAACCTTAGAATGTTTTGAGTTGTAGTAGTTCAAGGGATGTCACTAATGATTTGACCTTGAATACTAGAATCTCTATAAAATACGATCATGAGATTTTCACTATGAAAAGTAAACTAGAACTAATAGTAATCCATGGTTTAAAGATAGCTAGTCTGAAAGTATGATGAACAATATGAAAATTATTCAGAGCAAGGGGCAAGAAATAAATTTGAAATGTAACAAGTGTGTTTTGAACAAAAGAAGAAGTGTAAGATGAGCAAAGTGTAATTTAAAATAAATTCTTGCAGTGATCGCAAGAATGATGAATAATCTAATCGTACCTTGTATGTTTCAATTTTCGGAATGTTTAATCGACATGACTAAAATGAGAAGGATAAGTAGCAAAAAGTAAGAAGTAATGAATGAAAAGAGAGATAAGAGAAAACAATGGCTTTTAGTAATATGTGAATTTGTTTTTAGAAGTATAATTTGTTGAACGTATATTAAGGGATGTAAATTAGTTCTACGTATGATTTCAGTGTACATGTATAAGAAATATGTTAATTTTAGGTGTCTGATAGTTGTAGTCATTCATACCATTAATCCATCATAGTATAGTACAATTGTTGTATGGTGATATGGTTCAAATGATGATAAAACAAATCGAGGGTTACCCTAAATAAGGTAGTCTTACCTATTCACTCATATGAATAGAAGGGATGATAACCATATTGTATTGATATGAAACCATAATGAGTAATAGCTTGTTATACCTAGCTTTAATATAAATAAGTGATGGTAGTTGGGTATGAATAGTCCTTGAATGACTAATACAATCATGGAGTACTTTGTTACTGTTGTTGAAACCCTAGTATGCTATAACCCGATGGTTACACCTTGAATTATGTGTGGGCTCATACTTGGGAATAGTATGGAATGTGATAGTAATGATTCACCTTATGCACCCATGATTCAATGGGGATGTCGTGTGTAACATCCCTGACCTACAGTGATCTATGTGCAAATTACCCAGTTAAGGGGTTAACTTGCAAATTGCACATGTTAAGATGTTCCTTTGATGATATGGCATCATATGAGTGAATATGATGAAGTAAGAGGTATTTCCCAAGCTTGAGCACCAAGGTGCAGCTGTGGAAGCAATCCCTGTGCTTGAAACCCTAAATTAGAGTAAAGTACAATTTACCCAATTTGAGGGGTGCAACTTGTAAAATACACCATCTAGAACATATTTTATGACTCTTGTCATCATTTAGAGAAGAAATGATGAAGAGGTCACTTCTTTTGAATAAATCATATAATGAAGAACACCTTTGTGATTGAATAATCAAGGTGTAAGTATAATAGCCCTTTTATGTGTGTACTTTAGTGATGGGTTGATCTTCTTTGCCTTCATTTCTTGACCTTAGAAGGAGTTTTTCCTTAGAAATAAGAGGAAGGGACGTGCAAAGAAGAAAAGAAGGACTTAGATAAGAAATGAGGAAAACATATGTTATTATGTTGAAGTTTCACCTAAGTATATATGCTACTTTCCTCACTTAGCAAGGAAACGATCCTTTTCATTTCTTCACTTTTCCCATTGCTCAAAACCGACCAAGGCTAAGCTATGGAGCAGAGAAGGATGACCAGGGGTCCTAGGTAAGTTTGTATCATCCCTTTTTTCTTGAATTCATGGAGGAAACTTGATTTCAAGGTTGAATTCATGGCTAGCTCACTTAGCTTTATCTTTCTAGCCATTCCTTTTCAACTCTCCTTGGAGAATATACCTTGGCCGACCTGTGGAGCTCAAAGACACCATTAAAGGATTGGAGATTGGAAGCTTGGAGCTCAAGGAACAATCTTTAGGCGGGTTTTATAACTCTAAACCTTATGCTTTGATTACACATCTCTCTCTTTGCATTTAGTTGCTAGTTCTTCTTCTTCCCTATCTTCCCTTGCATCCTTGCAAGCAAATCCGTGAGGAACTACTACTGTTCTCGAGCTATAAGATGAGGGCGTTATTTCCTATGCTTATCCACGAATTTCTACTTTATGAAACGACCTTGAACCTTTGGCCAAACGGGTTCATACTCGTTTAGAGGCCAAACGAGTTCACCAAGGTTGGTTTGCCCAAACGGGTTCCAACCCATTTGAGGGCATTGACCAAGCGACTACCGTTTGGGGTTCCTGTTCATAATTATGTAGGCTAATCACCCACCAAGTTTGAGGGATTAACTCCAAAGGAATCGTGAAATATAGGCTAACCAATTAGCAAATCTAATTGAATTAAGTCCTGATTTTCAACCTGTTTAATTGGACCTTTTTAGGCAAACGGGCTCCAACCCGTTTGAAGGAGTTGAACAAGCATTGACCGTTTGGGATTACTGTTCCTAATGACATTGGTTAATGACTCACCAAATTTGATGGATTAATTCCAAACGAGTCATGAGTTGAAGGCCAATGAACTAAGCAATCGATTTAAATTAAATGCTGATTTACCAAATTGAATAACTTAAACTTTTGGCCAAACGTTTGAGGGCGTTGACCAAGCATGACCGTTTGGGATTCCTGTTCATAATATATTGAATTTCATTTCTACCAAGAATCATCATCTAATTCCTAACCAATTAAGAGTTGAAGGTTTTTCAACACCTTAACCCTAAAAGGGTTGAATGTGCTGACTTGAAGAGTAGTTTGTGTTGAGTTTTGGGTTGAAGAACCCAAACGGGTACAAAACCATTTGGGGGTCCTTCCAAACGATCCCACACTCGTTTAGTGACACTCCATGATCGTTTGGAGGTCTAGAGTTAAAGGAATTTGATGAATTGAGGGTCCAATCACAAGATGTTGATAATTGATGAAAAGTGCTGATTTGTAATCTTTAGAGTTCAACCCTTATCAAATTAACTTAGTTTTTGGTCAAACTTTGGGCAAACGGTCTCAAGGTCGTTTGGAGTTCATCCAAACGATCTCAAGACCGTTTGGGCCAAGTTTGGTCCCAATTGGAGTTCAATTGATAGGTTCAACCTTGTTTTGATTCACATTGTTGATAATTGATAAGTGATCGATTGGAAACCCTAATTGAATTAGATTTAACCCTAATTGGCTTGAAATTGAAGATCAAATTGGTGACCAATTGATTGAGGCTCATCCTAGTTGACTCAATTTGTAAGTGGTTAATCTGGCTTGGGCCAATTGAACGTTTCAACATAAGAAACCCTTTTCAATTATGATATTTGTATCAACTTTCATGTCCATGCGGTTTGGACCCAATTGGGTTCACACCCGTTTAAGCCCAAACGAGTGCACACTTGTTTAGACCCAAACGAGTCCATACTCGTTTAGACCAAATGAGTGCACACTCGTTTAAGCCCAAATGGGTTCACACACTCGTTTAGGTCTAAATGGGTTGACACTCGTTTAGGTCCAAACGGGTTCACACTCGTTTGGACTCAAACGGGTCCACACTCATTTGGACTCAAATGGGTTCACACCCGTTTGGAGGTCAAGAGTGTACACACTCATTTGGAGGCCAAGTCGGTCCATACCCGTTTAAGGAACAAATGGGTTGAAGGTTGAAGGTTCAACCCTAACCCAATTGAAGAATTTCAAGGATGATTATACTTAACCACTTGAAGGCCTAAATAGTTCAATGATGATTTCATTTAATCCATAATGGTAACCTAAGTCATTAAAGGAACTAAGTGACTAATGATGTGAACCATGATGATGATCAATGGGCAATTTACCAAAATGCCCTTGAAAGGTTCAAATTGAGTGAAACCTTATTCTAATCAAACCCTAATCACTCAATAGTGGTGATTTGGTTTATGTTAATCAAAGTGGACTTAACCCAACCTGATCTAGAGTGGTGTTATCACCATCTACTAGTATGAGGAGAGAGAAAGTATCTTAAGAGAAAGAAAGTACCCTTTTATGGTGGAAATTCAAGTAAAGTACCTTCAATACACATGAATGTGCATGATTAGGGTATGATCCACCTATGTGAGATCATGGAAACCCTAATTATGATAAATGATGAATCTTAACCTAAATCTGAGAGCATCAATGATGATGTTCCTCATACATGATGATGTTATGAGTTCAATTCACCATAATGTGAATAGTAAACCCTAATTCTAAGGTGATGACATGTAATGGGGATAAGTAAACCCTAATTGATGAGAATCAGGGAACTTAGCTCTTATGGCAAGAGTGGAAGGTATAATTCTTATATTGAATTACTTTTATCAGTTGAATTAACCATGCAGGTTCTTATATGAGGATGATCATATCCAGGTATGGATGATGATGTTACATTCATTGAAAGCATGTTGTTAGCTTTATGAATAGTAAAATATCATGATGCCTTGTCAGTGGCATTTATGAGTTTAATGGGCTGTGAGAGCCATAAATACCATCAAGGTCATGCTTTAGAGATGACTTGTGATGAGGATGTTGAGAAATGATAATTGATGTGAGTTAGAT
Organism: Alisma plantago-aquatica; assembly: GCA_963693085.1. NCBI lineage: Eukaryota > Viridiplantae > Streptophyta > Magnoliopsida > Alismatales > Alismataceae > Alisma > Alisma plantago-aquatica. The sequence goes on from OY856412.1 coordinate 559,999,821, forward strand.
TTGTTACATTTAGTATTCTCCCTTCATAGCTGCTATGCTAATGTTATTGTTTGAAGAACAATGTATGATGTTAAAAGAATATTGAATGTACCTAACTAATCAAGTATAACCATACCATGTAGAGCCCTGATCATAGATTCATCATTGTCAGAGATCAAATGATGGTGAAACAGATTTTCCTAAGGGAACTCCTGGATCACATACTTTTTAGTATGTGGGGTATATGGATGTGTAGAACCTTACATCCTAGTGTAGGTATTTGATGTAGATGTGTAATCCGTCAATCCTTCACTATAAATCCATACCGCATCAGTGGAAGGTAAACATGAAATCTCCTGATGGCGAAGAAAACACATATATCATATCAGTGGAAGGTAAACACAAAATCTCCTGATGACGAAGAGAGTACAGAATGCCACTGTAACTCTAGAATAGCGAAGTACCAGATTACCCTGGTAAGCTATATAGTAGAGACACAAGATGTCATGCATGTAATCCTCTTACTGACTGAGGAAGGTGAAGGTCATGAGAATCCGGCTCTTTCAATGACCTAGTATGATACCGAGGCACGTATCAGTGATCGGTTGGAGTGTGAGTGGTATACCTCATCTCCGTAGAGCATAATAGTAATGTTTGAAAAACATAATCTATAGCGTAGTATACCTGTTAGAGGTAAGTATGAGCTAATTGATTGATGTTACACTGTATAGTGCATATGATCTTCATGTTTCATAAATGTTGAACTTTGATTACTACCAAAATTGTTGTTGTTTACTTCAAAGATTTTAATTACCTAGGTTGTTCTTGATATGTTATAATAAAGCTTCTGGCAGAGAGTTATAACTCTCGCTGGGACAATTATTTAAAATTGTCTCACCCCGTAGACTTCAACTTTTTAGGTGGTCGCCAAGGACGAAGGGACCAATCTCCAGGTGACAAGTATCAGCAGCAGCAGTACCCAGAGCAGCAGTAAATCTGAGGTGGAGATTCAGACTGCTGAGTTATATAGATAGATAGTCAGTCCTATGCATCCTCTGTACTCTCAGGTCCTTGGGGTCATGGTCTGAGTTTTGATTCGTCCCTTGAGATTTTGTAGCATGCTGTGTTTAATTACTCAAGAAGTAATTAACAGAGATGTAAACAATTTATCTTGAATCTATGAAAGGAGTTTTTATGATTTCAATGTATTATCTCAAAAAGTTTTAATTTCTGCTGATTTTTGGTATTCCGCTGCTAAACGAATCGCTTCCGCTATGTTTACTTCGAAGTTTATGTGTTTATCTCGGACTTTGGAGATCAAAGCCCACAATTAGTGGTATCAGAGCTCTAGGTTCGCTGAGTCTACAGAGACATAGGACTTAGGATGTCGAGTCTATCCTTAGTGTTCCTTCCTTATCTAATAGAACCTTCTGCTCCTTAGGAGAAGAAGATATATAAGGATGTCTAAGCCACATGAAGAGTACGTGGAGGAAAGTAGTGTTGCTGCACCACAGGGAGGTGCAAGGCACCCAGAAATGGAGCAACCCTTACCTGAGCAACCCAGGGAGCCACCCCAGTTTGACCTAGCTGATATAGAAAACCCAGCTATCTTTGCCTTATTTGATAAGTTTCTGACAGCCATAACACACATAGCAGATAGGGTGCCACCGTCTGCACCTAGGGCACCAGCCCATCAGGAAAGTTATGGAGCTGGCAAGACTTTCGAGAGACTTCGCCGGGTGGGAGCCATAGACTATGCTGGTACATCTGACCCAGCAGATGCTGATTTATCGTTGACAGAGCTGGAAAAGGCTTTCAGGATCCTTGATATTCCTGAAGATGAAAAGGTAAAACATGCGGTATACCTCCTAAAAGGGAGTGTTGGTAATTGGTGGATGATAGAGGAGGATAAGAGACCAGGAGAAGAAATAGGATGGGAGGTTTTCTGATGAGAATTCATCAATAGATACTTCCCTAAGACGTATCTAGATGAGAAGATCTTTCAATTTGATAAGATCACACAAGGACACATGAACGTTAGCGAGTATGAAGCTAAGTTCATGGAGTTACTACGGTTTTGTCCACAAATGGAAGTTACCGATGAAGAAAGAATTTGACGTTTTGAAAAGGGTTTAAAATCTGAACTAGCCACTCCTGTGTCTGCTCTAGAGAATAGAGAAAGGTTTTCCACCTTTGTGGAGTCAGTAAGAAGGATAGAGAGGTCAGAAACCATGAAACAACAGACAAGTAGTAAGAAGATGTACACCCAGCCTCAAGAACAAGGGCCTGAAAGTTTTAAGAAACCAAGATTTTCTACACCATCAGCTTTGTTAGGATTTCCCACCCAGACGCAATGGGTGTCAAGTGGAAGTAGGGATCATAGTAGTATTCCAAGAGGACCCTCCGACATAGCATCAGCATCGGTAACTGGATCGTATAGACACTTTGCACCCAGGATCTGTTACCTATGTAGACAGTCGGGACACCTGGCAAGGGATTGTCTAGACAGGAATATAATAATGACTCATCCCCAAGGATAGAGTCTGCAAGGCTCACAAGGGAGGCTCTATAATAATAGAGGACGTGGACAAACGTCCCATACAGGTCAGATGAAATAAGTTTTGTTTTAATATTACATATCAGGATTCTATGTGTTAAAAATATGTAATTTTGCTGCTTCTGAATTCCTTGACTAGATCCTGGAAGAACACAAGGGAGATAAGAACTTGTATCTTACTCAGTATTCTTTAAAACAATTTATAATCTCCCTTAACTGTGCATGAAAAGGATGAAATATAGATGTGATACCTGAAGAATAATCTAGTATGGTAAATTTTGTGTGTATAATGATATGAAGAACGAGGAATATGTTGATAAGTAAAATACATACTACCTAATCTCAATACTTATATACCCTGGCCAGGTATATAGTTATTGTAGATAAGTCAAGTATGAAACTCCTAGATTATTATCTTTTGATTACTCTGATCAGGTAAATATTCTATAACAATCTAGAGGGTATAAGGAAAAATTAAATAAGAAAAGCTCAGTGAATACTTAGTGAATATGCTTAGTGAATATACTCAGTGAATACTTAGTGAATATGCTTAGTGAATATACTCAGTGAATACTTAGTGAATATACTCAGTGAATACTTAGTGAATATGCTTAGTGAATATACTCAGTGAATACTTGGTGAATATGCTTAGTGAATATACTCAGTGAATACTTAGTGAATATGCTCAATGAATATACTCAGTGAATACTTAGTGAATATACTCAGTTAATACTTAGTGAATATGCTTAGTGAATATATTCAGTGAATACTTAGTGAATATGCTTAGTGAATATACTCAGTGAATACTTAAGTGAATATGCTCAGTGAATATACTCAGTGAATACTTAGTGAATATACTCAGTGAATACTTAGTGAATATGCTTAGTGAATATACTCAGTGAATACTTAGTGAATATGCTCAGTGAATATACTCAGTGAATACTTAGTGAATATACTCAGTGAATACTTAGTGAATATGCTTAGTGAATATACTCAGTGAATACTTAAGTGAATATGCTCAGTGAATATACTTAGTGAATACTTAGTGAATATACTCAGTGAATACTTAGTGAATATGCTTAGTGAATATACTCAGTGAATACTTAGTGAATATGCTCAGTGAATATACTCAGTGAATACTTAGTGAATACTTAGTGAATATACTCAGTGAATACTTAGTGAATATGCTTAGTGAATATTCTCAGTGAATACTTAGTGAATATGCTTAGTGAATATACTCAGTGAATACTTAGTGAATATGCTCAGTGAATATACTTAGTGAATATGCTTAGTGAATATACTCAGTGAATACTTAGTGAATATGCTTAGTGAATATACTCAGTGAATACTTAGTGAATATGCTCAGTGAATATACTTAGTGAATATGCTTAGTGAATATACTCAGTGAATACTTGGTGAATATGCTCAGTGAATATACTCAGTGAATGCTTAGTGAATATACTCAGTGAATTTCCTCAGTGAATACTTAGTGAACAAACTTAGTGAATATACTTGGTGAACTTCCTTAGTAACTACTTAGTAAGCATACTCAATGAACTCCTTCAGTGAAGCCTTTGAGACAATATACTGAGTAAAATATCTGTGTTAAGGTATGTATGTTCCTCTGATGGTAAGCATTCTTGAGTAATATTAGAAGAATGTTCTTTTATGCTTTTTCCTTTCAAAAAGTATGGACACCTTTTGTTAGGGGTTTATGCTTTACACAAGCATAAACAGTGATTAGAAGTAATTAACAAAAGGGACTTTGTACGAATTACAAACCCATAATATCATCATAATGATCAATATGTTCTTCCTTTCCCTGGGATTTTGAGGATGAAATCCTTGTTAGGGGTTTATAATTTGTAACATCCCTAACCTGGGTTATGAACTAACCCTAGGTGTTTTGCCTAAATATGTAATTAAATCCTTGTGATTATCTGTGGGCATGTAATTAAGTTCCTGAGGAACATACATTTCCTTTTCTGTCCCTTTTAAACAATATTGAAATGATTGTTTTGTAATACAGGGATCTATGTGCAAATTACCCAGTTAAGGGGTTAACTTCAAATTGCACATGTTAAGATGTTCCTTTGATGATATGGCATCATATGAGTGAATATGATGAAGTAAGAGGGATTTCCCAAGCTTGAGCACCAAGGTGCAGCTGTGGAAGCAATCCTTGTGCTTGAAACCCTAAATTAGAGTAAAGTGCAATTTACCCAATTTGAGGGGTGCAACTTGTAAAATACACCATCTAGAACATCTTTTATGACTCTTGTCATCATTTAGAGAAGAAATGATGAAGAGGTCACTTCTTTTGAATAAATCATATAATGAAGAACACCTTTGTGATTGAATAATCAAGGTGTAAGTATAATAGCCCTTTTATGTGTGTACTTTAGTGATGGGTTGATCTTCTTTGCCTTCATTTCTTGAACTTAGAAGGAGTTTGTCCTTAGAAATAAGAGGAAGGGACGTGCAAAGAAGAAAAGAAGGACTTAGATAAGAAATGAGGAAAACATATGTTATTATGTTGAAGTTTCACCTAAGTATATATGCTACTTTCCTCACTTAGCAAGGAAACGATCCTTTTCATTTCTTCACTTTTACCCTTGCTAAAAACCGACCAAGGCTAAGCTCTGGAGCAGAGAAGGACGACCAGGGGTCCTAGGTAAGTTTGGATCATCCCTTTTTGCTTGAATTCATGGAGGAAACTCGATTTCAAGGTTGAATTCATGGCTAGCTCACTAAGCTTTATCTTTCTAGCCATTCCTTTTCAACTCTCCTTGGAGAATATACCTTGGCCGACCTGTGGAGCTCAAAGACAACATTAAAGGCTTGGAGATTGGAAGCTTGGAGCTCAAGGAACAATCTTTAGGCAGGTTTTATAACTCTAAACCTTATACTTTGATTATACATCTCTCTCTTTGCATTTAGTTGCTAGTTCTTCTTCTTCCCTATCTTCCCTTGCATCCTTGCAAGCAAATCCGTGAGGAACTACTACTGTTATCGAGCTATAAGATGAGGGCGTTATTTCCTATGCTTATCCACGAATTTCTACTTTATGAAACGACCTTGAACCTTTGGCCAAACGGGTTCATACTCGTTTAGAGGCCAAACGGCTTCACCAAGGTTGGTTTGCCCAAACGGGTTCCAACCCATTTGAGGGCATTGAACAAGCGACGACCATTTGGGGTTCCTGTTCGTAATTATGTAGGATAATCACCCACCAAGTTTGAGGGATTAACTCCAAAGTAATCGTGAAATATAGGCTAACCAATTAGCAAATCTAATTGAATTAAGTCCTGATTTTCAACCTGTTTAATTGGACCTTTTTGGGCAAACGGGCTCCAACCCATTTGAAGGAGTTGACCAAGCGTTGACCGTTTGGGATTACTGTTTCTAATGACATTGGTTAATGACTCACCAAATTTTATGGATTAATTCCAAACGAGTCAAGAGTTGAAGGCCAATCAACTAAGCAATCGATTTAAATTAAATGCTGATTTACCAAATTGAATAACTTGAACTTTTGGCCAAACGGGTCCCAACCCGTTTGGGGGTGTTGACCAAGCATTGACCGTTTGGGATTCCTGTTCATAATATATTGAGTTTCATTTCTACCAATAATCATCATCTAATTCCTAACCAATTAAGAGTTGAAGGTTTTTCAACACCTTAACCCTAAAAGGGTTGAATGTGCTGACTTGAAGAGTAGTTTGTGTTGAGTTTTGGGTTGAAGGACCCAAAAGGGTTCCAAACCATTTGGGGGTCCTTCCAAACGATCCCACACTCGTTTAGTGACACTCCATGATCGTTTGGAGGTCTAGAGTTAAACGAATTTGATGAATTTAGGGTCCAATCACAAGATGTTGATAATTGATGAAAAGTGCTGATTTGTAATCTTTAGGGTTCAACCCTTATCAAATTAACTTAGTTTTTGGTCAAACTTTGGGAAAACGGTCTCAAGGTCGTTTGGAGTTCATACAAACGATCTCAAGACCGTTTGGGCCAAGTTTGGGCCCAATTGGAGTTCAATTGATAGGTTCAACCTTGTTTTGATTCACATTGTTGATAATTGATAAGTGATCGATTGGAAACCCTAATTGAATTAGATTTAACCCTAATTGGCTTGAAATTGAAGATCAAATTGGTGACCAATTGATTGAGGCTCATCCTAGTTGACTCAATTTGTAAGTGGTTAATCTGGCTTGGGCCAATTGAACGTTTCAACATAAGAAACCCTTTTCAATTATGATATTTGTATCAACTTTCATGTCCATGCGGTTTGGACCCAATTGGGTTCACACTCGTTTAAGCCCAAATGAGTGCACACTTGTTTAGACCCAAACGAGTCCATACTCATTTAGACCCAAATGAGTGCACACGCTTTTAAGCCCAAACGGGTTCACACACTCGTTTAGGTCTAAATGGGTTGACACTCGTTTAGGTCCAAACGGGTTCACACTCGTTTGGACTCAAACGGGTCCACACTCATTTGGACTCAAATGGGTTCACACCCGTTTGGAGGTCAAGAGTGTACACACTCGTTTGGAGGCCAAGTCGGTCCATACCCGTTTAAGGAACAAATGGGTTGAAGGTTGAAGGTTCAACCCTAACCCAATTGAAGAATTTCAAGGATGATTATACTTAACCACTTGAAGGCCTAAATGGTTCAATGATGATTTCATTTAATCCATAATGGTAACCTAAGTCATTAAAGGAACTAAGTGACTAATGATGTGAACCATGATGATGATCAATGGGCAATTTACCAAAATGCCCTTGAAAGGTTCAAATTGAGTGAAACCTTGTTCTAACCAAACCCTAATCACTCAATAGTGGTGAATTGGTTTATGTTAATCAAAGTGGACTTAACCCAACCTGATCTAGAGTGGTGTTATCACCATCTACTAGTATGAGGAGAGAGAAAGTATCTTAAGAGAAAGAAAGTACCCTTTTATGGTGGAAATTCAAGTAAAGTACCTTCAATACACATGAATGTGCATGATTAGGGTATGATCCACCTATGTGAGATCATGGAAACCCTAATTATGATAAATGATGAATCTTAACCTATATCTGAGAGCATCAATGATGATGTTCCTCATACTGATGATGTTATGAGTTCAATTCACCATAATGTGAATAGTAAACCCTAATTCTAAGGTGATGACATGTAATGGGGATAAGTAAACCCTAATTGATGAGAATCAGGGAACTTAGCTCTTATGGCAAGAGTGAAAGGTATAATTATTGAATTGAATTACTTTTATCAGTTGAATTAACCATGCAGGTTCTTATATGAGGATGATCATATCCAGGTATGGATGATGATGTTACATTCATTGAAAGCATGTTGTTAGCTTTATGAATAGTAAAATATCTTGATGCCTTGTCAGTGGCATTTATGAGTTTAATGGGTTGTGAGAGACATAAATACCATCAAGGTCATGCTTTAGAGATGACTTGTGATGAGGATATTGAGAAATGATAATTGATGTGAGTTAGATTTGTTACATTTAGTATTCTCCCTTCATAGCTGCTATGCTAATGTTATTGTTTGAAGAACAATGTATGATGTTAAAAGAATATTGAATGTACCTAACTAATCAAGTATAACCATACCATGTAGAGCCCTGATCATAGATTCATCATTGTCAGAGATCAAATGATGGTGAAACAGATTTTCCTAAGGGAACTCCTGGATCACATACTTTTGAGTATGTGGGGTATATGGATGTGTAGAACCTTACATCCTCGTGTAGGTATTTGATGTAGATGTGTAATCCGTCAATCCTTCACTATAAATCCATACCGCATCAGTGGAAGGTAAACATGAAATCTCCTGATGGTGAAGAAAACACATATATCATATCAGTGGAAGGTAAACATGAAATCTCCTAATGACGAAGAGAGTACATAACGCCACTGTAACTCTAGAATAGCGAAGTACCAGATTACCCTGGTAAGCTATATAGTAGAGACACAAGATGTCCTGCAAGTAATCCTCTTACTGACTGAGGAAGGTGAAGGTCATGAGAATCCGGCTCTTTCAATGACCTAGTATGATACCAAGGCACGTATCAGTGATTGGTTGGAGTGTGAGTTGTATACCTCATCTCCAAAGGGCATAATATTAATGTTTGAAAAACATAATCTACAGCGTAGTATACCTGTTAGAGGTAACTATGAGCTAATTGATTGATGTTACACTGTATAGTGCATATGATCTTCATGTTTCATAAATGTTGAACTCTGATTACTACCAAAACTGCTGTTGTTTACATCAAAGCTTTTAATTACGTAGGTTGTTCTTGATATGTTATAATAAAGCTTCTGGCGGAGAGTTATAACTCTCGCTGGGACAATTATTTAAAATTGTCTCACCCCGTAGACTTCAACTTTTTAGGTGGTCACCAAGGACGAAGGGACCAATCTCCAGGTGACCAGTATCAGCAGCAGTAGTACCCGGAGCAGCAGTAAATCTTAGGTGGAGATTCAGACTGCTGAGTTATATAGATAGATAGTCAGTCATATGCGTCCTCTGTACTCTCAGGTCCTTGGGGTCATGGTCTGAGTTTTGATTCTTCCCTTGAGATTTTGTAGCATGCTGTGTTTAATTACTCAAGAAGTAATTAACAGAGATGTAAATAGTTTATCTTGAATCTATGAAAGGAGTTTTTATGGTTTCAATGTCTTATCTCAAAAAGTTTTAATTTCTGCTGATTTTTGGTATTCCACTGCTAAACAAATCGCTTCCGCTATGTTTACTTCGAAGTTTATGTGTTTATCTCGGACTTTGGAGATCAAAGCCCACATCGTGAGTAGTATTGTACAATTTTTGTTGAATCTAGTCTTCCAACTCAAGACTGTTTTGCTATTTGAGTAGCACAAAAGTAAAATTCAAAAGGACATGGTGAACTCTCTTTTATGATTTAGAGGTAATGCATAACAATAGTACATATTGATTCATATGAATTGAGATAGTTGGATCGGATTATAAATGTTGAGGTAACACCTTAAGAGTATGAAAATATTCAAATGGTTGTTTCTCTCTCTATCCTATGATTGATTATGGCATAACAGAGAATTTGTTTGTTATCATTGAGAACTATTTCAAACATGTTGTGATTTAGTAAAGGAATAAAGGACTTAATGTTGAAAACTACATTCAAGTATGAAATACAAGAATGTGATGACATGTAAGATTTCAGAAGCTTAAAATTAACTTTGAATATACTTTGTTTGCATATTTATGTTTCGGGGACAAAACCTTTTAAGGGGGGGATTGTTATGACCGCATGTGAGCTTAATTGGTAAACTAGGGTTTACCTGGATGATTATATGCTTAATGGGATTGATATTTTCTTAAATCTAATTAATGATGATAATTCAACTATGATGTTTTAAACCTAATAAGAATGTTAAGTGTTCTATTGTTTGAGAAATTAGGGTTTGAGAAATGTAAACCCTAATCGGCAAAAATTAGGGTTTACTTGGATGAGTGTATGCTCATTTAACTTGATCATTATTTGAACCTTTATTAATGATGGTAGTTAAGTTTTTATGTTTTAAATAAAACAAGAAGGTTTAATCATACTTTGATCCACATAATTAGGGTTAACATTTGAAAACGCTAATCGACCAAAATTAGGGTTTTGACAGTACATGAATATGGAATTTGGTCAAGATAGCAGTGTGCTAAATGATTTTTCATATTTTCTAGAAATTTTTATTTAATTGAATTTTGGATATGATATGGAAAGCGCAATCATTCATATTGGATAAAAATTTCAGAATTTTTAAGTGTTCTTTGAATGTGGTTCTCAGTCAAACTAGACTTCGACCAAAATGCTGACAGAGTGCTTTCTATCAGCGTAGTGTTTTATTTTTAATTATTTATTGGTAACTCCAAATGATCTGAAATTTTAAATAGAGATATCAAACTTAATAATAAAAAATATGTAAAATTTTCATAATTTTTGTATGCATTTAGACCTTATCAGTAGACATATTACAGTAACTAATATTTTTGTAGAATCCTAGATAGAAGTGCACTATTCGATTTTTACTTATTCAATGGGAGCTTGGAATGATCACAAATTTTAAATGAGGATAAATAATTCAATTATAAACAACATGATAAATTATCATAATATTTGGAGAAGTTTTGATCTCTGAAATACATGAATTACATAATCCTTTTTATGACAGAAAAATCTGCTAAAATAAGAAAAAGTTTAGTGAGGGGTCAAAGTGAAATTGACCCAAGCAGCTCAATTTCTCTATATGGTCAACCAAACACACTAGAAGCTCTCATAATTCATAATTAATTCCAGAGAAATGAAATCCTAGAGAGAGAGAGAGGGAGAGTTAGGGCTTGAGAGGAGAAATTGATGGAAATGCTAACATAGGGTTTTGCGGTCCGAGGAATGATGAAATCTTGTAAGTTAAGCTTCTTTGGATATAGTTTCATGGTGAATCTTCTCTCACATGTAAAAATTCTGTACCTCCTCTTATTTTATCCAAAATGGTATCAAAACTTCCCCTTTTCTCACTCTTTCTTCATAATCCCTCATTTTTAGGGTTTCGGAGTTGAAAGGAAGAAGAATTGGGTGAATTGCTAGGGAATTGATATGAGATCAAGATTTTTAGGGATGAGCTGAGTTTTTAAGGTATTTTCACACCTTAGGGTGAGTGGGAACTTCCTTTAAACAGTATATTGCATGAAAATTGGTTAATTCATCCATAATCTTTAATTGCTAGTATGCGACTACAAAACCTGAATTGTCTATTTGTTCTAAGTTGTTGCAAAATGATATGAAATGGATTATTCCTCTGTTTGGATGAAGTTTAGATGATAAAATCATATTAAAAATGTATACAATACATCCTAATGAGAATTCCCTAAATATTCACAGAGGTTATAAGAGTAAATTGAAATATAGAAAATTTGTCAATGACTGAAATTTGTTGTATAAGTAAATAGAGAAAATTTCTTATCTATATCCCCTTGGTTATGAATGATTGTTTATCTAAATTCATAGTACATATATGTCAAATACTATCTTGGATTTCATTTAAGGAGAATAGTTTTTGTTTGATATCTCAGTAAAGAAGGTGAAACCCTAGATGCGAGGAAAGTTGGATATTTACGAATAGATATCGTGAAATCTATTTGAACAGATTTTCTTGACATGATAGACTTTATTTATTTAATTTTATTCTTGATGCATGATATCTCAGTGAATGGCATGGAAACCCAAATTCAGCTCAGTTCTAAGGTTTCATACATATATTAATTGTATATGATTTGTTGAAAGCAGTCTTCATTCAGTAAATGTTTATGTCGTATGAAATCCTTATGAGAGCCATGTGATAAGTGAATGAGGTAAATGAAACCCTAAGGATAGGGTGTTCAATGAATCAAGTAATGTGATATCAATGTTCTCAGTATGAGATGTGGTGATACTTAACAGTTCGATTGCATGATTCTAGTGTATAAAGTGCCAAGTTGACATGTATTCTGTTTATTTTAGAATTTTAGTCTACTTTTTTTTTTGAAATCAGAATTTTAGTCTACTTGTATATATAGTATGATGATTACTCAGAATATTACAGTGTTTCAAATATACTACTTTGCCAAGTTAAGTAAGAAATTTCATGCCGTATTTATAAGCTTCAACATTAAATAGACTTGTTACCATAGAGATACCAGAGTCAAGAATAAGTAAGAGAGAGATACAATATAGTTAGAGTTTTTCTAGAATAATAAAATAATCGATTTAAGGGCCCTGACACCATAGAATCCATATGATAGGTCTGCGCCATAGGGATGAAATGACCTACCCTGGCGGTGCATCCAGTATATGGGGGTCGAAACGCACCCATAGAGCATGCAGTGAGACAAAGCCCTTGAGGAAGTCTCCTAAGAGAAGATAGGTTATCCAACATGAACTAGAAGTCCCGGTGGTAACCCAGAGGTACCCACAGAGCGTACCAAGATGAGGCCCACAGAGCGTCTCAGACTCTCTGCCTGTGTGCTTAGGTTAGAGAAGGAGTCCAGTTTACGACACCATAGGAGTGTCGAGGCCAGAGAGCCAGTTTTCCTGCTACAGACTAGGAGAGAAGTCAGACTTAGCTATCCCAGGGTGTTGGCTAAGTCTTGTACGGTGGGATTGTAGTTCTCTATGAGTCTTTGTATGTAGAGTACACTGTATATGATCAGGGCATAATAAAATGAATTAGAGGTCAAACAAGTGTGTACAGTTATTCAATTATTCGTTGTATGTTTTTGAATTATTAGTTCTCTTTATGATCAATCAAGAATTTCATATATTGATTCACTCTTATAGATATTTAGAGTATCCTACCATATTTATGATTGTCAATTATTAGACTCTTTAAAGCTTACTGCTGTTATAATTGATATCAATTTCTCAAAATTATATCTGTAATTAGATTAGTGCTTTAGACTATTTCTTTGAAGTACTCATTCACTGAGCGAGTAGGCTCACCCCTCTACTAAAATTTTTTGGGAAAATCACATGGACTTGAAGAAGATATCATTGCATCAGAGTAGATTTTCCACAAGAGTTAAGTCTGAGTATATTTATGTTCAGTCGGTCCCTGTCACTCTAGGTCCTTGTATAGATGTGAGAGAGTTGTAAATGATGTTTTGTATGTTTGTTTCCTTAATAAGAGGGAATGCAAATGATTGTCATGTCATATGTACATGGAAGTTTGAGAAACATAATGAAGGTATGGATGTGTATCATTAATGTTGAGATTACATTAGAGAAATAAAAGTTTAATTCTCTTGTAAAGTTAGTTTATGTGGTTCAATGCGAGAAAACAAAGAGTTTTAAAAGAGAAGAAAAAGTTAAGGGTGATCTTTGTATTACGTTAAATCCTCAATTTATGCCCTAATCTCATGATATGTGGAAATTACAGAAATCCTCAATTTCTATAAGAGGGGAAGAATGTTATAACCTCAATTTTTCTTGTATTTTTATAATTGAAATACAATTATTCATTGAAAAGTGACTTGTTTGGAAATTTGTGAGCTTTATTTTAAAGAATGGATTTCTTAGCAAATTCCCCTTTAATAATAGATTTTGTGAATTTTTACTGTCTTATTACTCTTATAATGAATAAAAGAAAATAGAGAGAGGAAAAATCACATAATAATCAAAGGGCAAAAGAAAATATATAATAAATGTATGTGCTTGAGATAATAGTGTAGAATTCTCTAGAAAGTGGTATATATGGCCACAATTGATTAGTTTTCGTTTGCACATGGTATCTAATAAAAAGAATAGCCAAACTAAAGAAATAGAAAATAAAGAAAGAGAAAAGATATGTTTTAAATGCATGAAATATGCCTTATGAGTGGATGACTTTCATATTAAGGAAACATGTTATTCTTTTCAATTTTCAGCCCCAATCTTAGAACACACCTAGATAAAGTCATTATAGACTTTCCCTTAAAATTTGGGGGAGAATGATTAAATATGTGAGAGATATAGATATTACAAAATCCTTAAAATCATAGGGTTAAGGAACATACACAATAAATGTAACAATTTATCATTTTCTAGAAATGAGGATAATTCGGCTACCTTAGCTTGGTGCATATGATCTGAGTCTTAGGATCTCAGATCCAATGGCTCTCGCTCATCGTCAATCTTGAAACATAAATAAAAGTTGGGAATATTGTTAATATGTTTCCTATTCAATTTCCCCTTTCTCTGATCCATGTCAGCACCTAGAGACCCTCCTAGTAGATTCAGGAAACTAGTGTGAACTTGCTTAACCCTAGTGTTCCCTACTACCGTGATGGATTGGGACTTTTCCCAATGGTTTTCCTGGATCCAGGCTCCATGGAGGGCTAGGTTGTGAAGCCAAGTCTATAAAAGGGGCTATACCGCATTGTGAGAGGCAGAGAAGTCCTAACAGACCTAAAATAACTCGAAGAAACCCTCCCCTACTGCCAATTTCCTCACTAGAATACTCTACCCCTCTTCCTTTTCTTATCTGTATGTCGTCATAAATTCCCTCTCCATCATCTAGCCACGGGCCATCTAAGACCAATCCATGACCACCCTGACTTCGGAAAAGCGCGGTGGAGGCACCCACATTTTCCCCTCGACTCTCCATTTCTTGGAGCCTAAAGTCAACATACATGTTGACTCATCTAGGAGGTTGCTCGTGGATAGGGAGATGGTGAGGTATGAGATGAATAAGTAGGAAAGGTCTAAGCTACCCACGAGTAGAATACAACAAAGGAAGGGAAATCTTGTCCTTTTCATCTACTTCTTTAGCTGAGCCACATGGGCACAGAGCACTAGCATGGTGAAAACCCATTCACATAGCTCTTATCTGCATTGAAAAGGAAAAGAGACTGAAATGTTGGCGTGGCTATATCCTACTAGGCATAGGTAATTTATCTTTATAAAATTTGTAATTAATTATTGGTAACTCGGAGTCAAGATAAACAAAATATGAATTTTGATCATGAGAATACAAGGAATCCAATAAAAATATAATCAGGACCTATCTGCTTCTAGATCAAAAAGTACCCAAAGTTGGCATCTTTAATGTATTGAATGAATCAAAACCCTAATTTCTAAGTGTTGATGAATCTAACGAATCCAATTGATGATGATAATAAAATATGGAACTTTTTTGGGCAAAAAATAACACCTTGGAACTTATATGAACTTCAATCCATAATTTGGTGAATCAGGGTTTCCTTGAGAATAAAAGTGCAATTAATGATAAATTAGGGTTTGTGAACCAAAAGAACATGAAAAGTGGTAATTAGGGTATGGAAAGCCAAAACCCTAAGGGAACCCTAGAGTTGACCTCAAAACTCTATCTTGAGGCCCAAGTCAGTCTTAGTGATGATTTTGGATAGAATAATGATCCATGAATGTTATGATTTAACTTTCAAGATAATTTTCTTGGTTGTTTGTTTGGTTAATCTTGATTGCTCTTGCTTAGACATTAGGAACACCTGATCAAGGTATGTGGTTATACCCAAGACAAACCACTTTAGTTTCCCAGCATTCTCTGAGGTTTTCCCATATTGATTGAAATTAAATTCTTGGATGATAATGGCTCTGGACCTCTTAGTCTACCTAAATAGGGATAACAGGGGGAGGGGGTCATTAAATTTGGTATCAGGGCCAATTTACCTTTTAACTTGTAATAATTAATAAATCCTAAAATTTTGTAGAGCTCAAAAGTAACTATTTGAGTGTTTTCCAAAAAAGAATGGTGTATAGAAAGGACCATGGTATTGGGGCTAGCAATATATTCCTCCACACCGCTAGTTGTTTTATGAGGACTCCCGAACCCATGCTTCCTACTAAGACAAAGTCAAAGGACTTTACTCAAAATAACATCCTCTAGGATTTCACATCTTTTTCATCACTTATCTACCCTTTTGACTCACTAGATATTAGGTACTTATATCTTCTCTCTTTATTCCTTTTGAGTACTAGGGTTATGAATATTAGGGATTAAGGCATCCTTCACCAAATAATGTATAAAAAGTGGACATTATGGTAAAGAGAAAATGTTTTACAGGTAAACCCTATATGGAACTATGGTTGGTTTAGGAAACAACCTTAGCGGGTCAAGGGAGTCACAAAACCCTAAGGTATAGGTCGCTCACCTCAACCATAAACCATAATCCTGGGGTATGAACAAAATAGGAGAAAAATAATAAACCCTAAAGTAGTGGATAGAGAAAGAAGAACCCAATAAGTTAGGATACCTTAGTTTGCTCATGCATGAAAGTATGTAGGTTAAGCATGAAGGACTTGAGTATGCATTTGGAACATATACAATAAGTAGTTGGATAATCCTTAGTGTGACTTTTATTATTGGTGTCCCAACCTAAGGTGGGCGAACCTAAGAGTGGAGAAAAGATATATGAGGGAGTTTAGCCCTAGGATCGGGTTATGACTAGAGAACCTAGTTCCTTCATGTAGGGACCCTAATAGGAAGTGTGTCCCCACATAGATACAAGTAAGAGATAGACATTCATCTATGTGAGAACAAGTGACATCAAGTATAGAAAAGGGATTAGTTCTAAGTCAGAAGGGTTTATGCATGTTGGGTTATGACATAGGAATACTAGATGGAATGTATGAGGAGTTTAGTATCACATAATGAGATGATATAGTTTATGGTGACCTTAGTGTGATTGAGAGTTTGGCATAGAATTGGTGGAGGCAAGTAAGTATGCTACTTCTAAATCAAGTAAAGATGGATGTGAATCTATAGGAGCCTCGAACTCTTCTACAAAAGGGAACCCCTAGTGTTAGGACCAATGGTAAAGTTGACTCCTGAGAGAAAGTGGGACCTAGAAGGAGAAGGTTGTGAACCTAGAATCCAAGACATGAGGAATTATGAGAAATATATGTCCTAAACTAGGTTGACCCTAAGTGAATGAGTTGAGTTATTATATATATGATCCCTAGAGGCTGGATGTAGATGTCCTTAGCAGAACCAAACCCTGGAGACAGAGAAGGAGGTTTCTTACACAGATGTGTAGATGATATGAGTACCTACCATCTAGTTGAGGGAAAGAGAGTCCCAAGATTTTGGAAAGGTACAAAGTCGTAATATGTTGTGAAGCCTCATACTCAGATTGGTAGTTCCTTGTGTAGAAATCTAAGGGTTGCCCAACTACAAGAGAAATTTGGAAACAAAATGACATATCATGATTCGGTTATGTATGTTATTGAATGGGTAAGTCATGATGTTTAGATGACCAATGATAAGAGGGAAACCTGAGGTTCCTATACCAAAGAGGGGAAGTTGTTGTATCTGGTGCATATAATGCTCACAAGGTTGAGTGAGTTGATAGAGATTAAGCATGGAACCCCGTCAAGTTTTAGGTTAAAGGAAACCCACTTAGACTATGATATATGATTGATGAGACAGTCACACTTGTTGGTCTAGAACTACCATGATGTCATATATATGTATGAAACTAGCCCAACCTTGAGAGATGATGAATGGATATGACATAATGGAAAACTTAGAAATGGGATAATAAGTTCTCAACTTGCTAGCCACACAGATGAGTGGAATAAATACATGCCTACATGTGATGATATAAACTTTGGGTTTGAGTGTGTTTGCTGAACCTAGGTACTGCCAAGTAATAGTTTTATCATGTCTTGGTAAAGGACCCTTCCAAAATGAGTGAGTTCATAAATTAGTTCAAGAATTGAGGTAACATTAAAGGTCACTTAAAAGAACTTATGACAATCTCTAAGGGAGATGAAGAAAATTCACTACGGAAGTGACTAGTATAATGTGGCCAGGCCCAGATGGGTAGTTCAACACGATTCCCATGAAGGTAGATAAGAAAAATTATCAATTCCTTTAGAGATGAAGGAAATTCAAGAGAGAATTCTAAAGGTTCGTTGTCCTTGGATATTATCAAAGGAACTATAAGAAAAATGTCTGATGAAATAAAATAAAGTAATGATAGAACCCCAAGTCAATCCTAAGGTTAAGAAGGGATGAGAATGACATGGGTTGGAGTTGATTGCTCCCTAAATGCACAAGACCATAGGGTCAGGAGGCAACGACTATGTTTGCCTGAGGCCCATGGGTTAGGAGGTTGTCCACCTTCATGAATTCATGTGGCCCAAGGGGTAAATGTAAGAGGCTCTCCCTAGATGCATAAGCATGAGATCACTCCAAAAGTATTGACACCCTAGTAACTTTGAGGGAATGACTAAGGATCATAAATAGGAGTCATGCTAAGACTCAAAGGTTATAAGGAAAGTTTTTCCTATATGTATACATGGAATTAAGGGAATGGTAGTATTCCTAGTTTTCATCTGGAGAATAATTCGACCTAGATCTGAAAATAAAATGGTAATGTGTGATGTGTCATCTCTATTCTTGGAATGGGATGAGCTTTGTATTTGGACTACAGCCAAATTCTTATTTAATCTTGTTATTAGAGTGAGAGTCTAGAGTGGCACATGACATGTTAGAATGGAAATGATATGAGAATAAATACTCAAGTTGGAATTCTTCTAGGATAATCGAGAATTTGAGGTTTAATCGCACCCTTATGAGAGAATATTGAATACATGATTTGGAAACCTAGGTGAACAAGGTAATCACCAATCTAAAATTTCAAATGAAGATATATTATCAAGTGGAATTTGAATTCTATAGGCATAAGATTCAATCAAATTAATGGATGCAAGAGATGCGGTATCAACTAAAGGTAAACCAAGATTGAATTACTGAGTCAGCTTGTGATAGCCCAGCTAGATGAACCAAAGTTAGTTGTGATGAAGGGTTTGATGTAGAGACCTTAGACACATTCGATAAATTTGAATGATGGAATTTCATAAGCAAATCATATTGAGTTCCTGATGATTCATCCTTAAGGACTAAGAAGCTCATGGTTCTTAGAGGTTTTGTTGAGAGCATGTGTACTCGAATGGGGGGATCATGGGAGCAGTACTTGCCCCTAGTTGAGTTCGCTTATAATAAAATTACCAAGCCAGTATCGAAATGCCTCTATATGAATCTCTTTATGGGAGGTTGTGTCGAACACTACATCACTGGGATGGTGTCAGTGAGAGGACCCTGTTGAGGTCAGAAGAACTGAAGTTATATGATGATAAAGTCACTTTGATCAAGTAAAGGCTAAAGAGAGCCTAGGATCAACAAAATTTGTATGTTGATGCAAAGTGGACAGGCTTGCCCTACACTATAGGTGAACATGTGTTTTTAAAAATCTGACACCTCTAAGCTATAGCTAAAAATAGAGGATAGTTGAGTCCTAGATACATGGGTCCTTTTAAAATCCTAGAATGGATTGGAGAAGTGACTTATCATTTAGCCTTACCCCCTCAACTTAGTATGATGCATGATGTGTTCCATGTGTCCAATCTAAAGTGATATGTTAAGGATCTGAGCCATGTGTTGAGCATTGAACCTATTGAACTCCAAGGGAGGTTGACATACCCTTAGTCACCTTTGAGAGCACTTGATATCAAGATGAAAGAGCTCAGGAACAAACAAATAGAAATGGTTAAGTTTTTTTGGAAGCACCATGGAGAGGATGAAACCACATAGGAGCTAAAGATGGACATGTAAAAGTCTTATGCCAAGTTGTTTGTCGATTAGTCAAATTTTGAGGGAAAAAATCCTATAAGATGGGAAGGATGTTATAGTCTCAATTCTTCTTGTAATTTAATAATTAAAATACAATTATTCAATGAAAAGAGACTTGTTTGGAAATTTGAGTGCTTTAATTTATAGAATGGATTTCTTTGAAAATTTCCTTGAATGATAGATTTTGTGAATTTTACTATCTTATTATTCTAATAATGAATAAAGGAAAAAGTAGAGAGGATAAATCCCATAATGATCAAAGGGAAAACGAAAATAGATACTAGAAGTATGTACTTGAGAGAATAGTGTAGAATTCTCTAGAAAGTGGCATATATGGGCACAATTGATTAGTTTTCATTTTGCATGGTTTCTAATAGAAATAATATCCAAAATAAAGAAAATAGAAAAGAAAGAAAGAGAAAAAAATATATGTTTTATATGCATAAAATATGCGTTATAAGTGGATGACTTGCATATTAAGAAAAGGTGTTATTATTTTCTATTTTTGGTCTGAATATTTGCACACACCTAGATAAAGTCATTATAGACTTTCTCTTAAAATTTGGGAGAAAAAGGATAAAATATGTGAGATAGATGGATTTTACAAAAATACTTAAAGTGAGAGGATTAAGGAACATACACATTAAATGTCACATATTATCTTTTCTTAGAAATGCAAATAATTTGAATAGCTTCGGTTAGTTCATATGATTAGAGTCATAGGATCTTAGATTCATGTCAGCACCTAGAGACTCTCCCAGTAGATTTGGGAAACCAGTGTGGACTTGCTTAACCCTAACTTTTTGTACCATTGTGAAGGATTGGGACTTTTCACAATGGTTCATTGGATCCATTCTCCATGGAGTACTTCTTGTGAATCTGGGTCTATAAAAGGGGATATACCCCTTTGTGAGAGGCAGAGAAGTCCTAAGATATGTAAATGAACTTGAAGAACCCTCCCCTAGTACCAATTTCATCACCAGAATCCTCTACCCCTCTCATTTTTCTTCTTTGTATACTGTCAAAAACTCCCTCACCACCAGCTAGCTATGGGCCATCTCAAACCATTCCACGACCACCCACAACTTCGGTGAATCTTAGCGGAGGTGCCCTTTTTCCCCTCGACTCTCCTCTGCCTAGGGCCTAAAGTCAACATACTTGTTGACCCATCTAGGAGGTTGCTTGTGAATAGGGAGATTGAGAGGTAGGAGATGAAGAAGCAGGAAAGGTCTAAGATAACCCACGTACAACACACCAAAGGAAGGGAAATCTAGTCCTTCTCATCCGCTTCTTCATTCAATCCACATGGGCTTAGAGAGCAAGCATTGCAAAAGCCCATTCGCAGAGCTCTTATCTACATGGAAAAGGAAAAGAGACCGAAATGATGATGTGGCTATATCCTATTGGCCAAAGGTAATTTGTCTTGAAAATTTTGTAATTAATTACTGGTAACTTGGATCAAGACAAATAACATATGAATTTTGATCAAGAGAATACAAGGAATCCAATAAAAATATAATCAGACCTAGATTTGCTTCTAGTTCAAAATGTACCTAAATTTGGCATCTTTATTGTATTAAATGAATCAAAACCCTAATTTCTAAGTGTGGATGAATCTAATGCATACAATTGATGATCATAACCAAAGATGGATCTTTTATGGAAAAAAGAACACCTTGGAATGTATATGAACTTATGAATCCATAATTTGGTGAGTTAGGGTTTCCTTGAGAATAAAAGTGCATTTAATGATAAATTATGGTTTGCGAACCAAAAGAACATGAAAGTTGGTAATTAGGGTATGGAAAGACTAAACCCTAAGGGAACCCTAAATTTGATCTCAAAAATCTATCTTGAGGCCCAAGTCAGTCTTAGTGATGATTTTGGATATAATGATCCATGGATGTTATGGTTTAACTTTTAGGATAATTTGATTGGTTACTTGTTTGGTTAATCATGATTTCTCTTTATTGGACATCAAGAATACATGATCAAGGTATGTGGTTATGCCTAAGACTAATCACTTTAGTTTCCTGGCATTTTCTTAGGTTTTATAGGATTGCTTGAAATTAAATGCTTCGATGATATTTATTTCCTACAATCTATAGAGTCATTATGGATTTCACAATTTACACTTATAACTTGCTCAAACCCCATATATCATCTCTAGAGGTTTGAAAGTGGAATGGAATGAAAAATCATGGTGATGACTTAAGACTAAACCCCAGATTGGGAAGGTCAGACCAGGCCCCAAATAGGAAAGGTCAGACCAGGCCCTAGATAGGAAAGGTCATATACGTTCAGACTAGGCCCCAAACTGGGAAGGTCATATGAGGTTAGGACCTAGATTGGGAAGACCAACATAGGCACCTAGCTCTAGATTGAGAGGTGTCTAAACTCCACTATAGAGACAAAACCCTAAGAGATGGTATCCCAGAGGTTGAGTAAAATGGTTTCAAAAGTTATGAAGAAAATGACAATTTTGATTATGTACAGTAATTGTTGTGGATATGTCGTTACATTTATAGGAGAACTTTTTGTTTCCCATACATATCAGTATAACTTGGTATACTCACCGAATGTTTTGTTTTTTGGAATTTTAGGATAATTTTTTATTAGTCTGCAAATATGACAAAAGATGGACACCCAAATAAGAAGGCATCAAACAAAGAAATTTAATGTAACTCCTGAAGGATATAGTTAGATGGTTGTACCTCATATGGTAAACTTTAGATATCCATATTTTGCAACCATGTTGGAAAATTATGTTTCATCTTGTAACAAACTCCTTCCTATTTAGTGAAATTTATTAATTATCTTTGGTTAATTGTTAAACCTTCAATCATGTATGATTGATAATGCCCTTGGCCCTCTTGATCCGTCTGAATAGGTGAGAATGGGGGAGGGGTCATTACACCAGGTCTGTGTGAGATGGAAGGCATAGCATGCACTTTTTCTGGGAAAAAGTGGTGTATATACATTGCCTTCTACTCAATGCATGAGAGAGTTTATGAGATGATGAAGTTCCAACCCATTAAACGAGATCCAATCTATTTTATTGTGAGAATGTAATTCATGATTCAAATTTTTCATGCAATCATTATGATAACACCTCCCATACTGAAACAAGTCTTGTAATTTCTAGAGGCCTAATGAGAGTACAAATGAGCAACATCCCTAGGTTAACCATTCTTACTCTTAATAGTGAGCAAAAAAATTTAGCTAGGATGACACCATGCATGAATTTATTCAACTATCCCATAGTTGGGTTCTGAATTTTCATCACCTTGTTGATGTTGATGAACATCGAGCTTTCTAGATATCACCTCCAAAGTATTTCCATAACTGAACTCCAAGTCCTCTTTCTCAAATTGAGTGTGGGATAGCTCAATATAGTACTTAGGAAATGAATAACTCAATCTGTTAAGGTCATTTCTAATGACTTCTCATGGCTCATTATGTATGTGGAACTACACAACCTCTTCATTTGTGCCATTTGTCTTCTACATATTATCATAATACTTTAGGGTGAGTGTTATATCCTTAATTTGGTAAAATTGAATTATATAGTAAGAAATCCTCCCATGATATTATTGATACTATGATAATGTACTTATGAGACTATGTGTTTTGCAAATATGTCCTTGGGGAACAAGATAAAGAAAATATGATATTTGTGCACAAATAAAGAATGGTGATTTTGGTAACTATTCAACAAATAAAATGTAAGATAATATGCAAGTTTCCTAAAAGAATAATGTATATGGTGTTTTGGATAATTGAAAGATCAATTGTTTATCAATTATTGTCAACACAATGTTTGAGGCATCAAAAATGATTATATTAGAATGAGCAAGGGTTTGATCGACCATCTCTCTCTATGGCTGCTCCATTTCATCTCTAGATCTGCGGTGCTCTAGTGATGGTGGGCGTGAACCCGTCAGGTACCGGGGGCGATGGCTCATCCATAGACGGGGGGAGTTGCTTCTTGTTCGGAGACCTTGGCTTTTGTCTCTAAGGTGACTGAGGTGGACAAGGGTAAGCTTCCCTGGTCTGACCCTAGGGCGGATGTCACAAATGGGCGAGATTGGGTGGACACGGTCTCGAAATCGATATGTGTGTCAAGGAACTGTCGGCCAGTGGTGACTCTAGAAGATCCTAAAGCCCCTTTCTTCCAGGATGAAGACATAAGACTGGGGATGAAGGTTTATGTACCTGTGGCAGAAGAGCTTGACGAGTTCCAGAAGTTCTCTATCATTGTACAGGTCTTGGGGAGGAATCACCAACTCTAGCAGGTCTATGGCTGGATGTTGAGAGTGTGGAAGCCGAGAGGAGAGTTGCAACTGTCCTAGCTGAAGGAAGGCTTGCTTCTTGCCTATTTTGCTTCTGATGAAGATATGAAAGTGGCACTTGAGCGTGGCCCTTGGCTCTTCAATAATAAGCTTGTTCTTACTAGGAAATGGTCACATAAGGTGGATGTCAGGCACACGACTCTCACCACAGCCCCGATGTGGGTGACCCTTCCTGATCTAGGGCGTTACTGGATGAGGAGAGCTCTCACTATCATCGGGTATGGTATTGGAACTCTGCATGTGGTGGACTTCTGGATGGAGGGGAAATTCACTGGAGTTTTGCACTTGTGCATTAAGATAATGACAGACAAAGATCTTCCTTCGGTGGTGATGCTTGAAATGCCTAATCGTAGTGAGTTGGAGATTAGGATCGTGTACGATGCTCTCCCGGATCATTGCCCTACCTGCAAGGTGTTTGGGCATTTTCCTTAGGGATTCCCGGGTGCCAGACATGCTTTTGTTGACCCTCTGGTGGTTAGGGGCCACAGCTAACCACCGCCTAGGAGGACCAACAGGAGAAGGGGCCTTATCTCTGCTAGGTCGTAGGCTAGGCGGGCTCAGGTTCAGGAGGTGGCTACGACATTTGCTCCTGGTTTGTAGGGGGCAGATGAGTTGAACAGTTTGGTACAGGCTCGTGTGGAGGAGGTGGTGGAAGTAGATATCCCAGAGGAAACCCAAGTGGTGGAGGTTGGTGGGGTTGTTGGTGAAGTTCATTTGGTTGTTGTCGGCCCAGATGAGGGCTAGGGGACTGTGGGGGTGGATGAAACCTTTGTAGCTGGAGCACTGGAGGAGGAAGAGTTCCTTGAGGACTCTAGTAATCCCTTCTAGGTTCTTGATGACAAGGAGTTGGAGGAAGTGGTGGTGAGGAGTTCCAGTAGAATCAGTAAGAGGAGTAGTAGGGTGCCTGAAGGTGGGGGCGAGGTAGTGGTAGAGGTAGAGGAAGAGCGGGATGCCATGGATACTTCCCTGTGAAAGGGGGAGTTGAAAGGGAGTCCCGATGACCATCCTAGTCTGGAATGTGAGGGGGGCTTCTCAGCCTGGGAAGCAAGCCACCCTCAAGTACAGCATTCAGGAGAGCAAGGTGTCGATGGTGGTGTGTTTAGAAATAAGGATTCAGTGTGAGATGGTTGACCGTGTTCATGGTCTATTTCCAGTTGGTTGGCAGTGTTGCTCGAATTTAAGTAGCATCGAAGGTGGTAGGATTGCGGTGGGGTGGAATCTAGTTGTGTGGGATGCGCAGATGATATTTGAAAGTGGTCAATTGATTACTATGAGATGCATTAACACGGGTGGCTTTCATTGTATCTTGTCTGCAGTCTACAACTCTAATGTGGAGATGGATAGGAGGAGGCTTTGGAACACCCTGATTGAATCTACGCAGCAGGACCTGCCTCATAGGGTGGTTGGGGACTTTAATCAGGTGAGGAAGGCTAGAGAGAAGTGGGGTGGCTTGCCTATCCCAGAGTCCATTTTGAGGAGGTTCAATGAGGATGTGGATGTTGCGGGGTTATTTCAACTTAACATGAAAGGAGGTTTGATTACTTGGAACAATAAAAGAGTTCCGTTGAGAAGGATTTCCAGCAACCTGGATCATGGATTGGTGAATGAAAAGTGGCTTGAGATTTTCCCTGAGGCAGCACTCAAGGTGGGTGGTCATCCAAACAGTGACCACTCATGGATGGAAATTCTAATATTGACTCATCTTCAACCTAATCGGCCATTTAGGTTTCTTAATCATTTGTTATCCTAGACTTACTTTGAGGGAGTCATCAAGCAAGCTTGGGAGGGAAGGGTGGATGGAAATCCTCTATTTGTGGTGACTGAGAAACTCAAAAGGGTCAAAGCTGATCTTAAAGCTTGGTCTAAAAATTTGGTGGATCTTCCTAATCTTATCAAGATAGCCAGAGAGGAGTTTGATAAAAAAGCTACTAGTTTGAGATGTAATCCTATGAACTAGCAGTGTATGGAGGAGGAGGAAAATGCAAGTAGAAGGTTAGTCCAACTTGAGAAGGCTCATGAGATCTTGGGATGGTAGAGAAGTAGGCTTAAATGGTTGAGGGACGGAGATTGCAATTCTAAAGTATACCATGCCACGATGAAACGGAACAATATGTGTGACCATATTCATAACTTGATCAATGAGAAGGGTGAGCTCGTGGATGAGGAGAAGAAAGTGGAGGAAATGGTTGTGGGGTTCTTCAAATAGCTATACAATAGTGAGGATAATCCTACTATTAGGGGGTCTAATCTTGATAGGAGGGTGAACGGGGAGATGAATTATGAGCTACTGAAGCTGGCATCTGATGAGGAGATTAAGGAGGCGGCTTTTTCCATTGGAGCCTCTAAAAGCCTAGGACCAGAAGGATTTAACACTAAATTCTTTTAGAGTTGTTGGCACATTGTCGGCATAGACTTTTGCAAGGCAGTGAGATGGTTCCTTGTAGGAGGGAGGATGGTGAGACAAGTCAATCAAGCTTTTATAAGGCTCATTCCTAAGAAACAAGGGGTTTCTGCCATGAGTGAGTTTCGGCCCATAGCTTGTTGTTTGGTTACTTATAAAATCTTCTCCAAGCTTCTCGCCCACAGATTGAAACGGGTGCTATCGGCAATAATCTCACATAATCAGGGGGCTTTTGTGAAGGGTCGGTCTGTGCGGACAATGTCCTCTTTGTGACTAAATTTCTAAGAGACTTCATGGTGAAGAATATATCCAAGTGGGCCTGTATAAAGTTGGATCTCTCTAAAGCATATGATAATGTGTCTTGGGAGGGGTTGTAGAGATCCATGGAGGCGTTAGGGTTCTCAAGCTGCTTCATTGACGTCCTTAAACAATGCATTCAAACCACATCATTCTCTATTTTGGTTAATGGTATCCCGAAAGGCCAGTTTAATGCCTCCAATGTCCTGAGACAGGGGGACCCATTATCGCCTCTTCTTTTCAACATCATCATGGAGAATCTCACTGACCTTATGCATAAAGCGGAAGAAGAAGGTTTGATCAGACCTTTCAAGGTGCAGGGCACTAAGGTGTTGAGCCACATGATTTTTGTTGATGACCTTATGTTCTTTGTGGATGTACATGCCAAAATCTTCAGGGGAGTTAGTTCCATTCTACAAAGCTTCACTGACCTTATGAGTTTACACATTAGTGACATAAAGTCGCAAGCATTCCTCTCCAAATCCTGTGATTCCAGGAGAGGGAGGCTTAAGGAGGTGATACATCTAGAGCTGGGTTGTTTCCCTACAAAGTACTTGGGCCTTCCTTTATCGGGGGGAGTGGGAAGTGGGAAGGACTTCCAAGGTTTCTTGGATGATTTTTGAATGAAGGTGGAGAGTTGGAGTGGCCTGAAGGTGTCTTTGGCGGGCCGTGTGGTCCTCGTTAAAGTTGTCCTCGCGAGCAAGGTGGGGTTCTGGTGTAGGCTCATGGAGCTCCCTGAGTTCATCCTTGACAAATGTAGGTCTTTGATGGCTGGTTTTCTTTGGGGTGGTGGCCATTATGCGGTGGCTTGGGTAGAGGTTGCGCAGCCTCGTGCTGGAGGCAGGTTCGGATTAAAGGACATCAATGTTATTCAGACTGAAGCTACGCAAAGAAGAGTTCATTCTTTCTTGATGAAGCCTGATTCGAATTGGAGCTCTTGTATGCGGGGGATGTATGGGCCTTGATTAGATACTATTGTCTCGGTCATTGGTTCCTGCTACAGAATTTGGAAGAGGATGGTGGAGGTGTGGAGTTACTGTAAACATGATTATATGAGGGTGAATGGGGAGTGGATGTTAGTTGCGGCTGATATTCCTTGGAGGATAAACCAGAACCAACCTCAAGTCCCTTGGGATCAACTTCTTTGGAGTAAGAATCATTTCCCAAAATTGAGCTTTTGCATGTATAGAACCATTCTGGGGAGGCTACCTATGATGGATAGAGTCAGTAGATGGTACAAAATTAATGCCAAACTTTTCCCCTTTTGTAGTTTGGAAGATGAATCTCAGCAACATTTATTCTTTAAATGCGATTATACCAAGTACCTATGGACTAGATGTGCCTTAAAGCTAAAAGGAGGTGGTAGCCCGCCTTTGAACATACATGATAGTATGACCTGGATTTTGTATCTAACCAGGTTTGACATCCATATGAGGCATTTTTCTGGTCTTATTTGCATGGGCACCATCTATCACATTTGGGAGGAGAGGAATCACAGAACACATGGGAAAGGAGAAAGGGACAGAGTCCAATGTTTTGATGGTTTTGTAAATAATTTGGTTTGGTTATGCAAAGAGAACCTGGGGACCCTTAGTAGGGTTAACCCTGAGGTGAGTCGGATGTGGGATCTGAAGTGACCTTGTATAGTATATGGACTGGTTTGTACTCCTATACTCCTTTTTTGTTGATCTAGTAATATTTTACCTTATCCAAACAAAAGGATTATATTGATTTGATTTTAGTATACATGAAAATAATAATGAAGAGAAGAAATCCTTAGAATTTGAGAGAAAAAGGACCCTCTGTGTGGTATGGGTAATTAATATATGGATATACTAAAAGTGTATGTCTCGGCTATTTAACTTGTTGCAATAAACACTAAAAATGAGGTGTACGTTTGGAAATTTAACAATGATGTATCCTCTGAATCTGATATCAAAAGGGTGATATTAGTGGCCTAGAGAAATCCAAAAAGGAAGAGGGTTTTATTTGCAATTAATGCAAAAATTCCTTTTTAGAAATCGATTAAATGGCCAAACTATATCTCTTGTTGAGTGACGCTCTTTTAGGCATCATGCATGTTTTAGACCCTTGATCTGAGATTTGATGAAATGTAGATGGTCCCTTACCTTCATCCAATTTAGGCAATACGGCCACAGTAAACTACCTACCCTCTCACTAATTCTCTCCTCCCTTGGGTCATGACCCCTTCCAAAAAGGATGACATTAAGACCGAGAGATACAATTGGACCTATTAACCCCTCGATACCCTATTTTAGTACGTGATGGAGACCTTCCCAATAGGCACCTAGAGTCAGACTCCATTGGTGGCCAACCCTTCGAGGTAGTATCTGTGTAAGGAGAAAGGGTTTTACCCTTCACAAGATCAGAAATCCTTGCAAGATATAAGAGCCAACATTTCACCCCCAATTATTCAGCAGGCCCTGCCTTTCTCATCTCCTTTCCTCCCCTAAACCACTAAGAAGCTTTCCCCATCGTGCCTTTCTGCCTTGCCAATGTCGGACAATCCCTGACATCAGTTGAGTTTGGTACGAGGTGGCGAGAAGGTTGACGGCTTTGCTAGCCCCTTAAGAATTGGATAATGAAATTCAACCTCAGATTTGACCCAACAGAGTAGGATTTGGTTCGCAAGATTGAGGGAGTGAGTAAGGAGAAGGTCAAGCGAGAAAATTACACTCTAGCCCTAGGATTTGCAAGGCTCCGAACCCATAGTCATATGGGCAAATGTGTCTTTCCTCCTCGACCCAGTTTTTCTCGTATGGAGCAAATTGCTCATGTGGAAAAAACTAATTTGCTGAGCTAGATTTCATGGAAAAGGATAACAATTCAATTATGATGACATGCCAGCATTATATTATCTAAAAGGTTATTTTTGATAAAAAAAACATAGTTAATTATCAATAGATCAAATCATAGTGAATATATATACCAAAATGATCAAAAAATGAGAGGAACACAAAAAGAAAATTGAGACTAGATAATGCTTATTTTTCCAAAAGTGCCTAAAGATACGATCTTTAATGTAAAGTATGCATAGAAACCCTAGTTTCATGATTTTAATGGTCATCACTTGTTTGAATGATATGAATGGATAAAGATTAACCTTTCTAGATAAAAGAGCATCTTGGAATGAAATTGGATTAAAAGTTCATATCTTGCTAAAATTAGGGTTTCTATGGTGGATAATCAGTAATATGTGTTAAAGTCATGTTAAAAGTATAAAAACCTTAGATTTGTACATTAGCATAATGGAATGCATTAAATGCTTTTAATTCTTGTAGGAATCTCACATTGTTGAATAAGATGATAATACAAGATGATTATGACCACAATGATAATAATTGGAGTTTCTAAAGAGAACAATAATGAATATGTGAATTTGGGTTAAAGGTCAAAACTTGATATGTTGTTAATGAAACTAATCAGATCTAAGTGATCATCATGAAGAGATATGTCAGATATAGTAATTAGGATTTTAAAGCAACAATCTAATGATAATTCGATAATAAGGAAACCTAAACCCTAAACTTGAACCCAAGTATGGTTTAACTTGAATAATATGATTGGTGACACTTTAGGATTTACATACATGCAGATTAAATTTGATTTCTTGATTTGCTTGATGGATTGGATAATATTCTTAACAACTACATAATTTGCATGGCTCGCCATTTAGGTATGTGGTTACACTTATGACTACCCACATTAGTTTGTCAGTGTTTGTCGAGTGTTTCTTGAAGATTGAACCACTAAACTCTGGGATGTTTATTTACTTTCTATTCAGTTATCATGCCACTATGATTATCACATAAAGAAATATTATCTGAAGAAAATGAAAATTCTTATTTTCAAGTAATTAATTGAATATGTTGTTATGTACTTGCACACATTTTCATGCACCTCATGTACATAGTATATTTTGATATGCTGATGTGTGATTTTGTTTCACGTCATTTTAGGTACATGCTAGATAAGATGATGTCAAGAAATTATGGACATATCAAATTTCTAGAAGGCATTAAAGTTAGGATTAGATATATACTTCTTCTCATATAGTTCACATATGTACAATTTTAATGATGGAAATTTATGTCAGTTCCAGAGGAACCTCTTATAAACAATGTATTTGAATTAATGGAAACTATTTAGTTTTAATTATTATTTGCTAAATCTTGATCCTTGGTAAAAGTTTAGGTAATGGCTCTCAACTTTTTGGCATTCTTTAATTAGGGGTCACTGAAAAGTGAGGTCGTTATAGTGAGTCACATGTACATTTAGAAGTCATTGTAGTTGAAGGTATGTAGACCATTTAAGAGGTCATTATCTTAACTATAAATGCCCCAAGTGGTGAATGTAATGGGATCAACATAGCAAGGCATGTAATCCTCTTGTTTTGCTTCTAACACAAGTTGGAGCTCAAGAATAAGGATAATGGTCTAGTGCATGTGTGATGAAGTGAGGGACATATCAAATTTTCATTGGGAGGAATGGTGAGATGAGAATGATTGGTGTGGGGGCATCATATACATTATATGGCTCACTATTGTTGTGTTGAGAATCTAACATCAATAGATGATGTGCAATGCAACACATCTAGGGCGGGGTGATCCTAGTATTTTTTAATACTTGTAAGTCAATATCCCATCGATACCTTTTGAACTCATCAACTTGGTCTCAGCTATACTTGTAAGTCAATGTCCCATCGAGTAGAGGTTCCCCAGGATGTCACAAACCCCTTATAGTAGATGGTATTTGAAGTGTACAAAAAGTATCCATGGGACATAATAGGCTAGGATAATCTTGGGATAAAGTGAATTTATAACCTATTGCTCGTAGAGGGATGTGTTGCGCATAGCTAGCCTTGATTGTTGGTGAAGATCTCTCTAAACCCTTCAGTTCAACACTACCAATGGAGGTGTTGTACAAACTCATCCTACCGTGCAAAACTAGAACCTCTTCTTCATCCCCCTCAATTTTTTTGTAGCATCAATGATTGTGGAAGAGGCAAATATGCATCGGAGATGAAGTGGCAGTCGCGGAGGCCCTGAACTTGGCCAATTTAAAGTGAAATCATGTCGATTCAGATATAAATAAGTGTCTTTAATGCGTGGAATTGGGCCAAGTTAAGTGAAACTAGTTGATTTCAATGTATCTCTAGCGATGGCATTTAACCTAAACTTGTGATGGTCTATGTGAATCTATGCATGTTTGAACTGATAATGCTTTTGAAAGTTAGTGACAACTTGGGTTGAGCTTCAAAAGCTCGACTTACTTTAGGAAATGATGGCCAAACTATTTGTGAAGGGAACTGTATCATAGAATCTTTCTCATTGGAAAAGTCTTTTTCCACTCTAGAGACTCAGATGGAGTTCTTAAAATCCGACTAGATGTGTTCTCTATAATGTGAGATCATTTAGGAAATTGAAGTGGTAGAATTAGTTTACTCTGTAATAGGGGAACATACTATGTGGAAAGGTTGTGAGGGAAATTGGATGGGATGATCTACCTTGTAATGTCTACAACCAATGTTGTAAATAAAAATTAACACAAAAAGAGAAAACAAAGCATAATATGAACAAATATTTAAGGCAAGAAAGAAGATGTGTGCATATATACATACTTAATCTACATTAAGAAGATAATAATCATGCACCTAACATGGATAAACCACGTTTTAAATAGAAGAAAACAATTACTGGGCATGAATGTGCACACATGACGATTCCTGAACCTCTCGATCATATTGTGTTTAGATAATTTATAACATGATACCTATAAAGAAAAATGAAGTGTACTGAGTTAATGTAGTAAATAGGGTCAACATGGTTATGTGTTCATATAAGTATAAAATTTCTCTTACTCATAAAGAAAAACAAAAGGAAGTCAAAGATATGTGTAAAACTAAAAATAAAGTAAAAAAATCAAATATTGACTTCTAGTTTGTAAATCTTGATAAACTAGTGTCCTTTGTTGTGTAAATTATAGATTGGTCAATCCATATTTCATTTCATTGGGCATAGGTAAACCAAAAATAACCTAGTAAGAAAATAAGATCCTAAGCTCACATGACTTTCTCTATCTACTAAAGTAGTGTAATCTCACTTATTATCGTGGTGTATGATAGGAACCCAAACTGTCAGCAAAAGCCTATCTTAAGGATAAAATTAGAAACCCCAAAATGCCCTAGATTGTGACATAGGTCCAAGGTGACTTCTATTGTTGTGAACCTAGTAGGCATTTATTTTAAATCCTAGGGTGTAGGACAAAATAAATCCATGTTGGGGATACTTGTACGAGTTGGACATAAATACCACACATGGTGATACGTTGGGATTTCACCAAATATTTGGTAAATTGGGGATGACTTCCAAACCATAGGACTATTGTGATATCATGGTCTTTTCTCTCTTCTCATACATGTTCTATCTACATCATATTTGCACTAAATCGATCATCAGTTTCATGATTTGTTTATTTGATACTATTTGAGTTAATCTTGTCTCCACATGGAGAGTGGTGGCATTCAATTTGATATAAAACCAATGTTGCACTGAGATTCTATGTCATCCTATATCATCACCTTTTGATAAAATCTATGGGTCTCATCTTACCCTCAACTTATCTTAGTTGTGTAGAGACACTCTCACATTTCTAGAATGGCATATTTTGCTCATTTTTTAGATAGGATGAGAGAGCTATGCTCAATTTATGATAATTTGATTTTGTTATATTTTAACTCAAATTTTATTCATTTTGTGCCATCATTCTTGGGCCCAATGCATGCGCGTAGCCCAGTCACATATTTTTCTCCTAATTTGCCAAGTTGGCTATCCATTGAGTTATTTTACAACCAATCTCAACCCTCTAATCCTACATCCACAGATTGAGGTATTGATCCAACGATTGGAACTTTGTCTACTATCTCCATACAAGCTTGTGTGTGAGAGAGTTGGAGCAACATACCCACCCGTTTAGACATCCTTTAATGCTTTTTAGTCCCAAAACCTTCCTATTTCTACCCTCTATGTCATTTTACTCTCTCCCTTCGCATTCTCATTTACCCTAGAACCACCTACAATTCTTCATCTACATCCAAACCCTAGGAGTCCATCAACATAGGTTGATGCCCGTGATGGCTTAACTGGTCGACTTTTAGCTACTTTCAGGCCATGGTGTAACATATCATATTTTGGTACTAAACTTAATTTTGAGCTATTATACATGACCCTCTCAAATTAAATTACTCCTTCTCTAAATTTTGCATTCGTAATTGAACTTCAGTTAATTATCTTGAAATTTGAAAACCCAAAGGTAATATGTCATCATTTTGATCTAATTATTTCATGGGGGACCCACAATTGAAAACTAAACACAGTGGTAGTTTCTTTGCTTTGGAATCTCATTAAAGTTATTATTCACTTTTAGGTATTCATATTTTAACTAATTATGAAAATAACTATTTATCCATCTTAGACTCATGAATAGGTGAGTTAATATTTTTAGGAGCTAGTTTAATGGAAATTAAGAATATGTTTAAGATTTCAAAGAAAATAAATGTATAGATTAGGAGATATAAAATTTATAAGAAATATGAATGTAAGTAAAGAGGAACATAAATTCTAAATTTACTCACTGATAAAATATGCAACTAACCCACCCTTCCATAAACCTTGTGCACGTCCAGACTTCACCATATGGATGTTACTCACTACAAAGGAGTGAATATTGGAAGCTTCCCCCTCTTGTCTCTCTCCTTTCTTAATTAACACTTGCATCTGTAGTAGATACCTCTCTCTTCCTCTTCAAAACAATAGACACACAAACCACATCTATCCTTGAAACACTATCCACCCAATCACTCTCCCCTTTCTAGGAGAAGAAAACATTGATGGTCGTTACTTAAATTTTGATTCCTCTACACAACCAACCAAGATACATCATAAATCCTCTCCCCCAACTCCATCTACTATCCAGTAGCCACTCTAAAACCCTAATTCCCTAAACCATATAAACTCCTACCCACCACTAACCTGGTCAGAGATGCAATGATTAACAAAAGACCATAATATCCATCCCCACCTACTTGCAATCTTCCTTGATCATTATTAATATCCAAAAAAATCACAGTTCCCCACTTGGAGACCTCCAGAGACCACCATAACTCCATTGTCACCACCCTCAAGATCTCAACACCTGTTTCACACCTACAACTCAACAATCTACAGTACCTGATGCCCTACTAGTCCTTCGATGGTGGCTTGCAATCACCATCATGTTCAACCCTTAGACAGCCAAGACATGTAATGACAACAACACAGAAGATCACTTCCCTTCTCGGCCATAGTTGGATCTGGGTTCCATTGTCATTTAGGTATCTCAAACTTCCCTTACTGAAGAGAAGTGGTAGTAAAAACCTAGATACAAGTAGGCCTCACAACCATGGTTCCTCACAACTAACACAACAAAAATAGTATTCAACCACCATCATGCTTGTCTACTAAATTTCTTTTTTGACCTTACATACCCAGTTCCCCTTGTTACAACTTCTCAGAGATAGGGGAGGAATATGAACCCTCTTGTTGATGTTGCCTTTCTCATTTTCAATAGGAGTCACAACTCCAAAAAATGTTAAAGATGACAATGATTTGAATAGACCAAGAGAAGTGCTTGTCAATATCCTCAACCCTTCTTGTTACTAAGACATATGCAGGAATAATCCTACTCATTAGTGTAGATGAAGATTTTGTTGCCAACATTGAACATGCCATTTTGAGGATGGGAGAACCTTACTTTGTGAAAAATGCTATAAAAATAAACCATTTAATTACTTAGCTATCCTATTCAGGTATACTTGTTAATCATTTGTTGGTGATAAAAATGATATGTGAAACAAATATCACTAGTAACTTAGATATTGATTGAATACATTAACGTATCTATGAAAAATGTTCTTATTTTAATATATATTAGATGATTAAATTAAAGTTACAATTTATATTTTTTGTCAATTGTAAAGACTAAAATATTGATTTCGGCCTTGATACAAATCAAAACTCCCTAGACACATATGTATATCTATATTATGATATTTGTAAACACAAAGTTTATCTTGAAAGTATTTTGATAGAGATTGAGCTCTATCGATCAAATTGGAATTAACACAAAGAACCTCAATGTAAAATCTAGCTCAAGAACTAGAATATGGATGACTTAGAATTTTGATGAACCTACTACTCATGGCATGATATATAGACCATACATAAAAAATAGACTCTAATAATTTTGATATAGAATTTTGATGAACCTACTACAAATGGCATGATATATAGACCATACATAAAAAATAGACTCTAATAATTTTGATATATGGTATACTAGTGATGGTAGTCAAAAATATATTTAATTACAAGTATCTAATAAATGAAAGTAACTCTACATGGTTATAATATACTTTTTAGGAGAATAAAAGCCTAGATATATACATTCTAGAATATAGTGGGCTACAAGATCTTGACTGTTGAGTCACTTTAATCTTAGGCAGCATATGTTGAATAGAAAATCTGAGAAAATTTAAAGGAAAACCTATTTGACCCTAGCTAACATTAATTTGCAAAAATTCAATGTTTGATGATATCTAATAATTGGATAATACAAAGAATTTCTCTTTTCATGTATTAGAAGATGTAAAATGATATTCATATGCCTATATTAGATCTAGTTACTAACATATAAACAAATTGGTACTCTACTCATGATAAATGAAACCACTAATCTCATTAATTGGAGATAATATGGAATGGTACATAATAAGTGTTACTACCTTTTTAATATTGAAATACTAATGACAATTATGGGGTCATATGACAATTTAAGATGAAAAAAAGGAAAAAAATAATAATTAATATTCACCTAATGACAACTAATGATGGATTCCAAGCCAAGAAACACAAAATAACCCTAACTAATGAGGAATTCCAAGTCAAGAAATACAAAATAACCCTAGTTCATCCTCTCTTGCTAGATTCATGATACAATGGAATCTTTGATTCTTGTGGACATTGTGATTGGAACTTCTCATTTGGAATAGGTAACAAATTCTCAATTCTATTATTGAACTATTTGTCTCCCTTTAGAATTCCATCTATATAATTTAGCAAAAAATGGTGAAGCAACTTATTATCAGTCGTTACATCATGTTGCAGGTCATTGAGACTAAATTGAATGTTGAACATTGTTGAGTAATTGAAATATTAGTTGATTTCGATATAGGCACAAAAACTTGAAATATTGGCTAAGAGATTTGACTTGCTATATTTGGCGGGTCATAATCCCCAACCTTGCACAATGGATAATGGATAATTAGAGGTCCCCGAAACCTGGCTACCCCAACAGGTGAAAGTGTTGTTCTATCAAAGAGGGGAGAACACTAGGGACTCAGACACTAGAAAAGACAAAATATTTGATAGATTTTGCCAATGGATAAATAATTTCATTTACAATAATTTGATATGTTGATATCAGTTTTGAGAATTTATTAATTACTTCTAGTTACCACTTTATCTTGTTGTACCTTTTTAAAACTAGCATGGTGACTAAACCATCTTCTTGTTAGTAACGTACACCACCAAGAGAACTTATCTATATTTGAATGCACAAATCTTTATTTTAAAATAGCTCGTTAATTAGATTTAGTACCATCCTTGCTAATTAATGTTTTCCCTTCTTGGGGTCCTTGTGCAGTTTCATTTTCTTCATAAAATCATGGACAAGTGATACGAAGAAGACTTAGAAGACACATACATAAGTTGTCCCCTATTCAACAGTAGATAGGAATCATACCAACTCTTAATTTTTGTAATAATATTTGTGGGCTTTCATGACTCTAATGTAAAGCATGATTGTAAAAACATTTGTTTGTACTTTTTGATATAATATTGTTAATATTTGATCTAAAGATCAA
This sequence comes from Alisma plantago-aquatica, assembly GCA_963693085.1. NCBI lineage: Eukaryota > Viridiplantae > Streptophyta > Magnoliopsida > Alismatales > Alismataceae > Alisma > Alisma plantago-aquatica. Next base: position 560,037,560 of record OY856412.1, read on the forward strand.
GTCTTTACAAAATGGTATCAGAATCATAAATATTCGACACTCATGCATGTCTCATGGAAATTAGGGTTGCCTAACTAAGTTTACAACCAACCCTAGTTTTGCTAACCTACCTACCTAAGACAAAAAAAAAACAACATGGGTGAAACTAGTTGTCTATATAATAACATTGCCATGTAAGTAAATTGAGATGAGGTGTCTTAGGAGAGATGTTTACTGAAGGTTCTGGCATGATTACTCCCCATCCACTTTGGTAGGGGTGAGGTTTCCTCACTTTACATACAGACTTGACCAAGGAGATTTAAACTACTTGGGAAAGTCATATTTGAATAAAAAAATTTTGATACATAGATTTCAACCTTTGAAAAACTTAGTACTTGACAAGTTTGGCATAAGAAATGTTAAAAGTTTAATGGGTACCCAAGATTGAAATCTTGAATGCCCCTTTATTAGGAGGACAATTTCCTTCTTCCCTATGCCATAAGTGACAGTATTCTAGCAAACATTTAGGCTCCAAGGAAATCATACTTTCACAATTGAGTCACATAGTTAGTGTGGTGAATGTTGGTAAGAGGTGACTGTGACTTAGTCCTTGTATTAATTTTGGACATTTTTTCAATTTTGCATTGAAAATTTTGATCATTAAAAGTTTATTTTCTTTACAACTGTATGTACAAACAAAAATGATTTTATGAATTTTTTCATCGGATATTCTTGAGATAAGTTACAATCAAGGAAGTATGAGAACCATGCAGGAAGAGTCAAATGACTCCCTCCGAACTTAGAGTTTGGTATAAGGCAGTAGTTAAGAGAAAGTGAGTGATAGTACATTGTAGTTGACATGCCAAATTAGATTTCTAGTTGACATCTTTTTTAAGGGGTGAAGAGTAGTACCTGACTAGACCATGGTCAAAATCACTTGTAAAGGGGTGGATAGTTGTAAGATGCCAATTTCTAGTATGAAACTTAGTTTTGAGCTTATACACGACACTCTCAAATTAAATTTCTATTTTAAATTTCCATTCGTTATAGAATTTCAGTGAATTATCTTGAAATATGAGCACCAAAATGCAATATGTTATTGTTATGGCCTAATTATTCCATGTGGGACCACCAATTGAAAATAGTAAGCAATGATGGTTTCTTAGATTTGGAAACACAAAAAGTTATTATTGAGTTTTAGATATTCATATTTGAATTAATTGTGAGAATAACTAAATTTATCCATCTTAAACTCATGAATTGATGAGTTAATATTTTTAGGAGCAAGTGTAATTGCAATTAAAATCAAGTTTAATATTTCAAAGAAAATAAATGTATATATTAGAAGATATAAAATTTTGAGGAAAGAAGAATGTATAGTGAAGGGGAAACCAAATTGTAGAGTTATTCACTGGTCAAATATGCAATTAACTCAGCCTCATGTAAACCTCATGCACGTCTAAGTTCTTCTCTGTAAAGACATTACCGACCACAAAGGAGTGGTAATTGGAAGCTCTCCCCCATCTTCTCTCTCCTTCCTCAATTAACACTTGCATCATAGGAGACTCAATTCTCTTCCTCTTCAAAATAGTAGACACAAAAACCACCCCTAACCCTAAAACTCATGTCACCCAATCACTCTCTTATCTCCAAGAAATGACGATAATGACGGCCATTACCTAGAGTCTGATGCTTCCTCATAGGAAACCAAGATACATGATAACTCCTCCTCAAATCCACCTATTATCCAATATCCACTCTGAAACCCTAGCACCCTAAACCATATAAACTCCTACATGTTTCTCACTTGATCAGAGTTGTAAGGATCAATAGTAGACCACAATAGCCATCCCCCACCTAATTGTGATCTTCCTAAATCACCAATATCCTACAAATATCATGGTGTCCCACTGGACAACCTTTACAAACCATCACAACTCCATTCCCACTACCCTCAATATCTTGACTTGTATTGCATACCTACAACTCAAAAATATGTATTTACCTAATGCCCTACCATTCCCTCGATGGAGGCTTGCATTCACCAACACAACCAACCCTTAGACAGCCAAGACGTGCAACATCTACAACACAAAAGATCTCTTCCCTTCTATGCCACAACTAGATCTAGGTTTCATAGTCACTGAGGTATCCCGACCTTTCCTTACTGGCAACACATGGTGGTATGAACCCAAACACCAACAGGCCATTAGTACATGGTTATTACAATAGCAAAAGCCTTCAACCACCATCATGTTTATCTACTAAATAACTTCTTCGATCCTACATACCAAGTATGTTCCTATCACAACTCCATGACATAGGGGAGGAAGATGAACCCTCCTATTTATGTAGCCCTTTCCATCTACAATCAGAGTCACAACTCTAACAATTGTTGAAGATGACAATGATCTGAATAGACCTAGAGCAGTGCTTGTCAATATCTTCAAGCCTTCTTGTTACTGAGATCATATCCAAGAAGAAGCCTATTGATGAACGTAGATCGAGATTCAGTCACAAACATTGAATAAAAGTGAACCCATGGAGGATCAAATGGAAACTATAAAACAATATGTCATCCTATCTTCATGTCACCTGACTCTGTGAACATTCTATGAAAATGATAAACCAATCAATTACATAACTACCCTATTCAGGTATACATACTAATAATTTCATTGGTGATAAAATGATATGTGAAATGAATATCACTAGTAACTTAGATATTGATTGAATAGATTAACATATCTATGAAACATGTATTAGATAATTACAAAAAAGTTACAACATAGACGTTTTAGTGAATTGTAAAGACTACAATACTGATTTCATCCTTGACACAAATCTAAATACCCTAAACACATATGTATATCTATATTATGACATTATAAATACAAAGTGCATCTTAAAAGTGTGTTTATAGATATTGACCCATATCGGTCAAATTGGAATTGAAAGAAAGAACCACAATGTGAAATCTAGCTCAAAAACTAGGATATGGATGACTTGGTATTTTGATGAACCTACTATAGATGACATGATATTTTAGACCACACATTAAGAAGATAGATTCTAATAATTTTGATATAAGGTGGTTCAATGATAGTAGTCATAAAGATATTTAATTTCTAATAGCCAATTGGTGGGAGTAAATCTACATGGTTGTATTATAATTTTTAGGAGAATAAAATCCTAGGAATATATATGCTCGAATATAGTGGGTTACAGGATCTTGACTGTTGAGTCACTTTAATCTATGGAAATGTATCTTAAATAGAAAAATCAAGAAAATATAAAGGAAAATCATATTTAACCTACTTGACATCATATGGAAAAAGTTGAACACTTGATGAAACCTAATGATTATATTATACAAGGAATTTCTCTATTCATATATTAGAAGATGTATAATTATATTCGTATGCATGTATAAAGTCTAGTTACTAACATATAAATATATATGTACTCTCTTTGTGATAAATGAAACACTAGTTACCTCATTAGTTGAGGAAAATATGGAATGGTACATAATATCTCTTACTATCTTTTTAATATTGAAATATTTGCACTCAATAACAATCATGGGGTCATATGACGATTTAAGATACAACTAAGAGGAAATAATAATAAGTAATATTTACCTAGCTATAACTAATGAGTGATTCCAGGCCAATAAACATCAAATAACCCTAATACATTCTCTCTTTCTATATTCATGATATGTTGCCATCTTTGATTCTTCTAGGCATCTCAATTGGAAATTCTCATTTGGAACAAATATTAAATTCTCAGTTTTGTTATTGAATTGTTTATCTCCCTTTTCAATTCCATCTATATATTTTTGCAAATTTGGTAAACCAATTTATTATTTTCCTTTCCCTCATGTTGAAGGTCACCATGACTAAATTGAATGTTACATTGTTGAGTAATTGAAATAATGGTTGATTTTGATATTGACACAAAAACTCAAAATATTGACTAAGAGCTTTGGCTCACTAGATTCTGAAAATACTAGAGGGGGGGTGAATAGAGTTTTATATATAATTTTAACAATTATTGAACTCAAACAATCAACCACAAAATATTAGACAAGGGGACAAGGATTTAGAGTGGTTCCAACTTTAGCAAATACTAAAGTTGTCAGTCCACTACCCGGTTGCTTACCCAACCGGGATTTGGAAAGAATTTAATTTTATTACCTCGCAAGGACTTTACATAAAATTACAATTCTCTCCCTAAACCCTTCAAGCAGCCTTCACCTAGAAGTAATCGCCCAACCTTGAAGCAGCCTTCACCTAGAAGTAATTGCACCACCTTGAAGCAGCCTTCCTCCTGAAGTAGCTTCCCGTTGCAATAGCCTTCTTGAAGTAGCTTCCCGTGCGATAGCCTTCTTGAAGTAGCTTGAAGTCCACCTTCTCCTCCGAGAAGAACCTTCTCCAATCCCCAACCTCCAACCCTAGGAGTAGCAAGGAGAATACAAAGGATAAAAAGGAACAAGAAGGAAAATAGAAATTACAACTTATCCTTTTAAGCACAAGGCTTGATTTGCCTATATCAAGCGTATTGATCTCCTAACCAATGAGTGTAGAAGTGTAAGTGTTGTGGTAAGGAGATGCTAGCCTATAGGACACGAAATGGGAGCAATGCAAATGAATAGCCAATGTAGAAATTGCTCTATTGCTCACAAATAGATTGCAAATGTAATTGCTTGCTCAAGTATAGCACAAGTGTAGCTTAGGTGTGTTTTGGTGTCCTAAGGCATGTCCTATTTATAGGAATGGCCTATGGATGCTTAAGGACGTTCTAGACAACTTCTAGGGGCTTCTAAGTGCTTAACTAGCCGTTAGATATAAGTTAGGTGCATTAGTAACGGCTAGTTACTTTATTCTGCAGTTGCTGTCAGAGACCATCTCGGTAGACAAATTGTCGACCGAGATACCTACTCGGTCGAAGTTTTGTCGACCGACAGGCTCTCTAGATTAACGTTCATTTGCAACTGCCAACTACTTTTTCAGATGTGTCTAACGGCTACTTGGGTCATTCTCGGTCGAGAAGTTTGTCGACCGAGAGTGTCTCGGTCGAGGAGTGTGGTCGACCGAGATTGACCCTGTTTCAATCTTTCAATTAAGGCACTATGTATGTGTATGAGTGTGCATATGTGATCGTATTTGAAGGGGATGACCTATCTAAGTGTGGTGATTGGCTAGGGAAGATCTAACGCTTGATTTACATGAAATCTAAGTACTTGTACATTATATGTTTGTACAAGTTTACATTGCATGACATTTACAATCATTCAAGCGTATAGTTTCCCTAGAACTTTGTCATCCACTTTATTCCTGCAACACTCAAGTAGCATGTTAGATCAACAAGAATGAAATGTTTGTGATCATCGAAACAAAGGGATTTATCATAATATCCAATTTATCCAACAATCTCCCCCTTTTTGAAGATGACAAATATTTCCTAAATATGAAATAAGGAAATATAAAGCATGTGAGTTTCATACCTGAAAATTACCTTTTGTAGCCATTCATGTTTTGCAAGTGAGTGCTGGCCAAGATGTTATGAAACTCATTTATATTTTTTATTTTATATTCTTTCTCCCCCTTTGTCATTTCAAAAAGATATCCAAGTTGAATATTTTATTTTTCTTCTCCCCCTTAATTTTATATTATGCTCCTTCTTAAATAGATATCTATTAGGAACATGGATTTAATATCTTTGTTGTCGAATTTATCCACAATTTGTTTCTCAATCATTTGCAAAGGATGTTAAGCCTTGAAATGATATGAGATTCCCTTAAGCTTATGATGTATGTATATTTATTTCTCATCTATCAAGTGATGTTAAGCCCTAAATTAAATGAGAATCCTTTAATCTTAGAGTACATAAAAATGTCTCCAACCAAATGCAAGGGATGTTAAGCCTTGATTAGTTTAGAGAGTTCCTTTAAGTACAAGATATATGAAATTCATAGATTTCTTCATAATCAAGAGTAAAAATACTAAGGTCGTAACAAGCTTCAAATGATTTTTACAATGTTTTTCTAAGCTTCTTAATCAATTAAACCAATTTGTTGTTATGAGCTCCCCCTTAATCTTACAATTTAAGCAGTTTGATGCTTCTAAGGTCACAAATAATTTTAATTTTTGATTTTGACCTTTATCAAAAGTATACTAAGATTAAGTATAATAAAATGATGTCCAAATAAGCATTTTGTCAAAGCTTATTTTAGGGCTCCCTTGACTACGACCATGGCGCCCCTTGGTTAATGTTAACCAAGAGGCAAATTCTGCAGATTTCCAAGATAAACATTCATATGTGAAGTATAATTTCTGCAGATGGCTATAAATATCAATTTGAAGCACATTAAGATATACCTATTATGAATACTTAATATGAGCATCATAGTGAAGTCTTTGACCTTGATTTTTCTAGAATGCATGTTTTACATTCATTGTAAATGATGTTTCATATGCTTTGCTATGGGTACATGAATATCAAATCCCATTTCTTCTTATACCCTTATCATAAGATTCTGTAGAAACATATATTTTGAAAGCAAGATTAATATCTTAAAGTCAAGATTTTTGCTTTTGATTTCTTAGAACAGGCAAATAGATAAAAACATTAATATTTTGTTCTAAGAGGCATCGTTTGGCTTGTCATAGCAACATCATCATCACAAGATGTGTCCACAAGCATTATCTATTATGTCAAGATGTTTTTATGCTAATGACATTTGCAATTATCTGAATCACAATGATCATTCATGTTTTGTATATATGAATCAAAGCTTATTTTAAACCAATGAAACATAATGATCATGATGAAGCATATCTATGATAGAACAATTGAAGCATGAAATTTAACCCATGGTTTTTATGTAACTAGATCAAGGAATACTTAGAATAGACCTATATGATTCAAGTGAAGGCATGTTGCAAATATCAATGTGTGAGTTGTCTTAAAGATTTATTCATAATTCCAATTAAATTTATAGCAGACTGAGCTATTCGGTTTCCAGAAACTTATTAGGTCGAATTCTTCTCAACCGAAATATTTTCGGTCAAAGTATTTCTCGACCGGGAATGTTTCTGCAAATTTCATTCAGCAATTTGTATGTTTTGTGTATAAGTTCTGTTATAAGTGTCAAATCCTATTTACTCTTGTTTTCAGGTAATATACTTTAGAAGCATTTTTCCTTGAATCCTTACTTTTTATTTCTTAGAACAAATAAATGGATAAACATTAAAAAAAATTTGTTCTAAAGAAACATAGTTATAATAATCATGATGCTATAGAGAGGTAGAAGCATATCCATGGTGCAATAATTTAAATTGCAACACATACATGGTTCATGTATAGATATTCCAAGGATTACTTAGGAAAACCATGTAAATTATGATAAAACAGTAATTTCCTTGGTTAAGCTAATCATGGTTTTTCAGTTTTAAACCAAAATAGTCTCATATAAGTTTTCAATTTTAAGACAAACTTTTATAACTGATCATGCCGAAGAAACTTTTCAAACAATGAATAAGGTTTGTTCAAGATTAGTCTTCTTACAGCACTTTAGCAATATGTTTAAGGATTTTCTACTCATAATGTTATATAATGTAAACGATCAATATGTCTTGCTACAAAAATTGTCTTCCAAGATTTTATTTTTGATTTGCATGTTAATTCAATCATAAATAACAATTTGATAGCAAACTAGGTTGATTGAAAAACAATTTCAGAAGATTTATGTCAGACTTGACAACAGAAGCCTGCTCGGTCGACCATTTCTCGACCGAAAGGTCCCTCGGTCGACAGTGTCTCGACCGAGAAAGGTTCTGTGTTGTTTCAAACCTATTTTCAAATATTGTTTATAATTAAAAGCAAAAGTATGAAAGTTAAAGCTCGATTTAGTTGAGATATTTAAATATCAAAGCAATATTTAGGTTAAATCTTAACTAATCATATACATTTTGTGAATCCAAACTAAACAAGTAGTTTAAGATGTATATTTGGAAATTTAATTTCTTGGATTAACTTGATGTCCTATTATGTTAAGTTGAGATAGACATAGAGATATACAACTTAGAGTCTTTGGTCATATCTCAACTTAATTTTATCCATTTAGTTTGGGGGTTTTGGAACCCATGCTAACTCAACATTCTTTTTCTTGTATGGGCATGAAAAAGAGTAATGTCCAAGACGTGAGCAATAATGGCAACATATAGAATCAACCTCAAGTCTTTTTCTATGGTTTTGTTCTAGGTTGTTCTTTGGTACAAATGTAGCTTGATGTGCTCGTGTCTTTCTCCAACTAGGTTGTTGATGAGATTTTCCTTTGGGCTTATAACCTAGTCCTCTTCTCCCAATTTGATGATAGGAATCATCCAATATTCTATCAAGGATTCCATTGTTGCTTAATCTACTAACTTCTTGTTGCAACTTAGCAATCTCATCCATTCTTTTCTTAATATCTAGTTTTGCTTGATCTAGATTAGATGATAAAGAATTCCTTTCTTTCACTATATTATCATAATCTAGATGTGTACACAAAACAGGTTGTTTTTGAAGATCATTTAACTTTGCAAGTAATCCAACTTTTTCTTGATATAGAAGATCATAATTTGTTTCTAGAGTAAAAATCTTCACATCATTACTACTTAGAGATGATTTCAAAGTACGATTTTCAGAAACAATGCTATCTTTTTCAAAACCAAGATTATTCAATTTAGCATATAAATCTTCATTTTCGGATGTAAGAGCAAGAAGTCTAGCATTTAACTCATCATTTGTTTTACTAGATTTCTTTAATTTCTTCTTGCACTCAATATACTTATTGTGTGTTTCTTCAAGACTAGAAATTAGCTCTTCTTTTGATAAATCAAGAAGGCTTACCTCTTCTTCTTCTTCTTCATTGGTTGTAGCAATGAGACAATTTTTGTGCTTTTCCTCTTTCTTCTTTTCTCTCCATGGACAACCGATTGTTGTATGGTTTGGTCCTAGACACCAATTGCAACTTGTTGTAGGTTGGTCCAAGTTGTTCCTTTGCCTGCGGTTGTAGTCACCTCCACCCTTCATTCTTCAAGACCTGGTTAGGGTTCCTTGAAGCCTGCTCTGATACCAACTGAAAACTACTAGAGGGGGTGAATAGAGTTTTATAGATAATTTTAACAATTATTGAACTCAAACAATCAACCACAAAATATTAGACAAGGGGATAAGGATTTAGAGTGGTTCCAACTTTAGCAAATACTAAAGTTGTCAGTCCACTACCCGGTTGCTTACCCAACCGGGATTTGGAAAGAATTTAATTTTATTACCTCGCAAGGACTTTACATAAAATTACAATTCTCTCCCTAAACCCTTCAAGAAGCCTTCACCTAGAAGTAATCGCCCAACCTTGAAGCAGCTTTCACCTAGAAGTAATTGCACCACCTTGAAGCAGCCTTCCTCCTGAAGTAGCTTCCCGTTGCAATAGCCTTCTTGAAGTAGCTTCCCGTGCGATAGCCTTCTTGAAGTAGCTTGAAGTCCACCTTCTCCTCCGAGAAGAACCTTCTCCAATCCACAGCCTCCAACCCTAGGAGTAGCAAGGAGAATACAAAGGATAAAAAGGAACAAGAAGGAAAATAGAAATTACAACTTATCCTTTTAAGCACAAGGCTTGATTTGCCTATATCAAGCGTATTGATCTCCTAACCAATGAGTGTATAAGTGTAAGTGCTGTGGTAAGGAGATGCTAGCCTATAGGACACGAAATGGGAGCAATGGAAATGAATAGCCAATGTAGAAATTGCTCTATTGCTCACAAACAGATTGCAAATGTAATTGCTTGCTCAAGTATAGCACAAGTGTAGCTTAGGTGTGTTTTGGTGTCCTAAGGCATGTCCTATTTATAGGAATGGCCTATGGATGCTTAAGGACGTTCTAGACAACTTCTAGTGGCTTCTAAGTGCTTAACTAGCCGTTAGATATAAGTTAGGTGCATTAGTAACGGCTAGTTACTTTATTTTGCAGTTGCTGTCAGAGACCATCTCGGTCGACAAATTGTCGACCGAGATACCTACTCGGTGACGTTTTGTCGACCGAAAGGCTCTCTGGATTAACGTTCATTTGCAACTGCCAACTACTTTGTCAGCTGTGTCTAACGGCTACTTGGGTCATTCTCGGTCGAGAAGTTTGTCGACCGAGAGTGTCTCGGTCGAGGAGTGTGGTCGACCGAGATTGACCCTGTTTCAATCTTTCAATTAAGGCACTATGTATGTGTATGAGTGTTCATATGTGATACTATTTGAAGGGGATGACCTATCTAAGTGTGGTGATTGGCTAGGGAAGATCTAACGCTTGATTTACATGAAATCTAAGTACTTGTACATTATATGTTTGTACAAGTTTACATTGCATGACATTTACAATCATTCAAGCGTATAGTTTCCCTAGAACTTTGTCATCCACTTTATTCCTGCAACACTCAAGTAGCACGTTAGATCAACAAGAATGAAATGTTTGTCATCATCGAAACAAAGGGATTTATCATAATATCCAATTTATCCAACATATTCGGTGGGTCATATCCCCCTACCATGCATAGTGGATAATGGACAATTAGAGGTCCCCCGGTACTGGTTATCCCCACAGGAAAAAGTGTCATTCTCTAATATAGACGAGAACACTAGGCACCTAGCCATAGGCGAAAACAAAATATTAGGTTGCTTGTGCCAATGGATAAATCATTTTATTTTGAATAAATTGATATATTAATATTAGTTTTGGGAATCACTTTATTGTTTCAAGTTACCACTTTATCTTGTTGTACCATTTTGAAAGTAGCATGGTCACTAGACCATCTTATCATTATTATTAGTCCACCAAGAAAACTTGCATATACTTGATTACATGAATATTTATTTTTAAATATCTCAATAATTGAATTTAGTACCGGACTTGTTGACTTATGTCCTCCCTTCTTGGGGTCCATGTGTAGTTTCATTTCCTTCCAGAAACCATGGACAGGTAATGTGAATCAAACTTAGAAGAGACATGTAGGAGTTGTCTGATTCACTGAATAATTATCATTTTCACAGGCTATTTATTATGGATTTTTATGCACTTACGGTTCATTTTGATATCATTTGTGAATTATTTATCATCATTACCCTATGACACTTAATTTCATAAAATAGATGTATTTTTAATGTTCTTGTTAGATTCATTATTATTTGAGATCTTATGCTCATTTTTGTGTAATTTTAGGTGAATCTATAAGAAACTACATAGCTCGGTACTACCATCCTATCTGACACTTGATCAGAAGGAATAAGTGAAATTGAGAAAACTTGGTAGTACCAACGAAGGAAGTCAGTACTATCAACAACCTTATAGGGAGGACTCAAAATATCTCAAGAAATCTCAGTACTACTGTAACATCCCTGACCTGGGTTATGAACTAACCCCAAGTGTTTTTCTTAATCATGTGATTAAATGCTCGTGGTTATCTGTTGATAATGTAATTAAAGCTCCTAAGGAACATACATTTCCATTTCTGCCCCTTTTGAACAATGTTGTAATATTGTTTTTTAATACAGGGACCTATGTGCAAATTACCCAATTAAAAGGGGTTAACTTACAAATTGAACATGTTAAGATGTTCCTTTAGTGTTGAGACATCATAAGAGTGAATGTGATGAAGTGTGATTGGTTCCCCAAGCTTGGGCACTGAGATGCAGCTTGTGGGGCAATCCTTGTGCTTAAAACCCTAATTTTGGTGTAAAGTGCAATTTACCCAAAATGAGGGATGAAACTTGTAAAATACACCTTTTAGAGTATATTTATGACTCTTGGAATCATTTAGAGTAAGAATTATGAATAGGGCACTTCAATTGAATAATCAAATAAGAATGATAACCCTTATAAATTAAATAATCAAGTTATAAGCCTAATAACCCTTCTATATGTGCAACTTAGTAAAAAGTTGGCTTTCTTCACCTTTAGACCTTGGGTTTAAGATGAGTTTTTCTTAAGTATGGAAGGGATAAACGTGTCTTAGAAGAAGGGAAGGACCTAGATGAGAAATGGAGAAACAAGTTGTCCTTATGTTGGGATTTCACCCAAAGTATATATATACACCTTTTCTCACTTAGCAAGGATCGTTTCCTTCACTTCCCTTCTTATCCCCTTTCTTAGACCGACTTAGGACAGAGCTCTGGAGCAGGGGAGGATGGATAAGGAGTTCTAGGTAAGCTTTGGTCATCTTCTTGCTCGGATTCATGGAGGGATTCATGGTGCAAGGTTGGTTTTATGGTCTTCCTTACTTGTTTCCTCTTTCTAGCCATCTTTTCCCAACCTTTCCTTGGAGAAACACCCTTGGCCGACCTGTGGAGCTCAAGACACCATTAAATTCTTGAATCTTGGAAGCTTGGAGCTCAAGGAACGACCTTAAGGCGGGTTTTATAACTCTAAACCTTTTGCTTTCTTATGCATATCTTTGTTCTTGCAATTAGTACTTAGTTCTTCTTCTTTCCCACTCTTCCTTGCTTTCTTGCAACTAAAACCACAAAGAACAGACCTTGATCTGGAGGTAGAAGAAGATGGGCGTTATTACCAATGTTACTTTATCAAACGGTCTTGTTTTCCCCCCTTTGGCCAAACGGTTTGGGGCAAACGGTTTGCAAAACCGTTTGAAGGGCAAACGGTTTCACAAGGTCGGTAGGAGCAAACGGTCTCCAAGACCGTTTGAGGGCGTTGACCAAGCGTTGACCGTTTGGGATTTCTGTTCATAGTTATGTAGGATAATGACCCACCAAATTTGAGGGGTTAACTCCAAAGAAATCGTAGGTTGAATGCCAATCAATTAGGCAAATTGAATTGAATTAAATGCTGATTTTCAGTCTAATTAACTTGAACTTTTTGGGAAAATGGTCTCAAGACCGTTTGAGTGCATTGACCAAGCGCTGACCGTTTGGGATTACTGTTCCTAATGATGTGTTCTAATGACCTACCAAATTTTATATGTTAACTCCCAAGGAATCATGAGTTAAAGGCTAAACAATTAGGTAATTGAATTGAATTAAGTGCTGATTTTCCAATATGATTAATTGAACTTTTTGGGCAAACGGTGTCAAGACCGTTTGAGGGCATTGACCAAGCAGACACCGTTTGGGATTCCTGTTCATAATTATGTTGGTTAATAACCCTCCAAATTTGAGGGATTAACTATAAAGTAATCGTGAGTTGAAGGCTAATCAATTATGTAAACCCTAATTGGATTAAGTGCTGACTTTCAACTTGATTGATATGACTTTTTGGGTTTTCTTGCCCAAACGGTCTCAAGACCATTTGGGGATCACCCAAACGGTCTCAAGACCGTTTGGAGGTCACCCAAGACCGTTTGGAGGTCTAGGGTTGGATATGGTTAAGTGTTTGAAGGACAAAAGATATGGTGTTAACCCTAATCGACTAAGTGTTGGATTTGCATTGAATTGAGTTGATTGTTTGGGGTTGATTGGCCCAAACGGTCTCAAGACCATTTGGGGATCACCCAAGACCGTTTGGAGGTCTGGGGTCAAGTATAGTTGACCAATTGAAGGTCCAAAGGTACCAAATTACAAAGCAATCAATTGCTGATTTGATGATCAACTCAATGGCTCAAACCCTAATGATTTTTCACTAGAATCCAAGGGTTGGGTGAGCCAAACGGTCTCAAGACCGTTTGGAACTCATCCAAATGGTCTCAAGACCGTTTGGAGGTCACCCAAGACCGTTTGGAGGTCTAGGGGTGAGTACGGTTAAGCAATTGATGATCCAATGTTACCAAGTTAAAGTGTAATCAATTGTTGATTTGGTGATCAATCCAATAATTCAAACCTTAATTGATTGACTTGGATTTTGATGATATGATGGGCAAACGGTCTTAAGACCGTTTGGAGGTCATCCAAACGACCTCAAGACCGTTTGGGGTCAGGTCATACCCAATTTGGATGATGGTTCTATGGTTTCAAAGTAACTAGTCTTACATTGATTAGTATTGAAGGATCATCGATTCCAAACCCTAATTCAATTGAATCAAACCCTAATTGATGAATGATTGAGGGTTAATTAAGGGTCAAATCAGTTGAAGGTTGACCTATTAAACTCAATTGAGGTATGAGTATAGGTACAATTGATGTTTGGTTCCATGAATTCAATGATTGAAGTAATCAACATTGGAAACCCTAATTCAATTGGATACCTTATGTAATGGAGGTCCAATGTGATTAAATCTTTGGGAATTAAGATGATGAATGTTCTATTGATCCAATGATGATTAGTAATGATAATCAATGAAGGTATGTAGGTTGAAACCCTAATAATACCTAAGTGATTAGAACCAATTAAAGGGAGAATTCTTAATTGTTTATAGGATTAATAGCTTGATACACTATGTTAACCATAGTAGCATGTACTTGATTGAAGGGTTGATGTGACCTAATCAAGTTAAAAGAATGAAAGATTAGAATACATATATTTATATATATATATATATATATAAATATGAATCATGTAATGATCTTATGTAGCACAACTGTGTAAGGGAGCACGACCGTGGTAGCCTTAACTTGCACGACCGTGCAAGGGAGCACGGCCATGGTAGCCTTACTTTGCACGACCGTGCAAGGTGGCACGGCCGTGGTGTCCTATAAAGAAATTGAAAAATTTTGGTATTGTGTTGACATTGTTATATATGCATGTCCTTATTTGTATAAGTCATACATGTTGATATTATGAGGTGATCATAGCCAGGTAAGAGTTATGATGTCATATTCCTTGAAAACAATTATAAGCTTTTAGAGTAATGATATGTGAAAAGTATATACACTGCTTCAATCAAGGTCATGTTGTTAGATGACTTGATGCTTATATGTCACTTGGTAGCAAGTGTTATGATAATCTGAGGGTTTGAATAACCATGTTCCTGAATCATTTTATGCTTAATGCCTTGAAGGCTTAGATGGTTCAATGGTTGTTTAATCTAAATCATAATGATACCTAAAGACATTAAGGGGTTAAGTGATTAGTAGATTGACCCATGTTATGATTATTAAAGAAGATTACCAAGGTACCCTTGAAGGGTTCAAGTAGATAACAACCCTTGATCAAGCAAACCCTAATGATTATAATGGGTCGACTTAATCCATGTTAATCAAAGATGACTTGACCTAATCTAACCTAGAGTGATTTAAACATCATCTAGTAGTAAGAAGAGAGAGAAAGCTCCTAATATGAATGAGAATCAAGTAACATACTTTCAATATGTAAGAATGTACATGATTAGGGTATGATCCATCAAGGTAAGATCATGGAAATCCTAATTATAATGAATAATGAATCTTAACCTAATTTGAGGGCATCAATGATGATAATTTTCATATATAATGATGCTATGAGCTCAATTCAGTATGAAGTGAATAGTAAACCCTATTTCTAGGGTAATAACATGTAACGTGAATAGTAAACCCTAATTTAGGGTGATCTGATAAATGGAGTAATTCAGGGTTATGCCTTTGAGTATGAAACCCTAATTACAAGTTGTAATATGAGAAATCTTTATGCCTAGAGAGCTAAGAGGTTCTATAACCCTATGTTGAAGTAAAAGAATACAAACCCTAACTAATGAAGGATGGGGTATGTTAACCCTAGTCCTGGGTTATGCTTTCAAGTATGAAACCCTGTGAACTAATTACAATATAAGAATTCTTATGCCTTATAAGACAAAGGAATTCAATAACCTTAATTAAGTGGGGTAAACCCTAACTCTACTTATGCTTTTAAGCATGAATATTCATGATTAAAGTATGAGATGAGGAATCATTATTACTAATCATAAAGAAAGGGATCGAATAACCCTAATTGATGTAAATAAGGGAACCTAGCCTTAGTGTAAGCATGAAGGTACTATTCCTGAATTGAAAGGTTAATTCTGCTTTATAAATTGCTGATCTGGAAATGAAATGTTTGTTGTTTTCAATTGAATTAACCATGCAGGTTCTTATAAAAGGATGATTATATCTAGGTAAAGGTTATGATATCATATTCATTGGAAGCATGTTATTAGCTTTGTGAATAGTGATATACCATGTTGCCTAGTTAAGTGACATCATATAAGATTGATAGGCTGTGAGAGCCATGGGTAACATCAAGGCCATGCTAATAAGATGACTTATGATGAATTAAGGGTTTGAATACCCTATTCTTGAATCATAGTAATGAAATGGTTAAGAAATGATATCCAATTGATAATTGATGTGAGTTAGACTTGATACATTTAGTATTCTACTTTTATAGTTGTTGTTCTAATGATTAATGCTTGGAAACATGCTTGATGCTAAAAGAATGCTAGAATGTACCTAACTAATCAAGTATAATCATATCATGTAGAGCCCTGACCATAGATCCATCATTGTCAGAGACCAAATGATGGTGAAATAGGTTTTCCTAAGGGAACTCCTGGAGCATATACTTTTGAGTATATGGGGGTATATGGATGTGAATATCCTTACGTCCTAGTGTAGGAATTGATGTAGATGTACTTTAATCTTTCAACCCTTCACTATATATTCATACCGGGTGATGTACCACAAATCTCCCGAACAAATTACTAATACCGCATCGATGAGAGATAAATAAGAAATCTTTTGATGACGATGAGAGTTCAGAACTCCACTGTAACTCTATAGCGAAGTTTCCAGAATACCCTGGATAGCTACTACAACAGAGACACAAGATGTCCTGCAAGTAAATCCTCTTACTGACTGAGGAAGATGAGGTCATAAGAATCCGGCTCTTTTGATGACCTATGTATGGTACCGATGCAATTTTTATAAATGGTCGGTTGGAGTATGAGAGGTATACCTCATCTCCGCTGGGCATAATGATGTTTGAAAAATATAATCAGCCGTATAGTATAACTGCTTAGGTTGTACTACGAGAAACAATGATTGATGTCACATTGTTGACTTTAATAGTCTGTTCAAGTTTCTAGAATACATGTTCTACATATGCTTTAATGAGGTGATTGCTTAAGTAAATGTTGTTTTACTTATTACCAAACTTGTTGTTGATATTTTCAGTTACTTTGCTTCTGTTATTCCTTATATGCTATAACAAAGCCTCTGGAGGAGAGTTATAACTCTCATTGGGACAATTATTTAAATTGTCTCACTTCCGTGGGATTCTACTTTTTAGGTAGACACCGAGGACGAAGGAATCCATTTAAGAATGAGCAACAACAGCATCAACAGCATCAGGGGAAGTAGTGAATCTCAGGTGGAGATACTAACTGTCTAGTCTTGTAGATAGTGTGTCTTATGTCGTATATGTACTCTCAGGTCCTAGGAGTTAGTATATCTGAGATTTTGGCATGATGCCTTGAGATTTTGTATCTTACCTTGTACAGTTAACAAGGTGGGTTTTGTTGTAATGCTCGAGATGTGTTTATTACAGAGATGTATCAATGGATCAGTTTGTAAATGGCCTATCATGTTGTTTATGAAAGAGTTTTTATTTTTCGAAGATCTCTTTACAAAATTTTTAAATTTTTAGTGATTTTTGATAATTCTGCTGCTAATCGCTTCCGCATTCGTTAATTTGATTGTCAGTTTGGTGTCGGTCGTTTCAACTACCAACATCAACTCAGTAGTACCGACGACCACATAGGGGGCGCAACTTATCGAGGGTGTTGATACTACCGGCACCCAGTCAGTAGTATCGACTCACTATGATCAAACTAGATCTAAAGTCATCGTTAATCTGACTATTGGGACTTAATGACACCCTAAATTGTGTCTATGACATAGGGGGAGTTCGGCCATACCTAATTATCACGTCCTATTCAGTTATACGACAGAGGAGAGCAGAGAAGAGAGAATGGAGAGGATAAAGAAACATTCAGGACAGTTTGAGCACATTCGATGGCTCGATTTGTAGTCAGAAGATGGTAAATCACTACGTTCGTCAGAAGGAACCATTTACACCATCTTTCTCTGGGTTTTTTTCCTTGTTCTTGGTGTTTTCTTCCTTCTATTCTTCCTTTTCTATGTGTATCACAATTGAAATCATGTGGGGCTAATCCCCCTGGTCCTTAGGATCTGGGAGTAGCCCAATTTTGTACTGTAATTGACAATTATTATTTAATATACATGTTTCATTGAATTTCTGGACATAATTCTATGAGAGCATCACAAATTATTTGTTCTTGATCACCATAGGTAGTTGTTTAGACCATTAATTGCCTTGAGAGAGGGATTAAGGGTTGGAAAACTCATATATTTACACATTTTATATCGCACCTCTAGAAAGGGCTTACGGATGTGAAGAGAATAACCTAGAGATTTTGGTAAACGACCTAACTAATAACATAATTTCTAAGAGAGTGGATTGGTATTAGATTAGGTAGTGAATTACACTACAAGAGTGGGTAATTATTTCTACAGGTCTCTTTGTCCAGGGCTGGGAGAGATTAATATTAATGAAATGATATTAATTGCATTGTGAGTCATGGTGAAACCATAATCCTATGGAATTCATTTGACTAGTGATCACAACCAGCAATATTAGTTTTAATTCTTGTAAATTAGTTATTAATTCAACTAAATCACTCTTTTTCTCAAGCCTAGTTGATTAAGTCATGGTTAGTAGTAGTTTCAAGGTACACATTTTCCCCGTGTTCGATATTCGGGCCTCTTTAGGCCTATATTATATCGATGCATGGACTTGCTTTTTTGACGTGTAGTTTATGTGAATCAAGTTTTTGGCACCGTTGTCAGGGAAAATGGTGTTTCCAACACTACAAGTGTTGTGACCAGCCACTCTAGGCCACATTTTTTAATTTTTATTTCTCTTACAGATTTTAAGATGAATTGTAAATTTTTATTCAATCACTACTACTGTGTTCTCACATGTACTTCATTATTTTTCAAGTACTAGTGCATGGTGAAGATGAGAAGAACCGATTATAGAGGCTCATCACCACATAGTGCATTTCATAAAGATTTCTTATGTAAAGAATAGGAGTATAGTGGTTCTACACCTAGGTCGATTCAGACTCCACCACCAGAAACTCCATCAATACCAACATGAAAACAAGAGAAAGCAGAGATGGGTGATGTAGAACTAGAAGAGCAGACTATTTGGGAGAAGGTCAAGGTGTCATCCACAACTGATCAATTGGGCTCGATTAAAAGGCAGGCTATAAATGTGGGTAGCTACAAGATAGACCTTGCCTTGGTGGCACTGGTCAAGTCACAAGCATTCCATGGCCACAACACACAGGATCTCATGACACATATCAACAGATCGATAGAGTGACAACAATAGATATTTATCTAAAATTGTTTCTATCTTCTCTAGCTGACAATGCAAAGTCTTAGTTCCTTAACCTCCCTCTTGATTCAATAGAAACATGGGAGGGGATGATAGATGTGTTCTCTGAGCATTATTTCCCACCTCTAAAGACAAACGAGTTGGTCAAGAAGATTTATAATTTCATACAGTAGGTAGAAGAATCCTATTCTGAAGCATGGGAGAGATTTTAGAACATGTTAAGGGAGGTCACTCATCATGGGATCAATCTTTATGGCCAAGCAAAGATTTTCTATTACGGGCTGCATCAAGGATAGAGGACCACATTTGATAGTGTAGGAACATGATTCTTCCTCAACAACAAGCCATCTAGGTGTCATGAGATTCTGAAGAATATGGCTAAGAATCAATCGTGGGGAGGAGAAAGAGAGTTCCCAGCAACTATCAAAAGTGTTGAAGACTCTAAAGTTATCATATCATTGCATGAGAAGTTTGAACTCATAGCCAAGAAACTATATCATAAGGATGGAAATTACTCTAGAAAAGAGGAAGAAGAATGTAGGTTTGCACGGCATACTAAAGGGGCAATGATTATTATTAGAGTAAGGATCCCATGTTTTCTTGGAAGGACCCCAATAAATTTGAACAGGACCCGTCTCAAGCACAACATGCCAAGAAACATCAGGGTGGTGCACAAAAACAGGATAGGGGCCCCATTAAAATAGACTGCATTGATGACATGTTAGGCAAGTTGGTCAGACATAATGAAGTGACAATTGGCCAGACCCTGAGGGAGTTGCAGAATCAATAAGCTCAAATTTGTAGCATAGAGAATCAAATTTCTCATCTAGAAGCAGAGGTGGCTTCCCTAAAGAAGCCAATTCAGTAGGGATTTTCTGGAAATAAAAATACAATTCATCAACATCATCAAGTGAAGTTTATCTCTATTGTTAAGGATCCATAACATCATAGTGAGGAGTCACCCAAGCAGCACACTCTAGAGCCAGATTGGGTATATGTCCCAAAAATTCCATATCCTACATCCTATATGGAAGATCTGAAGGATGTAGAATGCCAGTGTGTAATGCTCATACAAGTACGTTAGTGAATACAGAGTCAAAAATGAGTGACAAGGATAGAACATCTACATTTTTGTTCAAAGACAATAAACTTCAAACTTGTAACATTTCCATGACAAAGCCTCCAATTTCTAAAAAGGTGTCTCTATAAGAAGAGAAGATGAAAGTTCTATTGTGAAGAAGAACAGTCACAGTCAATAAGGAGGCACCCACAAGTTAGATGAAGCAAACACATGTCATTCCGTTCATGCGAGACATGCCAAATTCCTCTCTAGAAGGTGGCGTTGGAGCAATCTTAGGGAAGGAGATCCCTAATGTGCCATATGTTCCACTGCATAAGTGTATAGAGAAGACAGATGTGCCATTCCTGGATAGTCTGAAGCCAAGAAAAGAGGAAAGGCATTTTAAGAAGTTCTTAGACATCTTCCAAAAGTTCCACATAAACATCCCACTTGTGGAGGCAATAGAGAAAATCCCTATATATGGGAGGTTCTTGAATTACATCATCAACAAGAAAAGATAGATAAAAGATACAGAGGCCTTGTGTGTTGATGAAGTGATGAGTGTAAAGATCTAGGTAAGACTTCCAATGAACAAAAAGGACCCAGGATGTTTCTACATTCTTTGTTCCATAGGAAGTCAACATTTCCATCAAGCACAGTGTGATTTTGGGATGAGCATAAATCTCATGCCTCTTGCTACCTTTCGAGAGTTGTCTTTGAAGGAACCAATGAAAACATCCATGACAATTGAGTTGACAGATGGATCAATTGTGAGGTTGTATGGGATATGCAAGGATGTTCTAGTCAAAATCGACAAATTCATCTTTCCTATTGATTTTTTGGTAATCGATATGCAGGAGTTACGAGGATCAGAGATGTTTTTAGGAAGGTTGTTCTAAGATATGATTGGTGTGATCACTGCCATTGGTAGAGGCTATTTGACACTCGGGATAGATGATGGTACGGTGGAGTTTAGACTGCCAGATGAATCTTCACAACCAACCTGTGACATCTCAGGTTGAAGAAAACTCATCTTGCCGAGCCTATAACATAAAAAAAGGGTGCTTGTTGGGAGGCAACCCAACCATCTTATACTGCTTTAGGATTTTGTTCTTTAGATTCATGTTCTTTACATTCTAGTTGCTTTGTATTATTTTCATTGTAAAAAACGTACCCAGATTGTTCTTCTTTGGTGTGCAGACACAAAACAAGTTGGTACAACTCACAAAAAAGTCATTAGTATCGACGCAATCATAGGGACTATGGGTTTTAGTTTCTAAAACTCAATACTACCGACACTATAGTCGGTAGAATCGACACTTCAACAGGGGGGTTGAAAAAAAATTCATGGTGATACTAACAACAAACTCAGTAGCACCAACATATTGCAGAGAGGGGTCGAGCTAACTGATAAGGACTCAATACTACCGACATTCAACTCTGTAGTACCAGTGTCGAGCGATGATCCATGTTCAATATACAGAGATAATGCTCAATACTACTAGGTGGTAATACCGACACCAGAAATAATGCCACCACCGCCCCAGACATTCCAAGGGACTTTCTATCCCCATGACCCGACCATGCCGCAATGAAACCACCACCACTATATTGACCAGTACCATTGTTCCACCTTTTAAGTTGGATTTTGACTATCAAGATAGTCAATTTCAAATTTACGGGGGTGTTAGAACAACTCTATATATTTTTATTTTTATATTAGTCTTTATGTGCTTTTTGGTTTTTAGTTTTCCAAGATGTAAGATCCAAAATCTATCTAGTGTAACTGTGGAATCGTAAAAAGCAGCATTTCTAGCTCTATCATCATAGAGTTTGTCCTTCATGTCTATGCAATGTAAAAATTAAAAATTGAAAATTTTTACTTAGTTGCACATTTTTGAGTGACACCTCCTAGAGGAAGTGTATGGGTTAGTCAGCTTTTAGACACTTGATATGAATGGAAATCTTAATTATTCACGTAATATCGATGAAGATGGGGTTTGAGTCTGAGTTGATCAAACAATTAACGAGACCTTAAATTAGAATTTTAGTAAATCCTAAGGTTACCATGTACATAGGTCAATAGTAAAGGGACATATCATAGTTCAACAAAGGCATTGTCTCTTAATTATGTGATTTAATCCATTTTGATTCACCACCTTTAGATTATCAAGTAACCCAAATTGTTTCCTTTTTATTGCATTGAATGGCATAATATGTTACATGATAGTTAGTTTTATTTGATGCATTAGTTACAAAATGAAAAAACTTAGTGCATAAACAATTTTTGTGCATATCATCTAGTTGCATAACAATTACATGTAGCTTGCATACATTTTTCATCATTCATTTTACATCATATGGTTTTTGTTTTCTTTGGAATTAGAGTGTAGGGATACATATCCATACCCTTAGAAAAAAAAGATCAAAGAAAAAATGAATGAGACATGCTAGTGAAGCCCAAGCATAACTTTCTACCATGCTAAAATAGTGGGCCAATGAAAAAAAAGAACAATTTTGATGTTATGAGATAAAAAGGGAGAAAGGATGCCCTAAAATCGGGTTGGAATTTTACCTCAACAAGAAATGGAAACATTCACATGATGCATTTTCTTATTTACTTCACTCTCATCCATTTTATGAGGTTTTTGATAGATGCATCATTCCACCATTAATATTAGGCATTAGCATTCATGCATTTCTCATTACCTTTACCATATAGGTTCATTATGTTTTATTTTTGCATAAATTATTTAGACGTTACTTGTGACTCTTCATAATCCACCTATTTCATTCCATTCATTTTTCTTATTGGTAGGCTACGTATATGATTGATCTCCTCATTCATTCTTATAAGGAGAACTACTTCCAAGTAGTTGGTAGTTAGGAAACGAGCAATGTAGATAGGGAATCACATGATGCACCAAGAAAATGCCTGATTGACTATGATATTAACTGTTGTATTGATAGTGTTTCACTGATCTATGGGTGGACATCTTTTATGGATTTTTTGGTTGATTGGGAGTAGTTGATTGTTTAGTGATTAGTAAAGGCTGGTTCGGTACCACCAAGTGGGGATAGTTGAGAATGGAAATTCATATTTTGTGTCCTTTGGTTGACTTGTCTCAAATAGATTTGAGGGTGTGTTGCTCGAGGACGAGCAACATTTATGATGAGGGGGTTTGATGTACTAAATAATTGTCATTTTCACATGTTGTTTATTATGTATTTTTGTGCACTTATTGTTCATTTTGTATCATTTGTGAATTATTTATTATCATTAGCATGTGACACTTAATTGCATCAAATAGATGTATTTTTAATGTTCCTGTTAGATTCATTATTATTTGAGATCTTTTGTTCATTTTTGTGGAATTTTAGGAGAGTTTACAAGAAACTACACAGCTCAGTACTACTGAACTACCTGTCGGTGGTACACACACTTGATAACTAGGAACAAGTGAAATTGAGAAAACTCAGTAGTATTGATGAAGAAATTTGGTACTATTGAAAACTTTATAGGGAGGACTCAAAACATCTCAAGAAATTTGGGTACTACCTACATCAACTCGGCAGTAACAAAAACTGCTCAGGAACCACAACATGTCGAGGGCACCAATACTACTGACACCCATTCGATGGTACCGACTCAGTGGGATCAGGCCAGATTTTAAAATCATCGTTAATCTGACCTTTGAGACTTAATGACACCCTAAATCATGTCTATGACTAAGAGGGAATTCAGCCAGACCTAATTATCATGTCCCATTCAGTTGTACAATAGAGGAGAGAGGAGAAGAGAGAAAGGAGAGGAGAAAGCAACATTTTAGGCAGTTTGAGGACTTCAGGTGTCCCAATTTGCGGTCGGAAGATGGAAAATCACCGTGTTCATTGGAAGGTACCATTTGTACCATCTTTCTCCAGGGGTTTTACCTTGTTCTCAATGTTTTATTCCTTTTTTTCTCCCTTTTTTATGTGTAGAGCAACTGAAATCATTTGGGGCTAATTCCCTTGTTCCTTAGGATCTGGGAGTAGTTTGCTTTTGAATTGTAATTGAAAATTATTATTTACTATACATGTTTCTCTTAATTTTTGGACATAATTCTATGAGAGAATCACAAATTATCTATTCTTGATCACCATAGGTAGTTGTTTAGACCGTTAATTGCCTTGAGAGAGGGATTAAGAGTTGGAAAACTCATAGATTTACACACTTTAAATCACACCTTGATAAAGAGCTTACAGATGTGAAGAGAATAACCCAGCGATTTCAGTAAATCACCTAACTAATAACACAGTTGCTATGAGAGTGGGACTGGTGTAACGAATTGAAATCTACGTATATTCTATTTTTGGCCCTTTGCCAAGATTTTCCTTTATTTTCTATCACTTTTGTCCTTGATGTTGAATTTGTGGAATTATTAGTGGTTTGGGGTGAACTTGATTACCATTTATACCAATAAAAGGGTTTATGCACAAATACCTCAATGAAAGTTCAATGTAAGGGTCTAAAGTGCAAATCCATCACTTATGTGAAAAATTGATAAAACGAATTCGTTCTAGAACATTCCTTCACCTTTTGGAGGAAGCAAGAGAAAAAGGAATGAATTATAATGCTTTAAATATGCTAATATGATATTGAATTATTTAATATCTAGAATATTGGAAATTAGGGTTAATGGGATAAAATTCAAAAAAGGAAGACTAATTGGTGAATGATAACTAGAGATTCATTTTCTTCGGGTTTGATTTGTCCTTGAGGCCCAGTTTTATAATTTTGGAATAATAATAACCATATCTATTTTATTTTAAAAAGAAAAGGTGATTTTCCTCCAAAATATGAGATAGATCATTTAATGACACAAAAAGTGAAAAATAATCTTCGGTTCAAAATCTACACATTAAAACTAGTCTTTAGGTGAATCTTCATGTAATTTGGATAATCTTTAATGTTCATGTGTAGATTTGGAGAGAGAAAGTGTAAAATATTAAATAATGAGAAAAATAATTCCAAAAGATAAAATTTATGGCTAATTCACGTTCCACATGTTTTGGTTTGCTTCAAGGTGAAGTTCCACTTTAATTGGTGGTTTCTATAAGTCTATAATGCATTAAGAAAAAGAAAATATGATTTTCTTTAAAATAATTAAAAAATATTTAGAATCTTCAACAGGAAACTCTAATTGCATATTTAGATTCTACATACTCAAATTAGCTTAGGTATCAAGTTTCACTAAATTTGGAATTCATGTGCACCTTCAAAAGAGGAGAGAGAAAAGTTAAATAAATAAATACACCACTTTGTTCGAATCAGAATAGTATTACATTTAAATGTCACACATTTGTAGTGGTCATGCATGAGCGGGACCATTGGATCTATGATCTAATGGCTCATGGTCATCTTCCACCCTACGATTGAAAAAGGAAACATATCAACTTGTTTTGATTCGGTAAATTCAAGATTTCTCGCTCGTTTCCCCACCTTATCACATGATTTCTTTGTTGTTAGTTGTATTTTGCACGATTTGATCCATTATTTACGTTATTTTGTTGAGAAATAAGGAAATGCCTGATCCTCTCTTCGAAGCACCTTGTAGCCACTTTCCTCTTCCCTATTTCTCACATCCTCATCTAAAAAAGACCATACACCGTT
The DNA here is from genome assembly GCA_963693085.1 of Alisma plantago-aquatica. Taxonomy (NCBI): domain Eukaryota; kingdom Viridiplantae; phylum Streptophyta; class Magnoliopsida; order Alismatales; family Alismataceae; genus Alisma; species Alisma plantago-aquatica. The sequence goes on from OY856412.1 coordinate 560,063,608, forward strand.
CATCCTTGGCCTCTTTGTGAATATCCTCTCGTGCTAATTTCTTTGTAGCTTGTGTGTTTGAATAGTGGATAGCTCCAGTTGCTCCTTGGTTTATAATGGTCACTGCTCCTCCAACTCGTTGCCACTGTTCCATTGCGCATAGATGTGAGGTCGTCTCCTTCCCTTTATCTTTCCCCATTCTTAGTTTTATGTTTGGTCGAGCATGGAGAGAACGCCTAATATAGCCACAAGGCAAGAAGCTCAAGTTTCTACCATGGGGGAGAACAATATCCCTTATTCTTTTACGCTTGCGGGTAGTTTTGTATTTTAGTATTCATCTGCTTGGCCTTTGACTCAAGGGACGTGACACTGATCTGTGACTTTGTGGCTCGCGATTGAGACAAGTCACAAGGCTGCCCCTCTTTCCCCTCTCGCTTGCTCTCTCTCACAAGATTTTACTTATTTGGAATTTTCTAATTGGTTGATATTCGAAAATTCATATCTATTGATTTGCTTGCCCAAAAATTAAGAAAAAATATGTTTTGGATTTGGAAAATTGTGTTCTTTCTAATAAAAATAGTTCCAATGCTTGATTTCCATTTTTAGTGATTGGTTTTTGACAATCTAATAAGTTATGTAAAAATCCATAAAAATTGTAATTAATTCATCTAATCTCCAAATTGAACATAAAAATATGTTTTCTTGATCAAGAAACCTAATAAGTCAATTGGTGACATTTTCATAGTCAAAATCTGAGGTTTTATACAAAGGTCTAGAATTAGGGTTTCAATAAATTTATATGATTTTCAAACCCTAATCTATGTGAAGAGCTTGTAATAGCAAAGATTAAACTTGGACCATCTAAAAGTAGTGAAAATTTGATAATTTAATTCAGCAAGAGAGGTATGTACAAATCTTACCCTTAAGTTGGGATATTTTTGAACCAACCCTATTTTTCATAATGAGGCATGAAATGAATCTTATTTCTTTTATTATTGTTTCTCTTGTTCTAATTGCCTCAAAATCAGATTTGATATGTTCTTGGGTTTTGGAACCCCACTGCCATGTTGCAAGCTATAGTAGTGGTACTTATGTACAACCACCCATAGTTAGGGCATGTGTTTTTGCCCTGGGGAATAAGCTTACTCTCCCCCTGGGGAATGTGTTATTTCTCTTCAATATAAAATATTTGATAGGTGACTGGAAACGTGATTACTCTCCCCTCATCTGTAGGTTGGGGTCTGGTAGGTGCCTCAACCCTACTTAGTTAATTTAGTCCAATATTAACCATTCATGCAAGTACATTATTGTCTATTTTTTTATGGTAAGAATATTTTTATATGCCTTATTCTCTTGGCCTTCTCATCTTATTATGTACCCATACATTTATATTTCAATGTAATTCTTATATTTTGTACTTGTTTATTATTTTGACACATGCCTTATTTCTCTTTCTTGTTGGGTGACTTCCCAATCATCAAGGTGTAGGACAATTTGTTAAATAGAACAAGGAGAACATAGCTTTTGGCATGGACCTAACTCTAGGAGATGTCTCTTTGGAGACAAGACTTGAGCTAGTTTACACTTCTCTCTAGCTTAGAACCTTTTGAGGTATCTTAAATGTAAACCCTTAATGAGAGATATGATGGAATTTTTTTATATTTTGTAAAATTGAATATAGTCCTTACTTTATTCCGCTACTATACACTTTGGTCTTCTGTATACCATTATATAAAGATTTGAAAAATTTACACATGTTCCAACATACCTTTTGAGTATGTTTGGGATAGATATTTTATCTTCAAATTTTTAGTAAAGGGGTGATTTCACTCCTTTATAGCCTGGTATCAAAGCCCATGGTAGTCAGAATCTGACTATTTTAATTTTTTCTCCCTAATTAGAAACCTTGCTTTACATTGTTCCCCTTTAAGTGACATGTGTGCCCTACATTTGACCTATGTTGATGAAAGGTTAATTTAGGATCATGAGTTTCACATTAGAAATATGTTTATTTAATCTTTATGTTACGAGTCTGTTAGGTTGCTATTAGGGAATAAGTTGAAAGCAAGGGTGTCTAGATAGGATCAGGGTTTGAGGATTGGCAATATTTTCCTCCATGCCACTAGTTTGCTTTATGAGGACTCCTAGATCCTCATGATACTTGTCTGGCCTAAGATGATATTGACTGCCCAAAATAGCATACCTTTAGGCAATAGTATCCTTAAACATCTATGTCGGATACCATTGGTAATCTAATAGTTGACCTTGTGACTTGTTTGAGGATGGATACCTGATATAGCTTCCTTATGTCCCACAGAACCACATGTTTGGGTACTTTATCTCTAGAACCTAGACTTTGAAGTTTAGTAATTAGGAAGAAATCTAGTGATCGATATCATACATGGTTTAGTTAGACTCACCCTTTTACCTCTAGTTTTAGTTTGAAATGGTAGGTCAAACCTTTTTAAGGGCTGGAGAGTAGTGGTTGATGACATTTGGGTGATTAGATTTCAAGGATGTAATCCCTTTTAAGGGGATGGAGTCCTATAACATATCAAAATATATCTTCTTTGACTATAGAAACCCTAACTCCATGATTAGGAGGTTAGTGTGCTTGAATCCTTAGAATTGACCAAACAAGGTTAGACTTATCCCTAAACTTTTTTTATTAGAGTATACAAGAAATAGTAACACAATCATACTAATTAGAAATAGAAACAAAATCGTCTTTCCAGGTGCTAGTGTGTTCCTCCCTCTACATAAATAACATGATAGATCAGATATGATAACGGTAGGATAAAATGACACTACATTTCAGTTATATCCTTAATCCTTGACGGCCAAGACTTCAATCTCAAAAATCAAAGGCGAGTTGGGCTAAATTCCCCAGGCTGGATACCCACCTGGACCATAGGCATAATCTGGTAAACACTAAAGATAGCTACTTCTCCCATTTTCATTCCCATGACTCCATCATCCCATCCTTTGATAACTGATGCGACAATTTTGAGTCGCATTTATAGACCTGTTTCATGTGTGTTTTATGCTTTTATTAGTCATTTTTATGGTTAATGTGGCATAATTCATCCACTTTGGTCTTTGCTACTATTTTATGTCAAATTCCCTTTATTTCATCATTTTGAGCATTAATTGTAAAAATATTATTATTTGTGTAAATTTATGTGATCTTGTGTTTGAATTTCAGGACAAACGAGTATTTGCTTCCGTCGATACCATCGACGGAAGTCGATACCATCGACGTGATCACAGGTTTCCTGCCGAAAGGAGCAGCAAAGCGTCGATACTATCGACATGGATGTCGATGGTATCGAGATACCAACAGGTGGCTGGCGAGAAAGCGGTCGATAGTATCGACACCGAGTCGATACCATCGACGCACGGAGGCTACATCGACGCATAACGACAAAACCGTCGCTACAGGGTAGTCGATACCATCGACCTTCGTCGATGGTATCGAGACTACATCAGGCACTCTGACGAAAGGAAAGAAGGGTGGCCGCTACTACAGCGGGTCGATACCATCGACTCGCGTCGATGGTATCGACACCGTAGGATATGAGTTGGCTTCCTAATGATCTCAATCGGACGGCTACGGTTAATTAGCGACCTAATGACTGAGATATACCTAATGACGGCTGCCCAGATGGGAGGGGGATCGAATTAGCTATTGCACGAGTACTGAGGAGCGGTAGAGAGGAGAACGGAGGCTAGAAGCTCATACCAGTTGATTTGGACACTGCAGAAGACAGATTTCACCACCGAAAGGCGGGAGAGCACGTGTTCTACGCAAAGGATCAACCGGTTCTTCTCTGTTCAGGGGTTTTCCCTTTCATTCCACGTTTTTCACATGTTTTTCCCTATTTCTACCATGTACTTGTGTGAGATGAACATGCGGGGCTAATCCCCTTCATCTTTAGGATTGGGAGTAGCCCGGGGATTCATTGTATGACGATTTTACAATAGTAATTCATATTTCATCTCTTAAATCCGTGGTATAGTTTCGTTTTCTCCATATATTGTTATGCTTGATCACCATAATAATAACCTAATGCCCTTAATCACTTTGAAAGAAGGATTAACGTCTGAAAAGAGATGAAATCTACATTAATCGATAAATCCCTTGACCAAGATGGTGTAAAATTAATGGTGGATACTGAGAGATCGTTCATAATGCACCTAGTCTAGGGTATAGGTTACTACGACGGTGGAACTGACCTAGACCTAGGTAGTGAATTGCACCACGACAGTGGGCAATTCTGTTTTTAGGCCACTACCCGGATAGAGATATAAAATTGATGCATTATATAAAATCTAATACAATGAAAACCCACGGTGAAACCGCAATCCTAAAGATACCCTTTTGAATTGATTAAATCAACATTTAATCGATTGCTTGTTTTGTTTTCTTTTTATTCTTCTTTTAATTTTAACAACAACTCTTAACTTGTTAATCGGCTTAGCTGATCGCGACTAGTTAGTAGGAGTCACCAACAATTCCAAGTATCCATGTGTTCGACTCGGGCCTCACAAGGCCTATATTACTTCGACATGTTCACTTGTGTTTAAGCGCATAGTAAAATTGTGTCAAGTTTTTGGCGTCGTTGTCGGGGATACGGCGAATTGTTGGCACTTTGAGTGCTACGAGCGGCCACTCTAGGCCACAATTTTTTTTTATTTTGAAACAACTTCAAATATTTTCTTTCTATTGTTCATTAATTTTTATACTCATCAAAGCACTGTACTGAACTAAATTTTCCTATTTCAGGTACGTTGCATGGTGCAGATGCGTAGTACTGACTACGCGAATCCCGCACCCGAGGTTCCGCTGTCGGGACCTGAGGACAAGGATTATCACGAGCAAGAGCAATAAGAAGAGGTAGATTCCGAACTTGAACAGGAAGAGATGGCCGAGCCACAGTCTATATGGGAGAAGATCAAGGCTTCTTCCTCATCAGCTTCCAAAGGGCCTATAAAGAAGCAGGCAATCAACATACCTACATATAAGATTGATCCAGCGTTGATAAATTTGGTGAAGTCGAATGATTTTCATGGGCTTAAGAATGAGGATCCCGTCGCTCACATCAGCCAGTTTGTTGAGAACTGTGACATGGTAAAATTTGATAGGTTTCCACAGGATGCACTGTATCTCAAGCTTTTCCCGAGTTCATTGGCGGGAGCGGCACGAGAGTGGTTACATAATTTAGATGATGAGTTCGTGGAGGCCTGGGACCATATGGTGGAGGTCTTCTTTGAGAGGTTCTTCCCTCCTGAGAAGACTAACAACATGATCCGGAAGATTCATAATTTTACCCAACAGGCCGGTGAGACATACTCTGAGACCTGGGAGAGATTTCAGGTCATGTTGAGGAGGTGCCCACATCACGGGCTGGATAAAGAGATGCAGGTGAAGATCTTCTATTTTGTTCTCTCCGAGCACGATAGGAGTAATTTGGATTCCGCTGGGTCAGGATTCTTTTTGAACAATACAAACACCAGATGTTGGGAGATACTAAAGAATATGGCTAGAAAACAATCATGGGGTGAAATAGGTGTCGTGGAGCAGGTTCGAGTGGCAGGAGAATCAAAAGCAATAAAGAATCTGAATGAGAAGATGGATCTTCTCGCAAAGAAACTACTAGCAAAGGAGGATGATGCATCTGAGGATGAGGAAGCCCAAGTCAAATTCATGCAACAACAAGGCTACAAAAACAATGACTATGTATGGAGGAGAGACAAAAAGTTCTCCTGGAAGGATCCTAATAATTTCCAACAAGACCCAGAGACAAAGCCACAACTGAGAGCTGAGGATAAGAGCACCGAATTACTTAGTCAAATGGTGCAGCAAAATCAGGAAATGATGGCTATGTTTGGTAAGCAATTGCAATCTCAAGGTGATATTTTAACCAAATTTGGGCAGACGCTACAAAGCCATGGAGCACATATGCGGGCATTGAAAACCACCGTGGCTCAGATTTCAAGTGAAGTGGCGGCCATCAAGCACGCCAACCAGCAGAAACCAGCCGAGAATGCAAATGTGGCCCAAACACACCATCAAGTGAAGTACATGTCTGTGGTAAGCACTGAGGAGGAATCCCAGGTGTCAGAAGCAAAAGATCAGAGCAAAATGAGGTTTGATATGGGAGCAACACCGGAAATACCGTATCCTCGCAGTTATTATGGACTGCTGGGCGGAAACCTTCTTTTCAGGAAATCCCTCCAAGGACCCATTATAGTTGCATCCCCGCCTAGCCAAGAAGAGCAAGTTAAGGCTGCCTGTCACGGTGCGGATACATCTACTGCGAGAGAAGAGCCACAGCAAATGATACATGTTGATGATGTTCCGACAAAGCCTATGCCAGAGGGAGTAATGGAAGCAAGCTTAGGGGACCTGGCCCCGAAAAGCCCATATGTGCCACCCCACAAGCGTGGTAATGCGGCATTGGAGTCAAATTTGGACAACTTGAAGCCGAAGAAGGATCACAGACATTATAGAAAATTCTTAGAGATATTCAGAAAGCTACATATCAATATTCTGCTGGTGGAGATGATTGAGAAGGTCCCTACCTATGGTAAGTTTATTAAAGAAATAATTAATAAAAAGAGGCGGATCAAAGATATTGATGTGTGTAGGATGAATGAAATGGTAAGCTCAATGATCCTTGGGAATTTACCAGAGAAGAAGAAAGACCCGGGGAGCTTCTATATTCCATGTTCAATAGGTTATCAACACTTCCCACGAGCTCAATGTGATTCGGGCACGAGCATAAATCTCATGTCGTTGCCCACATTTCAAAAGCTCGGGTTACACGACATAAAGAAATCAGCGGCAACCATTGAATTAGCAGATGGATCTATTGTAAGGCCACATGGCATTTGTGAGAATGTTCTTGTCAAAGTGGACAAATTCATTTTTCCTGTGGACTTTGTAATCATGGACATGTCGTAGCTTGAGAGTTGCGAGATGCTATTAGGGAGGTCGTTTCAAGCAACGGCCGATGTAGTGACTGCAATAGGGAGAGGTAAGCTCACGTTGGGAATTGGTCAAGATCGCGTGGAGTTCAAGTTGCCGCACGATCCTTTGAGCACCTTCTCCAAGGTACCAAGTTGATAAAAATGCCCCAAATTCATCTAGCCTAATACGTTAAATAAGGGTGCTTGTTGGGAGGCAACCCAACCATCGGTACATTAGTTTAGTCCATGTACAATCGTAGGTTGATTTGTTTTAGTTCAATTTTTAGTGTAAAAAGATGCCATGATCGGTTTGTTCTTTGTGCAGGCTGAGGCAGAGTCGATACCATCGACACACTGGTCGATGGTATCGACCGGGTTATAGGTTGACGACTGTGTATTTTGCTCTGCGTCGATACCATCAACGGCCTCGTCAATGGTATCGACCTACCTACAGGCAGGTCGTGAACGTGGAGTCGATGGTATTGAGATAGCCGTCGATACCATCGAGATCTCTGAAGATTTACAGACAAAATTGACTCAGGAAAGTCGATACCATCGACGGCATGGTCGATGGTATCGACACGGCTACAGATTGAGATGCAAAGCAGAGGTGTTGCAACAAAGACAAGTCGATACCATCGACCCTCGTCGATGGTATCGACCATCCATGTCATCGATCCGCGCAAACAAATCAACGGTGGTCGCGGCTTCCACGTCATCGATCCGGGTGCAGCGTCGATACCATCGACCCATGTTGATGGTATCAACACGTCAGCGATCCAGGTTTCAAGATCCAGCCATCGACAACCGTCGATACTCGCGATGGGGGGGGGGGGGATAGCATCGAAACGTGTCGATACCATCGACTTGCGTCGATGGTATCGACGGGTCAACAGTGGCGTCGGCCAAGTCTATTTAAGGAGATTCATTACGTCAGTTGACATCACACCTTCAGAGTGATCTCCCTCCCTTGTGCCGCGCAACCCCCCGAGCCATCCAAGCCGACGAAGAGCAGCACCGAGTGAAGATCTTCATCGAGCGGAGATTCGATTCTCCAATCTTCACCAAGCTCTTTCTCTAATCCCTTTTCTCTCGCAACCATGGTGCACGTCGCTGGAGCGTCATCCTCTCGCGTGAATCCGATGGATATCACGGAGTTCGTGCCACCTCCTCCCGTGTCAGTATCACGCCCGTGCATGATCCACCCATCTCCGGAGGTGAAGAAGATCTACGACGAGATCTTGAAGAGGAAGATTGAGCCTACCCGGTATGTGGACCGGGAGATGATCTGGAATCTCAGATTTGAGGCCAACTTGGCCTACGTTCTTCAGGGGTAGGCGAAACGCACGAGCTAGAGGCCCGATGAGTTGCAGTACCATGCTGATGGCCAGCCATTTTTTGGCGAGTGGCCAACCTATAAAGAGTTGGTGGCGGAGTTCATGGTGTCACTTGACGTCTGCGTCGTGCCAAACGACGTCGTCGCCACCGATCGTGAGTGGATCAAGGGCCGGGTGTCTTTTCGGCTGTTCAACATCGACTACAACATCACTCTTCGGCAGTTCAATGCAATATTCAACTGGCACCATTCTCAGTACGACCACCGGCGACCAGACAACCGCACCGATTACGACAAAATCTTTGCCGAGCTGGTGACGGTGCCGGTGGGCAAGTTTGTGAGCTACCACAATGCTGCAGTAGCGGATTTCGAGCACCCATTCATCCGGGTACTACACTGGATGTTGAGTTCTACACTTTTTGCTCGTGGCGATCTGGCACTGAGCAAATTCCAGGAGACGGATTTGTTCTTCTTATATCAGCTCCTGAAGCGCCAAGAATGCAACTGGGGTGCTTTCTTCCTGCAGCGGGTTCTAGCGGTGAAGAGGAGTACGAGGAAGGCCCCGATTCATTTTGGCGGGCTCATCACCAAGTTGGCACATTACCTCAGGCTCAACTTCTCTACCATGACCCCGCTTTCCACAAAGAGCAAGGTGAACGTGCAACATCTGCACCGTTCTAACCTTATTCTTTTGCGGGATGGTTTGGCGTATGCACACTGCCATGTCAACCACACCTACCAGGAGTGTGCGCTGCCCGATCCTATCTTCAACATCGAGGGGGAACAACACTTCCGATGGCCAATCATAGCCATCGACTCCGATGAAGAAGAAGGCGGCAACGACGGCGGTGATGACAAACATGACGACGAGGCTGAGGAGGAAGAGGAGGCCTTTACACTTCTTCGTTCACAAGTGGCACCCAGGAAGCGTCCTCGGATGCATCCAGGTGCATCTTCATCATCACAGCCTACTCCGCCGCCACTACCGCCCTCGCAGCCAAGTGAGGATGCCTATTCCATGCAAGGCATGTACACTATGCTGCAAGATATCCACCAGACACAGCAGCAGCATATGGCAATGTATTCCGGTATTCAAGACACTACGAACTGGATACTGGACAACCAAAGGGCGATGTTCGAAAATGAACATCTTCTCCTTGACAACCAACAACGATACATAATTGGTTGCAACTGATGGAGATGCAGCAGGAGCCCTTCTACGACCATTATTGGAGCCAGAGTTACTTTGGAGGCTATCCACAACCTCCACCCCGGGCCCAGTTTGATCCAAGCTTCCAGGGGGAGTATCTCTCTTGGGACCCGACGGCTCCACCGTACCCGCCTCCACCACCACAGGAGTGATCCGGTATCACTATTCCAATCTTTAAGTTTGTTTTTGACTATGAGGCCATAGTCAAATTCAAGCTTGGGGGGTAGTTGGAACAGCTTTATCTTTTATTGTTTTTAGTTTTTAACGTTATTGTTTTTGTTCTTGTTATTTGTTTCTTGCATTGTTAGTTTTTGTAGGATCCACATGCTATCTAGTGTAATCATGGATGTCGTAAAGTTTGTGTCATCTCATTAATTGTGCATGGGAAAATCAAGGGAAATTTGAAATTTTTCTTTGTTTGGAAAGCTTGTCGTGTTTAACCTTGTGCAATTAACCTATGAAAATGATTGGTTTTGTCAACTCTAAAACAACAATTCACAACTGTATTCCTAATGATTCATGAAAGTGGACGGATATGGTTGTTTGAGCCTAAACTAACCAAATGGTAATGAGACTCTAATTGGATGTAAGAGAGAGAAACCTCTTAACTACTACATAGGTCAGTAAGGAGGGACGCATAATATCTTTCTAGGGTTCTGTCACTTAGTCTTATGATCTTTCCACCTCATTAATGTTCACAATCCACCAGGAATTGGAAGTAAAGTACAGTTTTAACTCTTTTTTATTGCATAGCATCTAGATAGGACTTGCATTAATTCTTTTTCCGTATGTTTTGCATAAAAAGAAAAAAAAATAGAATAGTGATACATGCACATTACCCTTAGGTGCATGCCATGTAGTTGCATTCATAATTTCCATACATAAAGCACATCATGTGTCTCAATTTTTCTCCAATGGTGAATGAAATTGTTCCATACCTTCTAAATAGTGCAAATTTCTGAGTATGAAGAAAATAAGCCCAATAAAATATTCATTATCAATTATGGATATAAGGGTTTGAAAAAAAAAAGAGAAATCTGAAAAATCGGCATAATGAAAGAAAAAAAAGAAGAAAAGAGTTATGTAGAAGCAACAAGAATAAGAAGGAGAAAGGAACATAATATCACCTGCATTTCAAGATAATTGAGTACATGATGTAGCTTAATTAGATGTCTGTCTCGTTTTGAGATGGATGGTTAGTGCATGCATCATTCCACCCAGTTTTAGGCATTAGGTCATTTCTCATGTGCATTTGCATCATGTAGGATATTTTTATATTATGCATGTTGAAACTGTACAATACTTCCATTTTCTTCCATGAACCACCCATCTTCATCCACCTATTGCTCGGATTGGTAGGCCACCGTGAATTTCTCCTCACCAATGTATATCAGGAGAACTGCTTCCAGTTAGATGGTAGTTAGGGCGAGCAACGTAGTATAGGAGATCACAAGATGCACCATGTCTGAACCGGTGAGTTTTATTATGTTAACTACCTTACGTGATAGTGTTCATCAGTTTTGAGGTCAATTTCTCTTATGGATGATTACTGTCGCCTATAGGGTAATTACCATTCTGTGGTTAGAGAGGGCCGGTATGTGATTGTTAGGTGTGAGTCATTTGGATGTTGGTTGTGATGCGTTGTTCTTCAGTTGACATTAGCAATTCTATTCTAAGGATTAGATGCTCGAGGGCGAGCAACGTTTAAGCTTAGGGGAGTTTGATGCGACGATTTTGAGTCGCATTTTTAGACCTGTTTCATGTGTGTTTTATGCTTTTATTAGTCATTTTTATGGTTAATGTGGCATAATTCATCCACTTTGGTCTTTGCTACTATTTTATGTCAAATTCCCTTTATTTCATCGTTTTGAGCATTAATTGTAAAAATATTATTATTTGTGTGAATTTATGTGATCTTGTGTTTGACTTTCAGGACAAACGAGTATTTGCTTCCGTCGATACCATCGACGTGATCACAGGTTGCCAGCCGAAAGGAGCAGCAAAGCGTCGATACTATCGACATGGATGTCGATGGTATCGAGATACCAACAGGTGGCTGGCGAGAAAGCGGTCGATAGTATCAACACCGAGTCGATACCATCGACGCACGGAGGCTACATCGACTCATAACGACAAAACCGTCACTACAGGGTAGTCGATACCATCGACCTTCGTCGATGGTATCGAGACTACATCAGGCACTCGGACGAAAGGAAAGAAGAGTGGCCGCTACTACAGCGGGTCGATACCATCGACTCGCGTCGATGGTATCGACACCGTAGGATATGAGTTGGCTTCCTAATGATCTCAATCGGACGGCTACGGTTAATTAGCGACCTAATGACCGAGATATACCTAATGATGGCCGCCCAGACGGGAGGGGGATCGGATTAGCCATTGCAGGAGTACCGAGGAGCAGTAGAGAGGAGAACGGAGGCTAGAATCTCATACCAGTTGATTCGGACGCCGCAGAAGATGGATTTCACCACCGAAAGGCGGGAGAGCATGTGTTCTATGCAAAGGATCAACCGGTTCTTCTCCGTTCAGGGGTTTTCCCTTTCATTCCACGTTTTTCACATGTTTTCCCCTATTTCTACCATGTACTTGTGTGAGATGAACATGCGGGGCTAATCCCCTTCATCTTTAGGACCGGGAGTAGCCCGGGGATTCATTGTATGACGATTTTACAATAGTAATTCATATTTCATCTCTTAAATCTGTGGTATAGTTTCGTTTTCTCCATATTTTGTTATGCTTCATCACCATAATAATAACCTAATGCCCTTAATCACTTTGAAAGAAGGATTAACGGCTGAAAAGAGACGAAATCTACATTAATCGATAAATCCCTTGACCAAGGTGGTGTAAAATTAATGGTGGATACTGAGAGATCATTCATAATGCACCTAGTCTAGGGTATAGGTTACTACGACGGTGGAACCGACCTAGACTTAGGTAGTGAATTGCACCACGAGAGTGGGCAATTCTGTTTTCAGGCCACTACCCAGATAGAGAGATAAAATTGAGGCATTATATAAAATCTAATACAATGAAAACCCACGGTGAAACTGCAATCCTAAAGATACCCTTTTGAATTGATTAAATCAACATTTAATCGATTTCTTGTTTTGTTTTCTTTTTATTCTTCTTTTAATTTTAACAACAACTCTTAACTTTTTAATCGGCTTAGCGGATCGCAACTAGTTAGTAGGAGTCACCAACAATTCCAAGTATCCATGTGTTCGACTCGGGCCTCACAAGGCCTATATTACTTCGACGCGTTCACTTGCGTTTAAGTGCATAGTAAAATTGCGTCAATAACATTTCCTAGACCAATGTCAAACATAAATGGCTTCTGTCCTGGATCTTTAGTGCTCCAAAAATATTTGAGAAAGGTCACCATTCTTGCCGAATCTAGTGTAGTGGACGGTGATCGTATTGCCATGGCATGGTTTGGGCCCATTTCCGGTGTAGAAAATCTACTTCTCAACTCCAATTGCTCTCATTGTCGCTACTCGTCATGCTTGTTCTTATCCTAAAGAGCATATAATGGTCATCTGATGAATAGTTCATATCTTTCAACCCTAATAAGTATTTAATGTACATAATATGAGGAACTCACATATTGATCCTAATTGTTGATACACATGATGTTGACCATGTCATGGACCAATAAGCCCTAATGTTATGATGACAAGATAACGGAACCTAACCCTGGACTTAATGCATGCTAAGAAGGTATAAGTAAAGTATAAGGATCACATTAACCTAAATCCTAAGTTGTAATAATCTAACCTTAACCAATACATCCTTAATCCCAATCATGATACATTAGTGACATTAGGTGTCATAATCAGATAACATACTTTGATATATACACATAAATGGTATATAATCACCTAATCATAAGATTAATCAAATTATCAGTATGTAATGAATATCACCATGTTCACTAATACACACCTAATTAATCACCTAATCACGACATGAGGTATAAATCAAATCATTAATACATAATAAGTTTCACCTTGTTCACTAAAATCATATAATGACTCAAATAAGGATAAGAAGTAATTGGATTCACAAAAAAGGGCGTAATTAATATTGAGGAGTGAATAAATATGAGAAAATGTTTAATGATGACATTAATGTGAACAAGAAAGGTAATGTGATAATGTTTAATATGGATATAAGTAGTTGATATGACATAATTTGGATTGATTATAGACTTAATAACAAATTGGATAAAATATCTTATTTTGTCCAAAATAATATTTTATAATTCGATATGAGGTTAATGGAGTCTAAATATATATTACTAAGGATAATGTGATATCATAACTAATATAATTCTCATAAGACTAAAATGTTAATTGTGTTATATCACATATAAGGAAATCTTAATAGTGGAACCTTTAGTTACCCATGACAACTTGACCTATGAGGAGTTGTCTGTGAAGTTTTTAAACTCCCAAGTTAAGTAGTTGAATAAAAAGGAGTTTGAGTTGGTGGAAGTTTTATGGTTTGTTTAGAGAAGAGATGTTACGTACTCACCCTTCCCTCTTTGCTTGATATTTCAGGGCTTCACATTCGATTGATATGTCTCAACGGATCTCCTCAGGAAAACTGATAGCACTTTTTCCAGTGGAGAGGGACGAAGTATGTTTGCACCCTCAAAAGAGAAGAGAGAAAAGTTAAATAAATAAATTCACCACTTTGTTTGAATTAGAATAGTATTGCATTTAAATGTCACACGTTGGTAGTGGTAACATACAAGGGAGACTGTTGGATCTATGATCCAATGGCTCGTGGTCATCTTCCACCCCACGACCGAAAAAGGAAACATACCAATTTGTTTTGATTCGGTAAATTCAAGATTTCTCATTCATTTCTTCACCTTTTCACACAATTTCTTTTCCATTTGTTTCCAAATACAAATCCACACGATTTGATCCCTTATTTACTTTATTTTGTTGAAAAAATAAGGAAACGCACAATCCTCTCTCTGAAGCACCTTGTGGACATCCTCTTCCCAATTTGTCACATCCTCATCTATAAAAGACCATACGTTGATCATCCTTGGCCACTTTGCAAATATCCTCTCTTGCTAATTGCTCTCTTGCTCATGTGTTTGGATGTTGAATAGCTATGGTTTCTCCTTGATTTACGACGTCCACTTCTCCTCATCATCACCGCCATTTTCTGATTACACATAGTTGTGAGTTCATCTCCTTCCCCTCTCTATTTCCCCATCTCAGTGTTATGTTTGGTCGAGCATGGAGTGAATGCCTAATCTAGCTACAAGGGAAGTACCTCGAGATGTTGCCATGGCACCAAACCATGGGGGAGAACAATACTCGTTGTTCTTTTATGGTTTTTCCCTCCGATTTTGCCTTTTTTCATCTCTTTCTAGCTTGAGGGTAGTTTTGTGTATTAGTATTAGTATTCTTGGCCTTTGACATGGGTGACGTGGTGTTGACTCGTGACTTGCAGGCTCACAATTGGGCCAAGTCATGTGGTCGCCCCACTTTCCCCTCTCTCACTCTCTCTCACAAGATTTTGCTTATTTGGAATTTTATGAAGGGTCGGTATTAGAAAATTCATGTCTTTTGATTTTCTTGTCCAAAAATTAAGTAAAACAAAGTTTTAGAATAGGAAAAATGTGTTCCTTCTAATCAAAATAGTTTCAATGCATGATTTCCATGTTTTTGATCATTGGTTTTTGAGAATCTAATAAGTTATGTAAAAATCCATAAAAATTGTAATTAATTTATCTAATCTCCAAATTGAACATAAAAATATGTTTTCTTGATCAAGAAAACCTAATAATTCGATTGGTGAGATTTTTAGAGTCAAAATCCAAGGTTTTCTAAAAAGATCTAGAATTAGGGTTTTAATACACTTATATGATTTTCAAACCCAACTCTATGTGAATAACTTGTAATAGGCAAATATTGAACTTGGATCATTTAAAAGTGGTGAAAGTTGATAATTGAACTCAGTTTGAGAAGTATGTGCAACTCTTACCCTTAAGTTGGGATATTTGTGAACCAGTCCTATTTTCCATAATGAGTCATGAAATGAATCCTATTTCCTTTATTCTTGTTTCTCTTGTTCTAATTGCCTCAAAATCAGATTTGATATATTATTTCTTAGGTCTTGGAACCCCATTGCCATTCTCCAACTATTTGATGATATTTCTTGCCGCTTTACTATTCCTTGAGGATGATGGTTTATTGATATTTAGATATAGTAGTGATACTTATTACAACCACCCATAGTTCAGGCATGTGTTTTCATGTGGGTAATGTGCTCACTCTCCCCTTGGGGAATGTGTTATTTCTCCCTAATACAAAATATTTGATAGGTGACTGGAAATGTGATTACTCTCCCCTCATATATAGGTTGGGGTACGATAGGTGCCTCAACCCCACTTAGTTAATTTAGTTCAATACTATTCATTCATGCAAGTTCATTATTATCTAATTGTTTATGGCAAGAATCTTTTGTTATATGCCTCATTCTCTTGGCCTTCTCATCTTATGATGAATCTATATATTTATATTTCAATGTAATTCTTATCTTTTTTACTTGTTCATTATTTTGACAAATACCTTGTTTCTCTCTCTTACTGGGTGACTTCCCACAAACCCAGGTTTAGGACAAGGTGTTAAATATAACAAGGAGAACATAGCTTTTGGCATGGACCTAACTCTTAGAGATGTTGCTTTGGAGACAAGATTTGAAGTAGTTTAGACTTACCTCTATCTTACATCCTTTTGATGTATCTTACATGCAAACCCTTGATGGGAGATATGATGGAATTTTGTAATCTTTTGTAAAATTGAATATAGTCATTACTTTTATTCTGCTTCTATACATTTTGGTCATTTGTATACCATTATATAAAGATTTGCAAATTTTACACTTGTTCCAACATCTCTTTTGAGTATGTTTGGGATAGATGTTTTCTTCTTCAAATTTTTAGTAAAGGGGTGATTTCACTCATTTACAATTGGTATAAGAATAGGTAGTGAATTACACTGAGAGAGTGGGTAAATCTTTCTATAGGTCTATTTGTCCAAGGTTAAGAGAGATTACTATTAATGAAATGATGTTAATTACATTGTGAGCCATGGTGAAACCACAAACCTAAGGAATTCATTCCACTTGTAAGCACAACCAATAATCTTAGTTTTAATTCTTGCAAATTAGTTATTAATTCAACCAAATCACTATTTTTCTCAGGCCTAGCTGATTGGGTCATGGTTAGTAGTAGTTTCTAGGTACATGTTTTCCACATGTCTAATATTCGGGCATCTTTAGTACTATATTACATTGATACGTGCACTTACGCACATCATTGTCCCCTGTTGAAGAGTGGATAGGAATCATGCCTATTATTAATTTTTGTAATCATATTTTTAAGCTTCTAGAACTCCATTGTAAAGCTCATTGTAAAAATATTTGTTTATATTTGTTGATAATTTTTTGTTAAAAATTGAACTAAAGATCCAGTCTTCACATGGTAACCCTA
Organism: Alisma plantago-aquatica; assembly: GCA_963693085.1. Classification (NCBI taxonomy): domain Eukaryota; kingdom Viridiplantae; phylum Streptophyta; class Magnoliopsida; order Alismatales; family Alismataceae; genus Alisma; species Alisma plantago-aquatica. Next base: position 560,080,642 of record OY856412.1, read on the forward strand.
GTCATGGCCCATCTGGGCACATGAAGGATGCTCTTGGCGTCAGCTCTACAAGGGAGTGGAATGTGATCTGTCAGATCATCAATTAAGGGCATACTCTGGCAAATAAATTAAAGGTGGCAATGTTGAGTTATCTATAGTTTTAAATCAAACTTTCTAAGTGTCATATCATCTAGATCACTTGACGAAATTTAATGAACCATTTCACCAAATTGATCAACTCGACTAGATATAAGCAATAGATATACTTTCACATCCTAGTTGTTCTTAAGCCATTTATTTTTGCTAAAAATTGTCCTTAAAATATTTTGGATGAATCTAATACTCAACCATGCTTCACTTTAGTCACAATTATCAAATATTGCTTCAATGTCTAAATTGGTTACTTTGCTCCACTTTAGACATGTTTGATGCTTTAGATGAACTTGATATGGCTTTAATGACTACTTGAACCTAAAAATAACCCCTTTATGGATATGGATGATTTAACTTGTTCAATTTTAAAACTTTCTCCTATTGGGCTATCATATGATCTCCTAATTTTAAAACCTATTACATTTATGTTGTTTTGTGACATGATATAATAAGATATTATGCCTGTTTCCATGATGTAACCCTTCTGACCTTAAAAACTCACTTTTGAACCTTGATTTGCCCTAAAATGTGATATTTGGATGTTTATATGTTTGGATCTTTAATATGTATGTAAAGTTTGATCCTTAATGTCAAATCTATTTGTTCACCTTCAAATTAGTAATTTATCATACTTGTATCCTTAAATGCCAAATTGATCTATCTCATGTTGTTTCTGATTAATGACTTGGATATATGACAAAATTTCATGGAATGAATATCATATGTGTCATTATGACCATGCATGAATAGACCTTGATGATAATCATCTCACATGCTTTTCGTTTGTCAAATTAAAGTTGATCTATATCGATATCACACATAATGTGGATTGTTCGTCTAAATCTAGGACTTAATGTTGATAAATGTGCTACAGTGAATTAATGCTTGCATGTTTGACCAGATGTTACCATATAATAACTATTTGATACCTAGGATTAGGAGAACATACACATGACATGATTGAAATTTATCTTACCATAACCATACTCGTCTAAAACCTCATATTATGTCTTTGTATATCATAGGTCCCCTTTGAGTTTGGACCTTCTTTGGGAATCTTAATCGGCAAACATAACTTGCTCACTACTCATAAGGTACCTTAATCTCTTGACTCTACTATGATAGTTACTGGTTTGTATGTATGATCTTACTAATTCTTGTCTACTTATAAATTTAACTAAGATATTGTTCCTACAAATGATACTTTCATGTTTAATTATACTATGTTCAAAGCCTTGAACATAATCTAGAAATAAATTATATAGCTTTTACATGCCTTCTTGAATTCTTAGGGAAATGGCACAAGGCATGTTGAAATAGGGTTTGCTCATTGACTTTGGTCTTGAGGTCCCTCATGTCAAAATAGGGTGACATTTAGTCTTCTAGATGCAAATTCCCCTTTTGGACCCATCCCTTATAAGTTGGTGAAAGGACTAATAATGATGTTAATATAATAGAAAATGGAACTTAAAATATGCTTTGTATATAAAAAAGTGTTTGAATTTTATCACCGTGTTCCTTCTTCTTGCTCATTATAATGTTTCAACCAAAGAAACTATTAATACACAGTTAGATTATGCTTACATGTTTTTTCATAGCATACATTAATGCTTTAACATTAATAGATTTTTTTATCAAATTTTAAGATGCCAAATGAAGATCCACTACAACTACTCTAATGATATGAAACACCAGAATAGAAATTAGTAAATGTTATTTCTCCTTAATGTAAGTTGGTATATCATTTTGTTCTTGCTTTTACATCTATTTTGCCTATGTGAAATATTCGTGCCATTATACAAGTGGACGCCCAAGCCCTACTGCCATGGACTCTTTAGTCAGTGCAGTGATGCACTAATTATTAGGTGGTTTTCACAGGCTATTTTATTGTGTATTTTGTGCACATTTGCTTATTTTTATGATATTTATTCATGGTTTATCATTATTAGCATGTGATGTAATATGCAACATATATTTTTTATTTCAAGTGTTTCATAATGGTTTATTATCATTTTTTAGACTTATGTTCTTTCTTATTAAATTTTGGGCAAAAATTTCACAAATATTGAATTAGCTCAGTGCTACCGACAAGTATGTCAGTGGTCCCAACATTAGAAGAAAAGGAACAGGGGTGAATCAAAGAAACTCATTGGTACCGACAAAAGAATCGGTACTATCGACATTTCAATAGGAGCGCTCTAAAAGTGTCTCGGTGTTACTGACGCCCAAATCGGTGGTACCAACTTGAACTAAAAATTCAAGTGGAGATATCAGGAAAACTCTCTGTGCTATTGACATCTATGTCGATGGTACCAACAATTCACAAGGGATCGCAAAGCTGAAAAGGCCTCAGTACACCAAAACCCTATCGGTAGTACCGACTTGTCACGATCAGGCCAGGTTAAAGATCGTAGTTAATACAATAGTCATGACTTAATGATATCCTAAGTCAATTCTATGACTAGGGAGGAATGCAGCCAGACCTAGATATCATGTTCTATTCTATTTCATGACAGAGCAGAGTCGTGAGAAGAGAAATAAGAGGAGAAATCTATGTTTTGGGTGGTTCAAGAACTTCTGGTGGGCAAATTTGCAGTCGAAATACAGCAAATCACCATGTTCGTCAGAAGGAGTCAACTAGATTCTATTCTCCAAGGGTTTTCATTGCTTCTTTGATGTTTTCCTCATCTCTTTCTTTTCCATCTATGTTTAGATCAACTGAAACCATGTGGGGCAAATCCCATTGTACCTTATGAACTAGGAGTAGCACATTTGTACTGTAACTGACATTTATGAGTTAATATTTATGTTTTCCTAATTTTTGGACATATTTCTATGATTTCTACACAAATTATATGTGTCTAATCACCATAGGTAATTTATTAGACCAAAATTTCTTTGAGAGAGGTATTAAGGGTTGGATAGGTCATAGAGTTGCATAGCCTAGACCGCGCTTCGAGGGAGTGCTTACAACTGTGAAGAGGATAAACCAAAGGTATAACTTAAGCACCTAACAAATAACTAAATTTCTATGAGAGTAGGATTTGTATTAGATTAGGTAGTGAATTATGCTACGAGAGTGGGTAATTCTTACTACATGTCTCTTGGTCCAGGGTTAGGTGAACTGAACATAGATAATTAATGTTAAAAGTATCATAAACCATGGTGAAATTGTATTCTTAAGGAATCCACTCAATTTGTGATAGAGAATGATAGGTCTTACTTATCAAGTCACAGTTAATAGTAGTGTTTGGGTTCACATTTCCCCATGTTTTATATCCATGCCTCTTTTGGCCTATATTACTTTGATATGTGCACTTATGTTTAAGAGGTGTAGTAAATGTGCATCAAGTTTTTGGCACCATTGTTGGGGAAACGGTAAATCAAGCACTACAAGTGATGTGAATGGACACTCTAAACCACACTTTTATTTTTATATTTTGATTCATCATTTTTACATTGAAAATATTTTTCTAACAACAATTCACTTGTATTCTTCGTTCTCACTTTGCCATTAAGTTTTAGGTACTAGTGCATGATTCAGACAAGAACCACCAACTACAAAGAGTCAACTCCATAGAATTACAGCCAGTATGAACTCTTGCATAGGGAAAGGGAGTACAATTGAGTCTATGGGAAGACTCATCCCAACTCCACCACCACAGGTGACACAACTAGGACAACCAGAGATGAATGATGCTAATGTGGAATCTAATGAGCAGACTGTCTAGATGAATGATGCTAATGGGAGTACCTTGGGGATCCTTCATTTGTTATATCGTAACAAATTTGCAGCAGCCAAATCGCCACCGGGTCCATAATATTTTGATCCTAGGCATCATTAGTGAGAACTAGATGTGGTGGACATATTTATGACCAATTGGTGAGACGAGTCCACTGCAATTTGGGTGCATACTATTGATGAATCCTATAAGACACATAAAACATCATAGCATGTAGAATGTGAAATGGAAGATGTCAATGAAGAAATTAGGAGAGAGGAAAGTGGAACAAAATGAGATTTATGGGGGAGGATAGAACTACAATCATTAAACAAAAGTGAAGAAATGATCATGGGTGCCTTGGGGATCCCTCATTTAGTATATCGTAACAAAATTGCAGCAGCCAAAATACCACCGGGTCCATAATATTTTGATTCTTCAATAGTGAGAACTAGATGTGGTGAACATATTCTTGACCAATTGGTGAGACGCGTCCGCTGCAATTTGGGTGCATACTATAGATGAATCCTATAAGACACATAAAACATCATAGCATGTAGAATGTGTGATATGGAAGATGTCAATGAAGAAATTAGGAGAGAGGAAAGTGGAACAAAATGAGATTGATGGGGGAGGATAGAACTACAATCATTAAACACAAGCGAAGAATAAAAGACCCATTGGAGGAATACACTACATTCCTAGTCCCAGCACAAGGCTAACAATGGTATTCACGCTCTGACTAGTTGGAAGACATGATCACATGATTGGACTACCCAAAATACCCCCATATCTATGAAAACTCAAAGGCTTAAATTAGATCTCACGCCATGGAGTGGCTCAAGAAGAATTGTTAATTGAAATAAATGAGAATAGCAACAAAAGAAAATATGACAACGATCCTTAAGAAAAATCATTTTTGTTACTACATGACTTACATAATTTAGTTTTTGCATTAGTATTTTTTGTAATCAAACAAATTCCAAATTTGATGTTAGTTTTTCTATTTGTTATTAGAATATAATAGAATAGATCCAACAAATTAGGTATCACAATATAATAAAAGGATTATAAAGGTATTTAACTAAAATAGTTTCTAAGGATTTTTAAAAACTTCAATTAAATGAGTATTGCTTCACATTACGTATATGAGTGTTAGTTCCTCTCAAATTGTCATTTTAATCCCAGTTTGTCACATATTGCCCTGATAAACTAATTTAGCCTGTATGGCTCTTTGTTTAAATCAAAGTTATTTAAGTATTCTTTTTATATTGTCAATCATCATCAATATTTGGATTTAGTAGTATTCAATTATATATTTTAAGTTTTTATAATTTCTAGAAAAGACAATTCATGGCTCGCCCTTGTTGTATGTACAATGAACCGTTGATACTATATGAAACATTTAATAAAACTAAGGTAGTAGAACACTTGATAGATAAAAATTTGAAATGGTCTACAAACCATTTTCTATTTTCAAATATATAAGACCATAACCTTGCAAAACATAATAAAATATTATAACAAAAAATAAACTTGGAAGAAATTGAGTTGTAAATAAAAATAGTTATCTACAAATAGCATTATGTGAAATAAATATTATAATAAAAGGTTATTCTTTTATATAATGAAAAAACACTTTGGAAAGATGAATATTTCTAGAAAAACTAAAATTATTTCTAAAGTCATGTAAATAGTCAAATTTCATCCACATGCAAAACTACACTAAATATAAAATGTATGATATCATTTTGAAAGTCCATATTACACTTAAAAATTCAAATACCATTTTCCATTTTTTATTATATTACTGTTATTCTGACTATGTAAAATTATTCTTATATTAAAACTATAATATTTTTGAAAATATAAAATGAACTCCTTTCCAAAATATGCATTTCTATATTATATAGTTAAAATGATTTTATAGAAATACGAAATCCCCTTCAATCATCATTTGAAAATATCAAAGATAAAATCAAATGGATTGTAGATTGAATTCTAGATTCTTCCAATTAACCAATCACTCTCTAAATTGGCTAAGTCCATTCTCCTCCCGTGGGACGACCAGGTTCCTTATATCTTCCAATAACTTGATTGAACCTTCATAAATTAATTAGTTTATGATTATTTGCATGACTCTAACTAATTATATTCTACATGTATTCTCATTTTAACTCTTTGTTGTTACTTCATAAGAAAAGTTTCAAATCAAGTTTATTCTAGTAATCGGTTTCACATAAGTTTTGAATGTAAATCTTGTGGTTTTAGTGCAAGTTTGTATTTGTCTTTTAACTACCATTGGTGAAGTTAGATCCACAATGGATTTATCTTTATCTTACTTTCTTCTTGTAGCTTGTGGTCACCTTTGGGTTAACACCACCTTGAAGTTGTCAATACTCTGTGAAAAAGAGTCCCAACTTGACTGGGTGTGAACCATGCACGGTTCATATTGAACAAGAAAAAGGAGTTTATCCTACCGGATCACACAACTATGTAAATGGATTAGGTTTAAGTTTGCCAAAAATGAATTGGCTCCACAAAAATAGTACCAAGAATTGATGCTTCAACTTAACGGATGTGCAATCATTAAGGAAAAGTTAAGAAGCACAAGCTTGAGGCCCACTATACAATGGGTCTAGTATAATTTATGATCGTCTCAACTAGAAGCCAATGCATATTAAATGACTGACTAAATTTAATTGACTTAGTGATTCAATATGAAGAGAGAGTTGTTTGGTTTAAATTGAAAGTACATAAAAGAGTCATGAATTTACTTTCAAAATATCAAGACAAGAAACTGTATTTTGTGTCATGACCCATAAAACATATGATAAACATTCACAAAAAAAGTTAAATTCCTTTCTTATCCTACCTCACAAAGACATGGTTGATAGATTGTGCCTACAACCACTTAGAATTGACATTGATTTCTTCGAACTAAAAATAACACATATAGTAAGAGATTTTCTATATTTCTATATAGAAAATGGTTATGAATTGTTACTACATGCATAAGGAGATAATAATGTAGTAACTCCTATTCATATTTATATAGAAGCGGTGAAAACCCTAATTATTATACACTAAATTTGTATCCCTTCAGGGTATGCTGAATTAGGGGATGTTGGTTGCCCTAGCCACAGGTTCTCAAAAGAAAATTACAGGAAAAAATCTGGAAATATGTAGTTAACCAATCAATTGTTCACATATGACTAATGGTTGCCAAAAAACACAAAATACAAGGAAAGGCACTCCATATATATAGGTAATTCACACACAAGGTTACAAATCACATTCTCTACAAGTTCCATGAAGAAATAGTGGAGAAATAAAGAAATTGAAAGGAAGGAAATGAGATACAACACTAGTTGAGGATAATTCCTCTATAATGGAGTTGAACAAGAAGTTTCTTCTTCAAAGGGAGAAGGGATTATGTCTCTTAATCCTTCTTCTTCTTCCTTTTTAGCCTTTCTTTGAGTGAATCATCCTCTAAATCTCCTCTCACACATTTCCTAAAGTTGGATTGTGATAAAAAGAAGATCATCATTCAAAACTGCTCTCTCGGTCATTATATGTTTGCATAAAGCCTTGAAGACACATTGTGCCTGGGTGAAAGTACACTGTGTCTATGGGGAGTTTCTAAGAGTCAAGGTTTATACGCACTCAGTGTGTCGCATAATGGTATTGACACGCCATGTCATAGGCTTTCTTTAGAGGTTTTTTAGGAGATGGCATGATTTGTCGTTGGCTAGGCACACTTTGTAGTGGTGTGGTCGACTTGTGAAAATTCTATTGTGATGGGACATGACATGCTTCAGACAAGAATGACTTGTCTTTTAGTGTCAAAGCTAGTTCTTATCCATCTGGTAAGATGTGGTGTGCTTTGGATGGAGCACAACATGTTGAAGGTTGGGAAGACTCGGTTGGATTTTGGACAAAGGCACATCCTGCTCTGGAGTGTGCACATTGTGCCTAACTGAATAAGGGCTTATTGACATCTCCTTGAGTCCCAAGTAAGTGTTGGAGGTGGTGCGAGTTCCATATGAGCTCTAATTCATGATATATGCATTAACACCTTTAGCCACACAAGATGAAACCAAATAGCTAATTATGCTAGTTAAGTGATTAAAATCCTAGCCAATACCAAGAATTTGGATAAATTGGTCTGGTAAAAGTTAGCTTAAAATTTAGTACGAGTTACTTTCATCAGTCATACTATAATGCACATATATTCAAATGATAGATGATGGGTTGTCTTGTGTGGAACTACCAAGGAAGATGTCTACATGGACGGGCATGGAGGATAAGGGCTATAGCTACACTTGAAGTGGAGATGTCTATTATTTTAAGAAGAATTAAATAGGATAAACATGTTTCTATCCATGATAGTTTTAGACTCATTCAAATAAGTATCATGGATTAAAAGAGGCATAAACCACCAGCTAAATATAAATATCTATAAACCACCTACAAGTAGTGTTGAATAGGTGGTCATGTCTGAGGATAGAGAACATGGTTAGGGAGAGTAACATGGTCACATATGCCTTTGAAGAATGGCACATGAGTAGGGAGGGGATATTTTGAGAACAATGTATGCCCCTAGGGAATACAAACTATATGTATGCTTTAAATATCATTAGAAATTGATGCAATGGAGTGCATGACAAACAAATGACTCCAGTGTCACCCAAAAAAACTCATCATACCAGTATGAGTGAGATAAATATAACATGCCATTAAACTTAACCATAATATTTGATGATAAAAGAGCTAAATTCATCTTTATCAATCCTTGTAGGTAGGTCACATTAATATTTAAACATGGAAGTTACTACATGATTCTCAAACTAAACCAGACCAATACATTACATATACACTAAATGATAAAGAAAGAAGAAAACATATCACAGCATCAACTACCAGCCCAAACACTCTATAAAATATAGAGACACTCTAGATTGTTTTTCTTTATAATTCAGTGTTTTCATTCTGTTAGACACAAAAACATTTATAACAACCACATGAGACTTACATAGATCCCAACAACCACAAAAATCACATTCTAGATATATAAACATGTATTGAATGAATATGAAGAGATTCAAAGTAACTTAAATAAATATTAAAGCTCAATCCAACAACAATATAAATATATATGTTCTGATAATAAGGTAATATGTCAAATGAAATAAGTTCATATCATTTTATTTATGAAATCTGTTTAAATTTGAAAAATCATTTCAATTAAATGAACATATAAAATCACTTATAGTGCTTGGAAGGCCACTTTAAAATATCTCACAATAATTCATGATTAGTTGAAATTGTTATATCAAGTTCCTATATAAATCGGCTTGTACCTGGAAAATCTATAAGTATAGGATAGAAATCCACTATCCCAAACATGTATATTCTTGAGGTTTACCCACCCAACTAAGATCAATAGATTCCTAGATTAGTGCATGTATAAATTTCTAGAGGACCATGTGCTTGTGACTGACATAAGCATTAGGTTTGTCATGAGTAATCAAGACATGACACCTCACCATATCACATGTAATCATGAGATTTCAAATCATTCAAAACATCAATAGGGATGTTGTATTTATAAATGAGGATATGCTCTCGATCACATTCAAATGAAAAAGTAATCTCAGGGCATCAAGGGGACCATGCCTCCAATGAATTTTCTATCACACACATATACTTAAAAGCATACAACCTATGTAACATACTGAATCTTAGACATTTTTCTTTTTGGCCCTCTTTCCCATATTTTTCTTTTAATTCTATCCTCTTTGTCCTTTCTATTTAATTTGTGGAGAATATAGTGGTTTAGTGAACATTTGTTCACATTTTATGCCAATAAAGGGTTTATGCACAAATACCTCAATAAATATTTTAATAAGGGTCTAATATGCAAATTTACCACTCATGTGACACATTAATAAAATATATTCATTCTAGATCATCCCTTTACCTTATGGAGCAAGGAAGAGAAAAAGGAATGAATAATGTTGCTTTAAACAAATTAATGTGATATGGAATTAATTAATATGAGAAATATTGGATAATGGGATAAAATTCATAAAAGGAACACTAATTGGTTAAAAAATAAGTTGAGATTTATTTCTCTTGAGTTTGGTTTGGCTTGTAAGCCAAGTTTCATAATTTTGGAAAATTAATAATTATCTTTGCATTAATTGGAATTGGAAAATATGAGTTTTTCTACAAATCATTAAATAAATTATTAAACAACTTCAAAAGTGTAAACAACCCTCAAATTCATAATATACATGTCAAGATGAGTCTATGTGTGAATTTTCATCTAATTTGGTCAATGCTAAATATTTTATTTTATTTAGGAGAGAGAAAATGATTTAAAGACTACAAATATTAAATATTAGATAAATAATAATTAATGTCAAAATTATTTTCCCGACATGTAGTATAGCTTGTATACCAAGTTTTATATATTTAGAAAGTTTCTAGATGCCTCTAATTAATTAAAAGGATAAAATAAGTGATAAAATTTAAATGTATTAAATAAAATAATAAAAGTCTTCAAAAAATAAAACAATGACAAATTCATGTTCTATATGTTAAAATATATCTTTGGATGAATTTTGACTCAATTTGGAAAATATTTGATGAGAAGGTAAATTTAGGAGAGAGAAAGTGTGCAAAACCTTCATATCATTAAGTAAAATAATAAACAACACCAAAAAATGGAAATAATGGCAAATTAGCATCCCACACATTTAATATGTCTTAAAGGTGAAGTTGTATTATTTTTGGAGAATCCTAGAGTCATTAATGCATGAGGAAAGAGAAAATAAGATTTACTTAAATAAAATAGTAAAATCTTCAAAAGGTTAATCTAATTCCATATTTGGATTTCTCATGTTGAAAATAGGCTAGGTGTCAAATTTGACTTAATTCGGGCTTTGTTTGCACCCTCAATTGAGGGAAGAGAAATTAGTAAATAAATGGAACTTGCACTTTATTTGGATTCGATTTAAATGTCACATTCCTATTTCCTTTTTATTTTTGAATGGGTCCACCCTTTGGGTTGCTGGATTGCGTCCCAGGAACGCGCCCATTAGATCTGATAGTGTGGGAGTTTTCTCCTACCTCGGGTAGGGAAGGACCGTCGTGAACAGTGCTTATGCACTGGTATTTTGGGATTTCCTACTTCATTTCTCGATGGTTTTCCAAAGAAATTTAGTTCTTTCACTTTGTGATGAGTTTCCACTTTGGGCAAGCTATTGAATGCTCCCTGGTTTCCATTATTTGATTTTTGCCTAAACCATGGACACTACGACATCTTGTCCGACTAGCCTTAGTCCTAGAACGCGGCCCACATCTATAAATACTTCCACCTGAGCCATCGTCAGCCCCAGAGTGAATCTCCTCTTCCCCCAATTTGCTGGAAAACCATGTGTGTCGTCACCAGCAATGGAGCTTCTATTCTAGTATTGCGGCATTGCTCTTCTTTTGGTAGAACCCACGTCCAAATTGATGGCTTCGGTGAGTTCCTTACAGCTTGCTCTTCGAGTTCATGCCTATTGTTTGCTCGCTTAACTCAGTTTTCCCCTATTCGGACGAGGTCCAACCATGCTTCTCTTGTAGCCATGGAGGGGCAGAAGGAAGGGAATGATTCCCCGTGTGATTTTCTACTTTTTCCATTCTTCTCTCTTCTTCCTTTTATTTCTCACGCAAGGGTACGGAGGTCTTTTGGCATGGTTTTGTTTTGTTTTAGATGAGTCAAACATGAACATTGACCGCATGACTTGGCCGCCCCTTATTGGGCCAAGTCAGCAAGCAGGCCCGGCCTCTCGCTCTCTCGCTCTGTTTGTTTGATACAAAGTGTCTATGTGGCAATTTCCAATTTGTTCATTTTAGAAAATTATTATCTTTTTATTCGTTTGTCCAAAATTAATAATAAAATAAGTTCTAAACTCAGAAAAATGTTCTCTTTCTAATAAATATATTTCCAAAGGTTGATTTTGAGTTTTTTTAAAGGTGATTTTCTAAAAAATGAATTAATTAGTTAAAAATCACCAAAAATGCATCTAAAAGTCCATATCCTCAAAATACATAATATGAAGTGTTATTTTGATTAGAAAACCCTAACTAAGACATTAGTGATGGTTTCAGGACTTAAATCGATGATTTGTAGAAAAAGTTAGTAACTTTAGGGTTTTAAGTCTTTAACGAATGAACATAGTTCTTATACATGAACATGGTTATGATATTAGGACAAGTGGATTGTGATCTCGTTTAAAGGTTTGGAAAAGTGGTTTCTAGGACTCGAAGGAAGAGGTATGTGCATTTACATCTTAAGTTGAGAATATTTATGCATTAACCTAGTTCCCCATTATGAGGCTTAATTTGACCTAATCATCTATTCTTGAAACCCTAATTTCTTGTGCCTCAAATTTAATCATAGTTTCTTATTGTTTGGGTTTTAAACCCCACGGTCATGCTTATTGGTTCATAAATTATGCTTGTCATTACTACTTTTTCTAGCATGTAGATTAATGTTCTATTTAATTTAAAGTAGTGATACTAATGTACAACCACCCACAGAGGACATGTAAATAATCTCCCTGGGGAATATCTTCTTCTCCCCATAATATTTTAGACGACTGGGAATGTCTTATTCTCCCCTCACCTAAGGTTAGAGGTCTGGTCGGTGCCTCAACCCTACTTAGTTAGGTAGACATAATTATCTTACATACAAATCCTTTTTATTATATTTGTTAATGGCAAGCTTCTTTGATATATAGCCTCATACTCTTATTATCTTCATCTTATGATGAACCATAGTCCATTTTTATTACTTTTCTTTTCTTGTTATCCTATATTAGTTTTGTGACTCATACTTTTCTTTCCCTTTTCCCTTTTGATGGGTGCCTTCCCAACCACCCAAGTGTTGAGCAAGGTGATGGATAAGACAAGAAGAACTTTGCTTTTGGCTTGGACTTGGTTGGTGGAGATGTTGCTTTGGTGACAAGATTGTGGTAGTCTACAGTTCCCTATATCTAGATCCTAATTGTGTATCTTGATGTAAACCCTAATGGGATAATTTGATGTATCTTTGTAAACTTTATATGAAATTAAATATAGTCAAAAATTTCTATTTCACTGCTTTCCATTTGTCTTTTGCATACCAATATTTTTAAATTTGGAAATTTATGCCCATTCCATCATACCTTTGAGTGCATTTGGAATGGATGTCAATTATTCAAATTTTTAGTAAAGGGGTGATTTCACTATTTTACAACCTAGAGAAGCTTCCCAAGACCCCTAAATATTTACAAGTATACTCGTTTTTCTTCTCCATATTCCAAATGTATTGAAAGATCTACAAGGCTCAAGGAATCAAAAAAATATTAATCATAGTTCAGCCTTTTTAACTTTTTACATTGTTCATCTCAACAACAATGGATCTAGGCAATGCTAAAATTAAGAGTACATGATTCTCATGTTCATTCTCCTTTCCTATAGTTCAAGCCATAACAATGGGCTACATGCCTTAAATCATATATGCTATTAAGGGATGCCCTGAATAAATTTTTTGCTTCTCAATGTATTGGTAATATACCCTATATTTGATTAAACCATTCGTGCATTGAATATAAAGTATCACATTTACAGTATCATACCACTTCATAACATTTAATATTCAAACCAGGACTACATGTACACTCATACATAGACCATTATAGATAATATTAGCAATACATATTATAATATCATTCATCCTTGCTGAAACTAGAACAAATGAAAGAATTATTAGGTTTTTTAAAATATGGGAGGAATCTAGAGAAGAAGACAGTAGTTCAACATGTGTAAGTCTAATAAATAAGTAATGGGAAATAAATATCCTTGAGAAATAATCATGGTATAATCATTGATCATGTGTGCATATACTAATGTGAAAATGTTATAGTTTTATATTGAATCCTAGTATTTCTAACTTGAATAAGTTCTAAATCTTCAAACGTTGCTTTTGCTAACCCAGAATTACTACTTACTTATTTTCAATTTGATCATGCATTTAGAAAATTCAAGCTATTGTTGTGAACCCTCCCCGGCAACTCATGCTTAAAACCCATGAATCCTAGATCACTACAAACATCATGTAACTATTGACTGTGTATCTCTCCTAAGAAGTGCTAAGTTTCACAAATACATACCTCATTAGTGAATAAAGCCAGACCACCAAAGGTCCACCTTAAGTCACTATAATGGGACGTCATGGTTATATTCTCATAGTCCACCTTCAACCAAAGATTGTTCATGTGGTTATAGAAGAAACAACAATCTATTTTAATTCACTTACAATCAAATGAATTAATATGAGAAATAAATTTATATATTATCTCTATACAAATAAAGATTCAATATATTTTTACCATTGAGACATAAAAAAATCTTTTTTAAGTGTCTCACAATTTATTATGCCATTATTTTTACCATGTGACATGATTTTTCATTGATATTGGATACCAGTTTCATATCATTGAAAACCTTATATCACCATTCTATATACTCCACAATTACCCACTCAAATTCCCTACCTTTTTTCCAAAATAAATATGTTGTATATCAGAGCATCCTAAGCTATACATTTTCCCATACCTTAGTAAAAGATACCATTCTTAGCAATAAAGAGCATAATAACTCATTTGGTTTGACCATTTCATGACTAAAATTTGTTAAAATCCGATTTGAATAAAAAATAGTGGGTCTTGAATGTAAACCATAACATGTAATATTCATATGGGAATCATATAGAATGGTTGAATTTTAAATCCCAAAGAATGGAAATGTTACATAGCTACCCCAAAGTTGTGGTTGGTTATCAGCAATACAAGCAATTCAATTTATCCATTGTTTTTATGTAGCTTGTATAAATCACTCAAAAATGATCAAAGACTTGCATCAAGCAAGTTTTACCATGTAGGGTTAAGATTCCTCCTCCATCTTCATAAAGAAGTTCAACTTCTGTGCCAAAACCACATCCAAGACATGAGTCTATGTCAATAATGATAAGGAAAGAGATTCAAATGAAGAACAAGGGTTTTCTTCACTAATTCTATAGAATTATGGCCAAGATAGTAGGAGGGGATAAAAAAGTTGCCAGATAAAGAGAAGCAAGAAAATGTATTAATATTAGGTCTCAAATTGGTTAGGAACTCGACTCTCTATCCTAGATCATGAAAAATACCTTCATGAATGTTTTCTCCAAGGATTCAACCTTCACATCTCTATAATAGTGCAAACTGGATTTGGGGTCAATATGATCTTATACATACGGGTTACATAATGAAAAAATTTCATACGATCACATATGCAAAAAAATAAGATAGGGGATTTAGTTTCCCTAATAATACTTATATTATTGGACTAACTAGATAAGTTAATCATTATGTCAGTCGACTAGAAGCCCTGATCTCTACTACTAATGATACCATTAGTCGATTTGTCTAGTGTCCCTATCAGTAGTGACATTAAGCTAGATATCGTTTAAGATAGAAGTTGTGAGGATAAATCGTCAGACAATTAAGGTAACTCAATCATATCAAGCATGTGGACTTTTTAGATTCTACCTAATGCATGTTGGAAACCATAGATTGTCCATAAGGCGGGCCTAAGAGTATACAATGCCAAAGAAAAGTCTGAGGCTCCTCCCATTATCCTCAAACATCATAGCATCACAATGGATGATACTTAGGTGATTTTTAATCAAATTTGACATGTGAAAACACAAAATTTTCCTTTGGACCCTAATCACACATAATAAATATTCTCACCACATCATATCCAAAGTAATTAAACTTAGAGTATAACAAGTGGTACATTAATCGTTGGCAAGTTAAATGTGAATGAAATAGTAATCTATTATAACTCTCATACTTCAGTTGTAAAACAAACTATAGGGACAAACAAAGGAATTGGCTCTCACACTTAACTTGATATCTATTTACCACTCAAATTATTTTGCTTGTGCTTTCTATATTTCAACTTGAAGCCACATCCCATGTTCTTCAATAAACATAGCTATATTATGAGAAAATGAATGAATATATTCCATTCTTACACACCTTAATGGAAACACTTTTCATTCATTTCATATGACCTAATATTTGACAACAAGGGTCATGTATTATGGCCTTAAACTAGACCCTAATTGTCTTAGTTACAACCTTGTTCTTACTTTTCTGGTAATATTAGGGTTATGAAAGCCTAATATCATATTACAACATATATAGTTGGTTACCATGATATTTTTCTAATAAATGCTTAATTATAGCCTAAATATTAATTTGGCTAAGTTAAAAATATGTTTTTGTATAAACTGAAATTAAGCATCAAAAAGTTTACAAATCATATAGAGAACTTTTTTGCTTGTGTTTTAAAAAAACATGTATACTTAAAAAATCATATGGACCGATCTATCCAAGAGTGGAGTCTGTTGATGTTGATTTCCATCAACCAAATGGTCAATTGTAGTTGCATTGATCAACTTTTAGGCTACTTTAGGAAGATGGCGGGCAACATCAATGAGGTCTGGATCCATGAAGGTGGGGTGCTTTGATTGGGTGGTATTAATTGATGTGGGACGAAACTGATAGCTTCATGCAAGAATCAGCCCAACCGCTTCAACCTCCTTTCACCTATCAATGATGGTCAAGAATGCATTGCTTTTTCATGCATTAGGAACCACTTCATGGAGATTCATACAATGGTAAATACATATGCTACCAATGCTTCCAACATAGCAAATAATAAAAATCATGATAACTTTATATCTACTTGATGTATTTTGGTGAAATTTGAAACCAACTTTTTCAAATTAGTAACTAGTTAGTACTAGCCATAAATTCAAGAGGTGTCCATTGAGAGTCCAATTTTGGTGTAAAAAAGGGAGAACACTGAGAGTAGACCAAGATTGTAGGCCCAAACTAGATACACAAAAACAACTCAATATTAATGGTTTCTTCTTCTTTCTAACCCTTTTTCATGAAAAAAATTCTAACATGGCTGATTTGAGGTTACTTTTTTAGAGAAAAACAACACAATATCATTCATCAGAATTATAAAATAAATATAGTTAGATGAAAGAATTCTTATAGAGCATAAAACAACCAAGAATAGATTCAACCCACCATCAATATCATATTGGATGAAAATAAAACACTTATGCATTGATCCCTAAATAAGGAGTTGATTGAAGCATCTTTTCAAATGGGGTTCCTTCAACCTGAGTGTGCAATGAAGGTGTGTATCTACCACCAGAAAAAAAAATCCAGAGGCATCCAGTGTGTGTATATCCATAAGGAAAAGCAAAAAAATAAATAAATTGAATCAAAAGATACCTAGCTCTGCTAGGAACTCGCAACTATCACGAAGGAGAGGATACAAAAACTTGCAAATAGAAAGTGATAAACATCAAAGATATTGGTGACTAATAGTGGTAGAAATAGCCCTAACCAATAAACAAAATAAATGACGTTAATAAAAAGAAAATAGAACAATATAAATAGGAAGGGGTAGAAAACTTGAGGCTATTGGGCCTGGGAGGGAAGCATCAACAACCTAGGAGGTCAGTACATCTGTAGTGAGGCACCAAGGTGAGACACCATAGAGACCCATCATTGTAAGTGCAACCAACTAAAGAAATTGTGCTCTAAAGAGTCACAATCGGCGGGGTGGATAGTGTGGATGAGAAAGCACCAAAATCCACATGTACCCTGATCTAGCTTCACATCAGGCTAGGAAGGCCTAGGGGAGCATATTGGTGCTACTAGTTTCCCAAGCCCCTCCCCCAAGTTGTTCATGCACAAAAGAACTCTAAATCCTAATCTCTAGAGTGGGGGCATGGACACCGATTAATTTGTGGTTACTGGTCATCTTTTCCCCTCTTTTTTTGCTCTAGTAGGTGTCACCTATGTATATGAGTAGGATGTGATTTGTAGAGGTGAGATAATGAGATTTTTACCCAAATTTAGGTTTAATGAGCTTGGATTTGATCATAGTTGTGTCAAATAGGAGTAGATATCAGTGGAAAATCATCATCTAACCATGTCATTTTAGAAATTAGGAAAAAATGTAGAAAATAAAATGTTCTATTTTTCTCATTTAACTAAATTTTTGTTTAGTCTAGGTTTGTGATTTCTTTTAATGATTGTATGAAATAGTAGTTTTGTGATGAATTATAGATAGTTTCGGTCTAATATTTGTTTACAAAATGTTAACTCATGACACGCTAAAAGGATTGTTGTTTCAAGATGTATTTTGTGCAAAGATGAGATTGAAGTTTGCATCACATTTTTTCAATTGTGATTTTAGTGTAATAATATGGATTGGTTTACTTTTACTTTCATAGTTACTATAAATTATCTAGGTGGTCTTCTTATTAGTAAAGGGATGTAAAATTCATTTGGTTATCTTTTGATCTATAATATCTAGTTGGAGAGAAATAATAGAGTCTTCCACTTAAATATGTATGTTAAGATTCAGTGAAGCTCCTATTTGTGTGGTTTGAATATTATGCATAGTTAGGTTTTCCTCCTTTCTATATATTTTACTTTTTCTTTTATTTGGAACCTTACTATGCACATGACAATCTTAATGAGATGAAGAAAAGTTCTTGGTTTAGAAAATATCTAGGGTGCTGGTATATCTGGGTTTGCCCTGATTCTATAGCAATGGAATAATTTTTAATATCATATGAATAATTAGTTTATTTGCTTCTAGTTATGTATTCAATATGATGAATGTGTAGTTCTATTTAGTATGTTTAGTTATTCTCAGTGTATCTAGTTTAGGTGAATGTACCATGTAGAAAGTGGCAGTGTAATTACAGTTCTATGAATAGAATTGAGAATGAATGTCTTCAATGAAAAATAATTTAATAAAATAAAAGTATATAAATAATCTATAAAAATAAAGAATAAATTAGGATCTAGATGCCACGAACATTGTAGAATTCATGTGAAGGATTAATTGTGCACCAACTAGCATAATCCAAGAAGAGGTATCCAGAGCATACCAATAGGGTATGGGGAACTAAGCCTAATGAGGAAGGTCTACTTGATATATTTGGGTACCCAACATCATTCATAGATTTAGTTGGTACTTATATAGTTTAGTACTAATACATAAATTTTCTATTTTGAAACCATTGATATAAGTAGTTTAGACTAGTTCTTTGACTCTCCTCCTGAGTAACCAGATTTAGAGGTTGAATCCACCTTATTGGACCAGTTGATATAGCCATTAAGACCAGACATTTCAAGCTTTTTTGAAGGTTGGTAATCTTGTTTAGTAGATTTAGAGACCCAAGTATACTCTAGGTCTTGTTTAGTGATATTGTAGCTTGCTCCAATACTTTCACATGCTATAGTAAAATTTATGTTGGTCTAGGGCATATATTAAAATAAAAAGTAATTAATTAATATGATTCAGTTACTTACTACTTGTTGCTTTGGTAGTACACCTAAAATGTTGTATGCTTTACAATTTTCAACCAACATATAATATTTCATCCTACATGTTACACAAAATAAAATATAATTAGATTTATTGTCTAGTCGGTACCTTACCCAACATTGAGCCAATATCTCACACTCCACTAGAACAATTTTTTAGGCATAGGTATTTAGTAGCACGAAGATCCTGAATCGAGTTATCAGCAATACTAGATATGAAAGGTGGTTGTAAAGAAATATACAGGTAGATATATGATCTCTTGTTCTTCCTCTAGTCCTACGGACATGATATGAATATAAGGGTAGTTTTTTATAGGCTTGTACATGATGTTTATAAATTATAAGAAGTAGATCTCCTTCTATTTTTAGTATATCATAAAATTCATGAATAATATACTTTCAAGTTTAAACATATTATGTTTAATAAGATAACAAGACATTCCTAGTCATTATCAAAACAAGATATTCCTAGTAGTTTCATACTTTAAAGAGAAGAAAAAACTTTAAGGCCAATTTTTAGTTGGTGACTAATAGTGAATGTCAGTCTAGTCTCATGATTATGCGGGAACAAACCTTGGTTAGTGGGTTGTTGTTTCAGAATTCGGATAGAAATGGTAAGAGGCCAACATTACTCTGATGTTTTCCTCTTTTAACTATGATTACCTAAAGGATTCGTTTCTATTAAGGGTATGGAGATGATGGGAAGATGATGTGGTGAGGAACATGTAGAGAGTCATATGGTCCTAACCCTCAGCTAATGGATCAAGGTGGAGATGATAGGATTAAAGTGTTGAGTGTGTATTTGTATTCATAGATACTAAAAAACAAGATGAAGAATAAGACTTCATGTTACAATAAGAATATCATGATATGATATGAGATAGTGAGAAGGTAGGTGGGACTCAGTTTTCAGTATAAATGACCTAGATATGGTGTATGATTGATTTTGACAACTATAGAAGATTTCTAATTCGTGGATCTATGGAGGCCAAGTAGATTATCTATGGCATCTATCTACTTGAATGATATATTGATTTGTGGTGGTGTGGAGGAAGACAAGATGAGATGTTCTGTGAACACATGGAACAATTTCATTCATGAGTTTCTCCTGAAGTATTTACCACTGCCTTCTATACAGGCTCAAGAGAAAGGGGTAATAAAGCTAAAAAAACACTTAGAAATTTGTTGTCCTATAAAATATTTACCAAGATAATTGAGCAAGTATGTAAATCAAAGGAGAGAAATATTGAACAAACCATAAGTGAAAGTCATATTTATAATGGTTCCATCTCAAAATTTGTATCTTCACTACCTAATGTGGTCAATCTCTAGGGTTTTAAACCTTTGGTCACTCCGTATTTCCACTATAAGAGGTATTCCAAGTGACCACATTTTTAAGATAAAATACTAAACTAGCATCCTTTTTTAGGCAAGGGATCCAACAACCTTACAGATCACTTAGCTATTCATTGACTAAGAGTCTTCGTCCTTCACCAAGTACTTACCCACTTTTGACAAGGATCTTTGGAATTTGAGTTCATCTTAACCTAGGAGTTCAAGGACATTGCCTTACAACTTCTCTTATCCATGAGATGATTTCTTATCCAAGGGTTCCCTTCCCTTGACAATGGTTTCTTACCCTTCTTCTTCTCTTTTCCAAAAGAGAGAATCTCCATTCTAGTGACAAAGAGAGAATGGGAGGTAATTAGTGAGATCCTCATAAGATATACATGTAGGACTAGCTCTCATACAAATCTGTTGCGTACTCTAATGTATGTAGCAAGTGATTAAGCTCATGAGATTGGATATGGGCTCTTTCATTCACAACTCCCACAACTATTGAGTAGGGTACTTTTAGTGGTTTCCTAGCAATAGAATGAATACCAAGGGTCCTAATTATAGTTGAAGATTCCTTCTAGGCATTATAATCACTTAGAATGGATTTTAGTCATTTATGGGAAGGTATAATAGATATATTATCTATAATCTACCCTCTCTACTAGCTACATTTCACTTTATAGTTACAGTATTTTCAGTCTAGATTTTGTTGCCAAAACTCAATCGATTTGACTAATAGACAAGATCAGTCAAGTTCGTCAATCTAAATTCTTCCCTTGAAATCTCGGTTGATGAACATTTTTGGAAAAAGTCTTTTTCTCATCGGTCTAGATTCATGACAATCAAATCTCAACATATGGAATCAATTGGGAAAAGAAAATAGTATTTTTAGTTGAGTTTAGTCCAGGACAATCTCATCCAATGAAAGTGCAGGTTTGGAAAATCCCAATTAATGTTGAGTGCATATAAATTCAATCTTGATAATAACTCAATCACACTTTTGATATTAATTACAAGTCATACAATCATTGCAAGTGATTTACAACAAAGATCCAAGAAAAATCTATCTATTCTTCAATCTTGATGCAAAGGGTATGTTGGGTATGTTATTAATTAGAGCACAACTCTCTCTCTCTAAAGTTTCCACTCTGATCCCTCTCTTCATCTAGGGTGACATGGCAAGGGGAGGGACGGTTGTCTTTGTTCTTCCTGGTGAGGTGGTCGGTGTTGTTGGGATCAACAAATGGAGCACCCCCGGGGCTGATGTCACGGTGGCTAGGGATTGGGTCAATGCGGTTGAAGGACCTACGATGCACATCCGCGATAGCATCACCATTGATCCTAAGAAGCCTTTTAGCAAAGAAGGAGACAAGTGGAGGTGGTCTAGGTTCACACGACCAATCATGAAGGAGATGTACAAATATCACAAGTTCTCCGCAATCGTTCAAATTGTGGGGACCTCAGTGAATGTGATGCAACTCAAAGGCTGGATGATCAAGTCTTGGCAGCCGAGGGGTGAGTTGGAGGTGTTTACCTTGACAGATGGGCTTATTCTTGCTCGGTTCTCCAATGGGAAGGATCTCCAAGCGGCTATGAGTAAGGGACCATGGTTCTTCGATGACCAACTGGTGCTAGTCAGACCCTGGTCCCCTAAGGCAGATATCAGGCGGACCGCTCTGAAGACGGCCCCGGTCTGGGTGTCACTGCCGGATGTGGGGAAGCATTGGTTGGCTAGGGCAATCAATGTAATTGTGCATGCCATCGGAGAACCAAGGGCCATAGAGAGGCGGGTGGATGGCTCGTTGCTTGGTTGTGCCCATTTTTGTGTAGATATCTCTACTGAAGAGGAGCAACCACCTGAGGTTATGGTCGAATTACCTGACGGTGGTGAATGGGAGGTCAAAGTCAGATATGAGGCCTTGCCAGATCGTTGCAAAACCTACAAGGTGTTTGGGCACAACAATGGGGGATGCCCTGGGGAGAGACGGGCCATCACTCCTTTCACCCCCCATCGTCACCCCTAAGATAAGGCGACCATAGAAATGGGGACAATAACCCCCTAAGAGGAATGCCAGCCTTCACATGGTTTAGGAAAACCTTGAGAGGCGATCAGAGAAGGTGCATGCTACCAATAAGAACAAATAAATTCTTGTGGTCATCGAGGATGGTGAAATCCCACATGACGAGTCGAAACCTAGTGGATCAAAAGATAATGATACGGAACTAGGTGACGGATCTGCTGACTTGCTGATCGACAAATCGACAGTTGAGCAGATTGCTACGACTACTGACTCTGTTGGGGCAACCAAAAAGCCTACATAAGGTAACCAGTTCGAGGTCCTTAACCAGGACCCAAATCCAAGTCAGTTGGAGGAGGGTCAACCAACCAAACAAATTAAATATGACCATTCTAGCTTGGAATGTTAGAGGAGCTTCCTTGCCTGGTTCACAAAGCAGGCTAAGGAAAATTCTCAACAACATCAAAGCTGAGATTGTGTGCTGCTTCGAGACTAGAATAAGAAGGATAACGATGGAGAGAGTAAGTTCCATCTTCCCTAACCATTGGGACTATGTTTCAAACCTAGATAAAGCTGATGGAGGAAGGATTGTCATAGGGTGGGATACCAACCAATGGCCTATCAAGTTGATCAATTCCACATACCAAATCATCATTGTGATTTGCTTCAATAACAGAGGGTTTTCTTGTATACTGTCTGCGGTATATGGCAAAAATCTTGAGAAGGATCGGTATAGGTTGTGGCCTACTATAGAGGCCACAACACAAGATGAAGTCCCCTGGTTGGTTTTGGGGGACTTCAACACCACAAGGAGCACCAAAGAGAAGGTGGGAGGCATGAGGATCCCTAATAGAATCCTAAACAAATTCAACTATACCATGGATAAGGTAGGTCTTCATCAACTCAACACCATCAGGGGGCTGACAACTTGGTCTAATAAGGAGGCACCAAGAAGATGGATATCAATCATGCTGGACAGAGGTCTTGTGAACACAGCATGGTTGGACATTTTTCCTAATGTGACCATCAAGCTTGGGTCACACCACTTCAGTGACCATGCCTGGATGCAGGTACAAATTAAAAACTCCTCCCATCCTAACCGCCCTTTCAGGTTCCTCAACTTGTGGTGTGAATGGGATGGCTTCAAAGAAATGGTGGAGGAAGCTTGGCAAACACATATAGAGGGTAATCCTATTTATGTTGTATTGAAGAAGCTTCAGTGTATGAAGAAAGCAATTAAGAGATGGTCAAAAGAGAAGGTGAACATGCCCAACCTCCTCCACAAAGCTAGAGATGACTATGACAAGGTTGTGACATATCTAAGGATGAATCTTGCTTCCTAGATGGATATGGAAGCTGAGATGAAGATGGAGGACAGATTGAAGAAATTAGAGAAAGTGGAGGAATTGCTTCTCTGGCAAAGGAGCAGGTTAAAGTGGATCGCAGATGGCGATCACAACACTAAGGTGTATCATGCTTCCATTAGGAATAAAGAATTGCATGACACCATTTATGAGCTGATTGATGATAAAGGTGAAATGGTAGACAACTGGGTGGAGATTTTTTATCAGGCCACTCTCTTCTTTAAGAGCTTATACAATAAAGGCAACAACAACCTACTCTCTGCCAAAATTGATGATGGGAACCTGAGTAGGAAAGTCACGGATGATATGAATGAATCCCTTTGCAAAGAGGCCACATATGATGAAATCAAAGAAGCCACCTTCTCAATTCACTACTCAAAGGCCCCTAGGTCTGATGACTTTAATGGACGTTTCTTCCAAATGATGTGGACAAGAATAAGAAAAGACATGTGCAATGCAGTGAGATGGTTTATGCATGGAGGGGCCATGGTTAGGGTTGTGAATCATTCTTTCATCAAGTTGATACCCAAGACCACAAATGCTAGATAGATAACTGATTATAGGCCTATTTCCTTTTGTTCTGTACTCTATAATGTCGTCAACAAGCTCCTTGCCAAATGATTGAGCAGAGTTTTACCCCACATCATATCATCGAACTAGAATGTTTTTGTGAAAGGTAGGAGTATGTTGAACCGCTCCCTTCTATCCATGGAGTTTCTAAATGACTTCAACAGAAAAGATTCTACAGCCAAGGCGTGCATGAAGGTTGATATTAGCAAAGCCTATGATCATGTGAATTGGGGCTACTTGTGGGGTATCATGGAGACTATGGGGTTCAACCCTAGTTGTATTTCAGTTATCAAACAATGTGTCACAACTTGCTCTTTCTCGATGTTGGTGAATGGTTCCCTTATTGGTCTATTCCCTTCATCCAATGGGTTGTGCCAAGGTGACCCTCTATCCCTCCTCTTATTCACTTGGTCATGGAGGGGTTGATAGGTCTTATTAACCATGCAGAAGAAAGCGGGCACATCAAAACCTACAAAGTCAAGGGAGTTAAGGTGATGACACATATTGTTTTTGCGGATGATGTCCTACTGTTCTTTGTGGGTAATGTTAAGAGACTCAAGGAATATAGATTGGTCCTTCATAAGTTTGGTAGGCTCATAGGGCTTTACATAAGTGCCATCAAATCATGCGCCTTCTTCTCTAAAACTTGTGATAATAGAAGGGGCAGTCTTAAGGATGCCATTGGCATGGAGAGTGGGGCCTTCCTGACAAAATAACTGGGGTACCCACTCATGGCGGGTAGGGGCTCAACTTTAGACTTTAAAGATTTCCTTGACAGTGTCATATGCAAAGTCGACAATTGGAGCGGGCTGCACATATCGATGGTTGGGTGGTTGGTTCTAGTCTGAACTGTGCTTCAGGCTACGGTTAGATTTTGAGCTAGCATGGGGGAGATGTCAGTGCTGGTGGCACAAACAATAAGGTCCATCACCGCAAACTTCATATGGATAGGGAAGACCCACTCCATTGCTTGGAACAAGATTGCAAGAACGTATACTGAAGGAGGCCTACAGATCCTGGGACTCAAGGAACTCTTGCACATGGGAACCAGTAAAAGAGTCAAGAAATTCATGAAAGAAAAGGAGAATAGTTGGGTTAGCTGGATGAGTAAATGATATGGGCAAAGCTTGCTTAGTCAAGAGAATGCCAGACCTTCCCAAGTGTGGAGGGCAATGTGCAGGATGGTTCAGGATAACCGGGACTAGTATGTTGTTGACTATTTTGGTGATTAGTCCCTACGTAACAGCTCAACTTTGATCAACACCAGTACTGGCACCATCCTCACTCCAGGGTGGGCTGGCAGCCTGTGGGGCTTTGCGCACTACCCTAAATGGAGCATTTTTTTTGCTTTAGAGCCATTCTTGATAGACTACCGACAAAAGATAGAATGATCAAATGGGGCTTAGAGGTTAATGACAAATGTGCTATGTGCAAGGTGGTTGTCGAAACAAGATCTCATCTTTTCTTTGAATGCAGTTGGACCAAATGACTGTGGAAGATCGTATGCCTCAGGAATGGGTGGGGGAAGGACGTACATTCCTCTCTAGAGGAGGTCTTCGAGTGGACAATAGGTAAAACTAACTGGACAAAGGCAGTTAGAAGATTCACCAACCTGTGCATCATAGGGACCAGCTACCTCATATGGTATGAAAGGAATAATAGGACTCATTGGTGTAAGGAGAACAAGCCTGAGGATCTGCTTGAGCGCTTAGGTAAAGAATTAAAATGGCACATTTTTTAGTAAACCTGAGATTTTGCATAATCTCGAGGTGAACACATGCATCTACTAGGGTTTTTGTAGTTAATCCCCATGTACACCTCTTTGGGCCCATCTTAGGGTGCCTTGCTTTGTTGTATAGTTTACTATACACTCCCTTTTTGGTTTAATAAATTTACCTCACTCCAAAAAAATAGGGTTTTCAAGTTAGGTGTTTGGAATGTGTCTATCTAAAATTTAGTCCAGTACAAACATTAGAAACAAATAAGTGGAATATTTTAGTCATCATTTAAAAAAGGTATTAGGCAATTTAGACCCTTCATTTAACATTATCTCTCTTTTTGAAGATGAAAAACATTCCATAAATGTACTGAAAGCTTTCAAGGAAAAGCATACCTTTGGGGAAATTGTGGGTTTCAAATAATTGAGTTCATTTTCAAAGAATTTGATTTGATAGAACCCCCCCCCCTAAAATTATTCTAGTTTGTTCATGTGCTCTGTTGATTGCCAAAGGCAACCAAGTTTTGAATAACTAAATGTATTAACTTGTCAATCACCCGCAAATATACGAGATTAGTTGTAGTCAAGTTTGATCCATAGGGAGCTTGGCTAGCTAGGTGCAAAATTGTTAAATTTCTACAATTTAGATCGATATTAATAAAAAGGTTGGTTTGGGATCAAGCCAACTTGAAAATATAAAAGAAATATAATAAAAGCACTAATAACTTGGAGAATGATTCAAATCAAGTCAAGAACCTTGGAAATGGGATTTCACTTCCACATCATAACCCAATAAAGAACCATGAATTCCATTTATACTAGTCAATCTTGAAAAGGGTAGGTTGTTGTCATCTACCAAAAACTTGTTCACTACCAAAGGAAAGAAAGTTTTAAATAATTAAATGTCTTAATTCATCACTCACCCACAACTATACGGGATCAATTGTAGTCAAGGTCCAACCACAAGGATGTAGGCTAGTTAGGCACAAAATTGTTCAATTTCTACAATCAATATCAGTTATAATAAAAAGGATGGTTTTGGATCAAACCAAAAAGAAAATATAAAAGAAAGATAATAAAAGAACTAATCACTTGGACAATGACTAAAATGAGATCAAGACAATCTTAGATATGGGATTTCACTTCCATATTATAACTAAAAAAAGAACCATGAATCCCATGTATACGAGTCAATCTTCACAAGGGTAGATTGTTGTCATGTAAATACATTTTCGGATGATATAAGATAGTCCTAACCTTATATAGCATTCCCATGCATATACACAGTTTTGAACTACAACCTAGAATCCTCAACATAATCCTACCCATTCCCATGGTCAAGGATATGTTGTCAAAATGGCTATTCCCTACCTCTTACTATCTCTTCCCAAAAAATAATAAGAAGCATAAATCATGTAAATATGATGGTCAGCCATTCATACAAGAAAATAAAAACCATAATTCATTTTGAAAGAGAAGATTAACTAATACCAAACATGAAATTTGAGTCCACATGAGTCAGGACATGGGAGATACTCTCCCATGTGCAGAAAAAGGAGTTTGCTCACTCATGGTGAGAAAATACATGTACAAATGATAATCCATTAAATGAAACAGCAGTAGAGAGAGGAATAACAAATAAATCTATAGGAGTGATGAAGAAATGGAAATCTCTGAACTAGGGATGGAGATTCATCTCGGCAACACTCCTCGCTTCATCAACCTTCTCTCTATAGCTTTAGAATGGAATGGAGAAGAGAAATGGAGTCTATAATGGGTTCTATCCAGTGAAACCCTAGCTTTCTCTACAAAATCTCCACTCCACAGCTCCAAACTCATCTATGGTCACAAAATGCTCCAAATGATACTTTATCCACTTCCCAAAGGGTGTGGTTAGTTATGTATTACAAATAAGCATCTATTTCCAAAACTGTACAGAAAATATGCTTCACACATCATGTATGGAAGTCAACTTGCCATGTGAGATTTAGTTTCTGCTTGACTCGGGATACGGTCACAAGTGATATGTTGTTTGGAGTGTCCACACAGTTTAAGGAAGACTTCGTGGCTAATTCTAGATTTTTTTATCCACATCATGTAGCTGGGTCACACGTCGTAGCTAGGCTTGACTGGGGAGATTATTGTTTGAGAGTCACACGCTATGTGACTTGCTGTCTATTGAAATGAAATCCAAAATTTGGGGAAACTTTGGAAATCCCAAATAGATCCAATTTCGGTAATTTTTCCTTCAGTATGATCGAAATATAGAGTACCTACAATTCAAACCATGTCACAAGTAAGATCAACAAGAACCAAACATTCTGTCATGAATGAGAGTATAAATATGGTTAAATTGAGTGAAACGTGTAACAAAATGGTATGATAATGTGATATGACTTGTGTACATGACATCCCCCTAACCTTGAACCATTTCTTGTCCTCAAGAAAAGGAACTGGATATATGGCTAAAGATAAACAGATGGGAAAAAATCACATCCATACGAATATAAATTGACAAATCCCAAAATGGTGGTTTTTCATCATTTAGATATGTAACTAAACATGAAATTAATATTAACTCTCAAGATTGGATTTTAAGTTCAAATAGAAATTCAATTTTCTTTGAAAGAATCAACTGGAGAGAAATTATTACAAACAATATGACATATCCAACAATATGATAATTTCCACAAAGCTTAATGACATGCAATGAGAATTCCTTCCTAAGTATCCATCTTCTTATAGTAACATTGTTATTCAAGAAACAAAATCAATTTAATTTCAGTGTGCGATACTCAGTTGCAAGTATCGGCTTACGTGCTCATGGAATACCATTTGGGGATTTATTTCCCTCTTTCATACATAATTCCCAACCTTTATTGGGTTGGTGGAAATGTGGGTGAGTTGGCCATCTTTTGTGGGATTTGGATTTTCAAATGAAGATTAGAATTTCCCTTTTTATGTGATTTGGGCTCAACTTTGGAACCGCACATTCTTGTGCTAACTCATCCTCCCCCATAATCTCAAATCATGCGGGAAGATATTCATTTTGTAAAAAAAATCAAGTCGATCGGTGAAAATGCATTATAGGGTTGGATATGTCATCTTATTTCTACTCAAAAGCTATAAAGTTGAGAAATTCAAAGCAATTTAATCATTACATGGTTTGAGGACATGTGTGGGAGAATTGCAACTCATGTTTAGCTAAATACCTAAATATGGAGATTAGCCGACATAGTTTTAAAAAAAACAATTAGAATTATTCATGTCCAATTATTATCATATAGCCATTATCTTACTACAATTTGATGGTTCAATCTGTAAGGAAAATTGATAAAAAAATCACTCAATAATCATGAAAGAATGTGAGATGAAATGCAAAACATTCTAACAACAAACTAAATGACATAAGAAAATGACTTTAGCAAATGACAAGAAAAGTAAAACTAAAACTACTAGGTGCTTGTACCCCCCCCAGATTGAAATTTATAGCATCCTCATTGCTCATAACAAACTCAAAGGGTGTACAACTAGATACCTTAGGTGCATCAGAAAGGGGGGTCAAAACCCTTCTGGGGAGACTGGAGGTGCTCTGGAAATAAGGTGGGGTTGATGATATCCATGGAGGAGGAAGGTTCCAGAGGCAGAGATGGCTATGGAGGATAGCCATAATGACCTGAGAGATGTGCTAGGAATTCATATTGGACTCCATGGTGTGGATGTTAGCAACATTTTGGGATATATCGATGTACTGTTGGGAGAGTTGATAGATGTGGGTATCCTTATCATCAAATATGTGATGAACATACCCATAAAGTTGCCTCATGTCTGGGTACCTCCAAATGAAGTTTGTCTTGGTACTCATGGAAGGAAGTGGTGGAACATCAACTCTTAAAGAGGAAGACTTGGGCTATGTACCTACAGAAGATCCTTCATTTTGAAAATACTTCTAGTTGGCTTAGTTGGCTTTGTCTTTGAGATTTGTGATTGTAGGGTTTGGCAACTAGATGGCAGAGGATTTTTGGTGGACCTTATGGAAAAAAAATTCCATTCTTATCTTTGCTATACAAGATAGATGAAATGAGAGAATCACAATTGACATATCCCCCATCTAGGTGACCAATAGTGGACAAATCAAGCTTCAAGGCAATAGCAAGTTTGGTGATCAAGCCCCCTGTCATGATGCCTCCTTTTGATTCTTTCTGGATCTTTGGATTCATGAAAGAAAATGATACTCGGTGTTTACATCACAGTTATGAAACTTAGCGCATAGGAAAAACAAATCCAATTTATGAACTACACCTTGTGTTTCCTTCTGTGCGAGAACACATGCTGAAAAGATAGTGAATATAGTGAAGAATCGTATTATGAACGTGAGACACTCTAGCATTAGTAGGATAGTAGAAGGTATCTTCAGTTATTCGGCTCTAGAAGGTGTTGGGCACAAATTCCTTTGGCATGATGATACTGCCATCATAATCAAATTTCATAAAGTTGCAACATTATTTGAAAGTTAATTTAAATGGTTTCTTCATCAATCTAAATGAAATCAGACCAAAAATCTCATGCTTATCAGACTAGTCTTCTTTAGATTTGAAGGTCATCAAAAACTCATAAGTCAGGTGAGGGTATGTAGGGATGATATTCATGTAGCATAGACATAAATCAAGAAAGATGATATAGTCCCTAGCTTCATTGAGAATACCTAGCCATTCCATATTGTTGAAGTGTGTAAACTTGTTTGAGACTACCTGATGAAAAGCAAGATGGTGGAAGATGACATTGTCCTTTGCATTCAGTGTGAAGTGCGCCATGGAGATGTTGAGTTCATCTGAGGAAGATGGCTCGGTATCGGGGTGGCTCTCTTGGCAAATATCCTTGTTCTTAGTATTTTGACAGTTGTCAGGTGAGTTGACACGGCATAACAGTTCGGTCACACACTGTGTGACTAGATTTCTTTCTTCAATGTTGCCCCGATCAAACATAGTGCTTGTTGATCCCTTATGGCGTGTTGTCATGACATGTTGTTATTCTGGTCTGAGAAGGGGCAAGTTGTGGATGGCTTGTCTATGTTAATACAAGGCTTCTTGTTATTGAGTTGGTATGGCTTGCGATGTGGATGATGGAGGCTTGGAGTCTGGCACGTCGATTGATCCTCTTGTTCGGCCAATTTGGAAGATCATAAGTGGTGGGTGATGGCAGCAGTCGAGGATTATGGGCACTCGAAGGCAGCGGCATGAAGAGGATATGATGCTTCACGATGGAGAGAGGTTGGTAGCACCAAATTGGCAGCACTGGGAGAATGAGTGGAGAATTCAAGTGCATGGCATGGGGTCAAAATTAGAGGGGTTTCTAGAGGTGCATCTACACAGCGTGAGAGAGAGTGAAATGAATTGGTTAGGGTTTGGGGTCCTTTAGTCGTGCACTGACATGGCATAACATGATGTAACATGCTGAAACCCCTAATTTCTATCAAATATTTGAACTCCTTCTTGTGGAAGTAACCCGTCATGGATGAGGGACACAGTCCGTAAGGGTGATTCCCTACTCCTTTTATGAATTTTTGTCCAAAATACTCATATGGCATGTATTATGACCACACAGCCTAAGACTTGTTTACTGTGAAACTTGGCAAACAAAAATCTAAAATGCATATGCCATGGTTCATGCCTAAATGGCATAAGGGATGAATTATGTGGAACTTCAATTTCCATCAAATAATTCCACAGGGCATGTGTATGAGGTCATACATTGTGTTGTTGAAATTTTTGTAGAATTGAATTTATTTGATCTTATCCATGGTGTTATTATCCCACATGGGGCTAGGAGTAATCCATGTGAAGTTTTGTAAATTCAAAAACCAAGTTACATGTTGTTTGGAGTGTTCCACACATTGTGTAATAGTATGATCTTTGCATATGTTTGTCCTCCTTGCTTTTTCTGATAGAAGCAATCATCACCTGCAAAATGTGAATGAATACATCAACATTCCCACATGAAATTAATAGGTTTAGCATCATGAAGTGTTATTCTAAAATAAAAACTATAACTAAGATACATTCAAAGGAAAATTACTCAAAACAACTATCTAAATGTGAGGACATCTCCCACAAAGGCCTTCCATTTAATGTTTGGAAGTAGACTTGTTTATTATTCAGTAGAATTCTATGAGGGAGCATGAGGCTCCCGATTCTATTTTCACTCCTTTAGTGTAAAGCTTGCAATGTTGTCCATTGACTTTGAATGTTGATTGCTTACCCTACAGCTCACCATCTCGTATGGATAAACTTTCAAGACCAAGAAATATCCTGACCACTTGGATTGAAAATTCCTAAGAAAAAACTCCAGTCTTGAATTAACCAACAGCACCTGGTCTCCTTCAACAAAATCTCTTCTTATAATCTTCTTATCATGTCATACCGTTGTTTGCTCTTTATAGATCTTTGCATTTTCATATGCATCAAGCCTAGGCTCATCTAGTTCTTTAAGTTGTCATAGACACTTTTTACCTACGTTCTTCATGTCAAAATTAGGGAACTTGATGGCACATAGGGCTTTGTGCTCCAGTTTCAAAGGAAGATGGCATGATTTTCCATAAACAATCTTGAACGGTGTGGTACCAATAGTTGCCTTGTATGTAGTAAAAAATGCCCAAAGAGCATCATCTAACTTTAGGGACCATTCTTTCCTTGAGCTTAAAATAGTCTTTTCAAGAATGCTCTTCAGTTGTCTGTTAGATACTTTGACCTATCCATCCGTTTGAAGGTGATATTGAGTAGAGATTTTATGTGTCATTCCGTACTTGGTGAGAAGACTTTTGAACTATTTCTCACTCAAATGTGTCCCTCCATTTAAAATCATGTCTCTTGGAACTCCAAAATGAGGAAAAATAACTCTTTGAAACATCTTAAGTACCAACTTAGCATCCAGAGCTTGGGTAGGAATAGCCTCTACCCACTTTGAAACATAGTCACAGGAGACCAAAAATACTTGTTACATAAGAGGATTGGAAGGGTCCCATGTAGTTGATACCCCAAATGTCAAGTACCACAATCTCTAGAATGGAGTTGAGAGGCATCTCATCTTGCTTTAATATCCCACCATTTCTTTGGCACTTGTCACGCCCTTTGACATAAGCATGGACATCTCAAAATAAGGTTGGCCAATAAAATCCAGCTTGAAGAATCTTTGAAGTTTTCTTTCTCCCCCAAAGTGACATCCACAGGAAGAAGAATGACAGTCAGGCATAATGTTTAGGGTCTACTCTTCAGCTACACACCACTGGATCAGTCCATTGGTTCCTTGTTTGAACTGCATTGAGTCATCATGTAAGAATTTCATCTTTTGTTGATAGGTAAGTGTGACAACCTCAATATTATATCTCCTCTATTGTACTCCTCATCTCTAATAAAGTGTCTTTTACTCATTTTGGTATTAATTTCATTATTGGATAGTTGTGATGTTCCAATTTGGCAACTACCATAGTCAATTATGCAAAGTACGACTTCAATTTGTACTTTTAACCAAGTACATTGCTATATCATGTCACCTCCTTGTATCTAATTTTGAAACTAATCACCATAAACCTTTGGCTTTTTAATATGTATCATATTGTAGAAGATTCAATTACGAATCCATAAGAACAAAAATCACCCAAATCGGACATCCAGAGCCCAAGTTATGAAGTAAAGAAGATTGGCCCAAATTATACTCGATTAAATCTTTTCCTTGTCTATTGAAACTCTATGAGCCGAATCTGGGTGGCGTGCAGCCCAACATCCGCCACCCTCTTTGGGGGAAGCCTTAATCTTCTCCTCCTATCATCTGTCAGATCTTGGATCCATGAGATCTAAGGGTTGGGGACCCGTCCCCCCTACTTCCATACGCACCACCGGCGCAAGAGGTGTTTCCGCAACCTAGCCACCCCATGGCGCTCACCATAAACCCCTTTCCTCACCCTTTTCGACGATTGAAGATATATTCTCACCATACTCGACCTCCCTAGGTCATTCCCCATTCTTTCCCCTCTCGTTCGCACACCCCAGGTCACTCCAGCGCCCTTCTTCTTCTTCCTCCATCCGTGGCGCTGCCACCAAGAAACCCACTTGACGGGCCGTCACAGCGCGAGATTAACAAACCAACGGCTGCGTCAAGCCTTGGGGATGGCGACCGACACCTCGATCAGTTCCCCCACTGCCTCCAGTGCAGCATGCGTGTGACTCCGGTGAGCTCGACTTGGCCAGTCGCCGCAGCCGACTGGCCTCGCGTAGGCAGGCACCACTAGATTGTGGCCGAACCACGATGCTCCCACAAGCAGACGGCCCAGATCCCTTGCACGATGTTATAGGTAATGCCCCATTTTAACATAGTTCTAAAAGAAATGTTGTAAAATCAATAACGCCCTCATCTTAAGGCCAAACATAGCAAAATTATATATCAAATCGATCATCTCAAAAAGATCTACAACATGAGAATGGTTTCAGACCCTGAATCTTCTTCTAAACATCTGATGATGCTAGATATGTGATCTTTGACTTCTTTGACCATGCTTAATGCACAATGGTGATGAATCTTGAATATTTGATGTATACATACCCTCCTAACCTTGAAGTCAATAACTTTTGTACATATTGATTTTAATGGGAGTCATCATCATCCCTATTTCTTATACATTACTCTATTTGTAGATATATACCAGTGTTGAGATTCTAATGATGTACCCTACCCTAAATTGATAATCTGGATACTTAAGATGAAATAATATCTAATCAACCCCAAAGCAGTAATATATGTCTCTTCTTGACCTTAACATCATCCCTAGCATCCTCCTTGCTATGGTTGTTTCTTTTGACATCTAATGCATGTATATGCCCCTATTATGTGAATGTTTGATTATACTTTGAACCAATGTTGGGTTGACCTAACCTATGCATGTCTCTATGTCTTTATGTTGCTGATCTTGACCATCCTTGATGCTTGGTCACCTTGAATTGATAATCTTTTACCTGGATTACCCTATTATGAGTCTTTGATCCTTTAATGTACTAAGGAACTTGAACCTTGGAATGGTCATATGTAATCCGTGGAACCTTAGAATGATATGAAACTCAAACCACACCATCATGATGACCTCTAGACCAGTACAATATCATATAATGACCTAATAAGCAACTTGGAACCCACCTTGGACAAAACCTTAAAATGCATCTAATTAGGGTTAATGATGCGAATCTAATGCATATATGTAATCTTATTGTTAATACGGTTGGCTTATGATCTAGATGGTAATGGAGATGTTAAGTTAAGAATCTCTGAATCAGGTATGGGCCTTATCTAGTTATATGACTACCGCTTTCTTGCTTGAAAAGACATATATTGTATGCTTGTTTGTCTATTTTTCTCAAATATTCCCTTATAGTATTGCTATGTGTTACTCAATGTTTGCCACGTCAGTTTTATAACTTGAACACATATATAGATAGAACTCCATTATAATATTGATTGATAAAAGGGTTAGTCCTTGGCTATGGCCTTGAGGTCCCTCTCGTATAAAAGGGTTAGCTAAGCTTGAGCACCCTTACGGACCCTTCCGACGGGAAGATGGTCAAAGGCCTTAAACATGCTTGATATTGTTGGTATAATGGAGTGAAATGACATAAAATATGGTTTCACTTTTGTTAAACAATTAACATGTTTATTCTTGTTCATTTAGTCTTGAAATCTTTTCGAAATTATGCAAATCTTATATATATGTGTATCTTTCTGCCCCATACTCAACACCTCGTGTGTTGACCCATTTCTCGTATGTTGTTTTTAGGTTCAGAGATGGCTAGAAAGTCGAAGGGCTTGGTGAGCTATGCTAGGTGTACTTGTTGTAAGATCCAGTTTTTAGTGCACATGAATGACTTGTACCTTGACTGTGGAAATATGTAATTGAATTCATGAATATAATGCATTTTGTATCATATATATTTGTTGAATGTTAAGACTGTGTTGGTGCCTTTATCTTGTTATTTGTTCATGTGTGCTAAGCTTTACGCTTCCGCATTTCACCTTTGGTATACATTTGGTTCATGGGACTGGGATTCTGGTTTTGTGACAGATGGTATCAGAGCATGAACAATAACTACACCAAACATTGCTCACATGAAACACAAACTAAACTCACCTTACATCTCAACCCTAGATACTTAATAATATGTCCTTTGTGGACTAGGTTGACTTAGCCTCTAGGTTAGAACCTAGATGTTCTAGACCTAGGTGTAGACTTGTGTAAATTACCTCCCTTGACATGACTCGCGACATGTGCTTAGGATGTCTACACAAGTGTGCACCATGTTCTTGCTAGTTCTCTAGGTGTCATGATACTAGACTGCCTCACGAGTGTGGTAACTCGTTTTGGTTTTGGTTTTATTCGAATGGAGTATGGTGGTTTTCATCGCCTATTTAAATGTTGGAGAAAACATATTTCAAATATTATTATATGTACATATGAAAATGTTACCACACCCAGAAAGGCAGTGAGTGTCTATGTAACCTAAGAGAAAGAGATGTAACATCAAGTCTAAATAAGAGTTTAGATGATAGTTTTGGTATCTAGAGTTGTCTAGAGCCATGATAAAGGTTAATCTCGTGAGTATCATAGATAACCTAAGATTGTGATGATAATGCTAATGATGTTAATGTCGATCTCGATGTTGATGTTGATGTTGATGTTGTTAATGATGTTGATGACGATAAGACCCCAGTTAGTCCTTGAGAGGGTCAAGTAGTTTGATGATATGGAAGGATTTTGATCATGCAACCCTAGATAGACCTAGCACCTTTTTGATACATATGACT
Organism: Alisma plantago-aquatica; assembly: GCA_963693085.1. Taxonomy (NCBI): domain Eukaryota; kingdom Viridiplantae; phylum Streptophyta; class Magnoliopsida; order Alismatales; family Alismataceae; genus Alisma; species Alisma plantago-aquatica. The sequence continues at coordinate 560,117,854 of OY856412.1, forward strand.
TGATTGATGTACCTAGTTTTGTACGTGCTGAGATATGATATGTGACATACATTTTGAGACCAAAATGGACCTCAATCTCTTTACAATGGAGGATCTCTAGCATGGGACATATGAATAGGGTGACCTTTTGATATGAGTCAACCCACCTCGGGAGAAGGTTAGAGATCTAAACTCCAAAATATTTGAAATGTTGAAAAATATGAATGATGAAATACTTGATGATGAGTCCCGAACTAGAATACTTCTAAGTATATGAGATAAGTCGCCTAGTTCATGGTCTCTTGAAAGTGTTGAACCATAGATTTCCTATGAAAATATCTAACCCTAGAGAAAGAGGCAATTGAATATTTGATGCTTGCTATATAGGTGAGGGAGATGTCCCAAGACCCTAAGATGATGTATACGATGTGTGATTCCATGACGAGCCTCATAGTCGGGTTAGTGATTATATATAAAGGAATCTAGTGGTTACCCTTAATTCTCAGAAGATGGGTAGAAATTTGTGTTACAGGTAGAATATTGTGGTTAACATGTTTTGTTTGACACACATATGTCGTAGCTTGAGTGGCTTGATCTTGTGGAGCTGTTTCTAGATATAAGGGAGAGAATTCAAAAACATTGACATTGATGATGATGTTGTTCCTGGAATGATGTTTGATACATGAAGTATCTCACTTATGTTTAAAAACTTGAATATGCATGATAATCCACTCTCATAAGCTAGACCTAGTATGAAATCAAACTATACATAAAAGATGTAGCCTTGAAGTCATGAACTTGATATGATGATATCTAGAGATCTTACCTTGAATAATTAGGGGTAACATGCCTAATATCATACCTAAATGAAATTAAATCAAACTTGATATGACATTGCTCTTGGGATGATAACTCAAATAAACAAGATGAATGCATTGCTTAAATTCAGATCCAAAATGAGAAATGATGAACATGATTGGGTAAAGTTGATAGAATTTTGGGGAGAAATTTAAAACATGCATGAAATCTAGTATAATAATGCAGTCTACACGTCCTGTGGTGATCACTTTTGGAAGTCATGATCACAAACATGTTCACTTGAGAATTGATAAACATATATTTTGATAATACACCTTGGTCTCATATGGAGATATAAACAAAACCTTAGTGGAGGGATACTAAGGATTGAGAAAAACCTTAATGCCATAATGATGTTGTTATGTGATAAAACATGAAGTAACACATATATGATCGATATGAATACACCCTTGATGATGATAGCCTAAGTCTGTATCTCGTTTTGGGGAATGCCTGGACAACCATGGTTGAATAGCCAGACCCGATGGATCCTAACTTGATGCTTAACTTTAATCATGGATGAATTTCGCGGACGAAATTCTTTGTAAGGAGGAAAGGATGTGACAACCTCAATTTTATATCTCCTCTATTGTACTCCTCATCTCTAATAAAGTGTCTTTTACTCATTTTGGTATTAATTTCATTATTGGATAGTTGTGATGTTCCAATTTGGCAACTACCATAGTCAATTATGCAAAGTATGACTTTAATTTGTACTTTTAACCAAGTACATTGTTATATTATGTCACCTCCTTGTATCTAATTTTGAAACTGATCACCATAACCCTTGGGCTTTGTAATATGTATCATATTGTAGAAGATTCAATTACGAATCCAGCGGAATAAAAATCACCCAAATCGGACATCCAGAGCCCAAGTTATGAATCAAAGAAGATTGGCCCAAATTATACTCGATTAAATCGTTTCCTTGGCTATTGAAACTCTATGGGCCGAATCTGGGTGGCGCGCAGCCCAACAGCCGCCACCCTCTTTGGGGGAAGCCCTAATCCGCTCCTCCTGTCATCCGTCAGATCTTGGATCCATGAGATCCAAGGGTTGGGGACCCGTCCCCCCTACTTCCATACGCACCACCGGTGCAAGAGGTGTTGCCGCAACCTAGCCACCCCATGGCGCTCACCATAAACCCCTTTCCTCACCCTTTTCAACGATTGAAGATATATTCTCACCATACTCGACCTCCCTAGGTCGTTCCCCATTCTTTCCCCTCTCGTTCGCACACCCCAGGTCGCTCTAGTGCCCTTCTTCTTCTTCCTCCATCTGTGGTGCCACCACCAAGAAGCCCACTCGACGGACCGTCACAGCGCGAGATTAACAGACCAACGGCTGCGACAAGCCCTGGGGATGGCGACCGGCACCTCGATCAGTGCCCCCACTGCCTCCAGTGTGGCATGCGTGTGACTCCAGTGAGCTCGGCTTGGCCAGTCGCCGCAGTCGACTGGCCTCGCGTAGGCAGGCACCACTGGATTGTGGCCAAACCACGATGCTCCCACAAGCGGACGGCCCAGATCCCTTGCACAATGTTATAGGTAATGCCCCATTTTAACATAGTTCTAAAAGAAATGTTGTAAAATCAATAACTCCCTCATCTTAAGGCCAAACATAGCAAAATTATATATCAAATTGATCATCTCAAAAAGATCTACAACATGAGAATGGTTTCAGACCCTGAATCGTCTTCTAAACATCTTACAATGCTAGATATGTGATCTTTGACTTCTTTGACCATGCTTAATGCACAATGGTGATGAATCTTGAATATTTGATGTATACCTACCCTCCTAACCTTGAAGTCAATAACTTTTGTACATATTGAGTTTAATGGGAGTCATCATCATCCCTATTTCTTATACATTACTCTAGTTGTAGATATATACTAGTGTTGAGATTCTAATGATGTACCCTGCCCTAAATTGATAATCTGGATACTTAAGATGAAATAATATCTAATCAACCCCAAAGAAGTAATATATGTATCTTCTTCACCTTAACATCATCCCTAGCATCCTCCTTGCTATGGTTGTTTCTTTTGACATCTAATGCATGTATATGCCCCTATTATGTGAATGTTTGATTATACTTTGAACCAATGTTGGGTTGACCTAACATATGCATGTCTCTGTGTCTTTATGTTGCTGATCTTGACCATCCTTGACGCTTGGTCCCCTTGAATTGATAATCTTTGACCTGGATTACCCTATTATGAGTCTTTGATCTGTTAATATACTAAGGAACTTGAACCTTGAAATTGGCATATGTAATCTGTGGAACCTTAGAATGATATGAAACTCGAACACACCATCATGATGACCTCTAGACCAGTACAATATCATATAATGACCTAATAAGCAACTTGGAACCCACCTTGGACAAAACCTTAAAATGCATCTAATTAGGGTTAATGATGAAATTCTAATGCATATATGTAATCTTGTTGTTAATCAGGTTGGCTTATGATCTATTTTGATATGAGATAAGTCGCCTAGTTTATGGTCTCTTGAAAGTGTTGAACCGTAGATTTCCTATGAAAATATCTAACCCTAGAGAAAGAGGCAATTGAATATTTGATGCTTGCTATATAGGTGAGGGAGATGTCCCAAGACCCTAAGATGATGTATACGATGTGTGATATCCATGATGAGCCTCATAATCGGGTTAGTGATTATATATAAAGGAATCTAGTGGTTACCCTTAATTCTCATAAGATGGGTAGAAATTTGTGTTACAGGTAGAATATTGTGGTTAACATGTTTTGTTGGACACACATATGTCGTAGCTTGGTTGGCTTGAGCTTGTGGAGCTGTTTCTAGATAAAAGGGAGAGAATTCAAAAACCTTGACATTGATGATAATGTTGTTCCTGGAATGATGTTTGATACATGAAGTATCTCACTTATGTTTAAAAACTTTAATATGCATGATAAGCCACTCTCATAAGCTAGACCTAGTATGAAAACAAACTATACATAAAAGATGTAGCCTTGAAATCATGAACTTGATATGATGATGTCTAGAGATCTTACCTTGAATAATTAGGGGTAACATGCCTAATATCATACCTAAATGAAATTAAATCAAACTCGATATGACATTGCTCTTGGGATGATAACTCAAATAAACAAGATGAATACATTGCTTAAATTCAGATCCAAAATGAGAAATGATGAACATGATTGGGTAAAGTTGATAGAATTTTGGGGAGAAATTTAAAACATGCATGAAATCTAGTATAATAATGCAGTCTACACGTCCCGTAGTGATCACTTTTGGAAGTCATTATCACAAACATGTTCACTTGAGAATTGATAAACATATATTTTGATAATACACCTTGGTCTCATATGGAGATATAAACAAAACCTTAGTGGATGGATACTAAGGATTGAGAAAAACCTTAATGCCATAATGATGTTGTTATGTGATAAAACACGAAGTAACACATATACGATCGATATGAATACACCCTTGATGATGATATCCAAATTTTGCATCATGTTGTGGGGAATGCCTTGACAACCATGGTTGAATAGCCAGACCCGATGGATCCTAACTTGATGCTTAACTTTTATCATGGATGAATTTTGAGGACGAAATTCTTTGTAAGGAGGGAAGGATGTGACAACCTCAATTTTATATCTCCTCTATTGTACTCCTCATCTCTAATAAAGTGTCTTTTACTCATTTTGGTATTAATTTCATTATTGGATAGCTGTGATGTTCCAATTTGGCAACTACCATAGTCAATTATGCAAAGTACAACTTTAATTTGTATTTTTAACCAAGTACATTGCTATATCATGTCACCTCCTTGTATCTAATTTTGAAACTCATCACCATAACCCTTTGGCTTTGTAATATGTATAATATTGTATAATATTCAATTCGGAATCTAGCGGAACAAAAATCACCCAAATCGGACATCCAGAGCCCAAGTTATGAAGTACAGAAGATTGGCCCAAATTATACTCAATTAAATCTTTTCCTTGGCTATTGAAACTCTATGGGCCGAATCTGGGTGGCGAGCAGCCCAGCAGTCGCCACCCTCTTTGGGGGAATCCCTAATCCGCTCCTCCTATCATCTGTCATATCTTGGATCCATGAGATCCAAGGGCTGGGGATCCGACCCCCCTACTTCCATACGCACACTCGGCGCAAGAGGTGTTGCCGCAACCTAGCCACCCCATGGCGTTCACCATAAACCCCTTTCTTCGCCCTTTTCGACGATTGAAGATATATTCTCACCATACTCAGCCTCCCTAGGTCGTTCCCCATTCTTTCCCCTCTCGTTCGCACACCCCAGGTCGCTCCAGCGCCCTTCTTCTTCTTCCTCCATCTGCGGCGCCGCCACCAAGAAGCCCACTCGACGGGCCATCACAGTGCGAGATTAACATACCAACGGCTGTGTCAAGCCCTGGGGATGGCGACCGGCACCTCGATCAGTGCCCCCACTGCCTCCAGTGCGGCATGTGTGTGACTCTGGTGAGCTCGGCTTGGCCAGCCGCCGCAGCCGACTGGCCTCGTGTGGGCAGGCACCACTGGATTGTGGCTGAACCACGATGCTCCCACAAGTGGACGGCCTAGATCCCTTGCATGATGTTATAGGTAATGCCCCATTTTAACATAGTTCTAAAAGAAATGTTGTAAAATCAATAAATCCCTCATCTTAAGGCCAAACATAGCAAAATTATATATCAAATCGATCATCTCGAAAAGATCTACAACATGAGAATGGTTTCAGACCCTGAATCTTCTTCTAAACATCTGATAATGCTAGATATGTGATCTTTGACTTCTTTGACCATGCTTAATGCAAAATGGTTATGAGTCTTGTATATTTGATGTATACCTACCCTCCTAACCTTGAAGTCAATAACTTTTGGACATATTGAGTTTAATGGGAGTCATCATCATCCCTATTTCTTATACATTACTCTAGTTGTAGATATATACTAGTGTTGAGATTCTAATGATGTACCCTGCCCTAAATTGATAATTTGGATACTTAAGATGAAATAATATCTAATCAACCCCAAAGCAGTAATATATGTCACTTGTTGACCTTAACATCATCCCTAGGATCCTCGTTGCTATGGTTGTTTCTTTTGACATCTAATGCATGTATATGCCCCTATTATGTGAATGTTTGATTATACTTTCAACCAATGTTGGTTTGACCTAACCTATGCATGTCTCTATGCCTTTATGTTGTTGATCTTGACCATCCTTGATTCTTGGTCCCCTTGAATTGATAATCTTTGACCTGGATTACCCTATTATGAGTCTTTGATGCTTTAATGTACTAAGGAACTTGAACCTTGAAATGGTCATATGTAATCCGTGGAACCTTAGAATGTTATGAAACTCAAACCACACCATCATGATGACCTCTAGACCAGTACAATATCATATAATGACCTAATAAGAAACTTGGAACCCACCTTGGACAAAACCTTAAAATGCATCTAATTAGGGTTAATGATGAGAATCTAATGCATATATGTAATCTTGTTGTTAATCAGGTTGGCTTATGATCTAGATGGTAATGGAGATGTTAAGTTAAGAATCTTTGAATCAGGTATGGGCCTTATCTAGTTATATGACTACCGCTTTCTTGTTTGAAAAGACATATACTGTATGCTTGTTTGTCTATTTTTCTCAAATATTTCCATGTAGTATTGCTATGTGTTACTCGATGTTTGCCTCGTCAGCTTTATAACTTGAACACATATATAGATAGAACTCCATTATAATATTGATTGATAAAAGGGTTAGCTCTTGGCTACGGCCTTGAGGTCCCTCTCATATAAAAGGGTTAGCTAAGCTTGAGCACCCTTACGGGCCCTTCCGACGGGAAGATGGTTAAAGGCCTTAAACATGCTTGGTATTGTTGGTATAATGGAGTGAAATGACATAAAATATGGTTTCACTTTTGTTAAACAATTAACATGTTTATTCTTGTTCGTTTAGTCTTGAAATCTTTTCAAAATTATGCAAAGATTATATATATGTGTATCTTTCTGCCCCATACTCAACACCTCGTGTGTTGACATATTTCTCGTATGTTGTTTTTAGGTTCGGAGATGGCTAGAAAGTCGAAGGACTTGGTGAGCTATGCTAGGTGTACTTGTTGTAAGATCCAGTTTTTAGTGCACATGAATGACTTGTACCTTGATTGTGGAAATATGTAATTGAATTCATGAATATAATTCATTTTGTATAATTTATATTTGTTGAATGTTGAGACTGTGTTGGTGCCTTTATCTTGTTATATGTTCATGTGTGCTAAGCCTTATGCTTCTGCATTTCGCCTTTGGTATACATTTGGTTCATGGAACTGGGATTCTGGTTTCGTGACAGTAAGATCAAGTAGAAGATGCCCTATGGCAAGAAAGTTTGCCATGTCTACAAACTATGGTGCTTCTTATGTGTCAAAAGCATATAGCCTTTCAATGGGAAGGTAATCATCAATAGGAAGTGTATCCTTTGCATCTGTAGTCACTCTGGAAATGTGATCTGCAACATTGTTCTCAATTCCCTTCTTGTCCTTAATCTCAAGGTAAAATTCTTGAAGCAATAAGATCCAACAAATTAGTCATGGTTTAGCATCCTTCTCATTCATCAAATACTTGATGGTTGCATGGTTGGTATAGACAAAACTTTTGGATCCCACTTGATATTGTAAAAATTTGTTGAAGGAATATACTATGGCTAGCATCTTCTTCTTAGTGGTGGCATAGTTTATTTGGGCCTCATCGAGTAACTTATTGGCATAGTGGATAACATGCATCTTGTTGTCCTTTTGCTGACCAAGTACAGTGTTGGTGGCATATTCACTTATATCACACTTGGTTCAAAGGGTGCATCCCAATCTGGTTGCTGGATGATGGGAGCTGAAATGGGAGCATCCTTGAGCTTCTTGATGACAGCTTGATATTCATCATCAAACACAAAATCAACGTCTTTTGAAAGCAATGATCATAAGGGCTGGGCTATCTTGGAAAAATCCTTGATAATCCTCTTCTAAAATCATGCATGGTCAAGAAGTCTTTGAACATCTTTGACATTTGATGGGGTAGACATATTTTCTATTGCTTCTACCTTTGCCTTGTCAATGTCAATACCCTTTTTAGAAGTCACATGACCTAGAACTACCCTAGATTGTACCATGAAATGGAACTTTTCCCAATTTACTATTGGGTTTACCTTTTTAAAGCACTCAAGGACTTTAAACAGGTTAGACAAACAATCATCAAAAGAGTTCTCATAAATGCTAAAATCAAATCATCCACAAAAGCCTACATGGTACGCTCAATGAAATCAGAGAAAATAGCCATCATGCAACACCGTAAAGTTGTTGGTGTGTTGCAAAGACCAAACGGCATGAATCTATAAGCATATGTGTCGTAGGTGCATGTGAAAGTCGTATCTTCCTAATCTGGTGGATAAATTGGTATTTGAAAGAATTCAAAATATCAATTGAGATAGTAAAAGTAGGAATGATTGGCTAATCTCTCAAGAATTAAGTCAATGAATGGCAATGGAAAATGGTCTTAATGGATTGCCTTGTTTAGCTTTCTATAGTCTAAACAGATGTGCCATCATGTGGCTACATGCGTTTGAAGTAGTTCATCATTATCCCCTTTTAAAATAGTTGCACCTCCTTTTCTAGGTACTACATCAATAACACTCACCTAGGGGCTGTCACTTATAGGATGAATGATCCTTGCATCTTTCAACTTAAATTTTTTCTAATTTACAACGTCAAGCATGTTTTGGTTTAAATGCCTAGGAGGTTTTACACAAGGCTTGGCATCTTCTTCCAAATTAATTCTATGCCTGCAAATGGATGGTTTTATTCCTTTCAAATCGTCAACCAAATATCTAATTACTTCTTTATGAAAATGCAATTCACTGAGCAACTTGTTTTCTTGTTCATCTATTAAAAGCACTTATGGTGATAGGAGATGTATAATCAGGGTCAAGAAAAGCATACCTTATCCCTGGTGGAAGAGGGGCTTAAGTTCTATCTTGTTCTCCTTGGTAGGTTTGCAAGAGTCATCTTTCAATGATGGAACAACTTCATGGGGAAGATGTGGATTAGAATTGGAAATAGTGTCTAAAATTTCTATAGACATGGTGGTGTTCAATTCACTTACTTCACAGCAGTTAACAATGAAAATAGAAAAATATTTGTCTTCCTCCACAAACTTGTCAATACAATCAACTAGGAAGATGTCTTCTATTTTGTTTGGAGAGAATTTCATTGTTTCTTCTCCTACTCTAAGAGTGATCCTACCTTCCCATACATATACCATACAATTAGTTGTGTGGAGGAAAGGTCTTCCAAAAAGAATAGGATTGGATGGGACTTCACTCATGTCTAACACAACAAAGTCACAGTGAATAAAGAATTTGCCCACTTGGACAAGCACATCTTCAACAATTCCTCTTGGATACTTAATGGTGTGATCTTCCAATTGGATGGCCATCTTGGTTGGATTCATATCTCCAATGTCAAGTTGCTCCCATAGGGCTGATGGAATGAGGCTTATTTTGGCACCAAGGTCAACTAAACCTTTATCAAAATTTGTGTCTTTAATCTTGCATGGTAGTGTGAAGGCACCTTGATTGTCAAGTTTCTCTGGTAGTCTATTTTAAATGATGGAGCTCATCCTTTCATATATTATAATGGTTTCCACTTGATCAATTCTCCTTTTATTGGTTAAGAGGTCCTCTAGAAACTTTGTAGAAGTTGGCATCTTGGTAATGACTTCATCCAAAGGAATATTGACATACACTTTGTTGAGTTCCATAAACTTGTAAAACCTGACATCCTCCTTTTTGTGTGCAAACCTTTGCAAAAAGGAACAGTAGGCTTGTAAGATGGTTGTTCTTCAGTTGTATTTCTCTTTCTTTGTTTTTCTTTAGAATCAGCTTCTTTATCATCATCATCTTTCTTCTCATTTGGCGCAAGGGTAATGACATTTCCACTCCTTAAAGAAATGGACTTGCATTCACATGGATTCATCTCTGATTGGCTTGGTAGTGAACTGAAAGAGGCTTTTCGATTTCCTAGAGCTTGTTGTGCAATATGATTCTCTAAGATTGTAATATCCTCGAATTTGGTCAAATTTGATTCCAAAATATGAGTTCAATAATAATGCATTGAAATCCATTTTTAAGATAGTTCAAGATATGCTAAGATGAACTAAGGCTTCAATAAAGTCTAAGGGCAGAAAAAAATGTTGTATGGAACTAATATGTTTAGGTGAGGCTTCAATTGAAGTAATATGCATTAAATCCATAATTATAAAGGTAGTTAGGCTTTTGGACTCGTTACAGTGCCAATGCATGAGCTATGGGCCATGTAAACCCAGTCTAAGCCCAATTGGCCTGATAGAGTAACAAATAGATTCATGGGATCTAAGATAGAGAGAATTGAGTATTTCGTGCATAAATGAGATATAAAATATAGTATGAATTGATTAGTGAGGTAATTAAGAGATAATGAGCAAATTTCTAGAATATTCCAGAGCACTTAGTTCCCTAGACAATTAAATGAGCATTATCTAGTCTTTTCTTGGAAGCCAAGTATTTAGATACCAAATCACTATAATATGACCTAAAAGTTGGCATGGTACTAGATAATGACTAAAATAAGATAAATATTGAAATATTTATGTGTTTGTTTGCGACTTTAGTGACTAATTTAAGGAAATCCTTGCATAACAAGAAAAGGATACCTATCATTAGTATTTTGAAACCAATATTTACATGGTCTGATATTGGGCCAAAATAAAGGTACATTACAAAATTGGAGTGTATTGAATATTCCTACTGGCCTTTAGGATTTTTGGATGGTTGGTTACATTTTAGTAAAGTGGGGATAATATCATCAAATTATCTCATGTCACTCGAGAGGCATGACTTTAAAGATATACTCTAATGTGGCCTTTAATCCCTACCATTGGATGTAGATCTAACGTGCTCTGTGTTGTCTTCTACCTCATAGTAGAAGACCAGCGTAGGTTGGACTTTGTTTACAAGTATGATCTCCCTCTATCTATACCAACCACCATCGACCTAGATAACTATCCCTATATCTTTGTGAAATTGAGATGAAATTAACAAGGCATAGAACTGCCATTATCTTGGTGAGATGAGATAATGCCCAAACTCAGGGCTAGTTATATCCCTGCGACTCAGAACGTGAGGGATCCTTAGCCACTCACACCTATATAAACAAATTGTATGGTTCCGCCCCACTTCCTGGAGCAAGTACACGCATCCAATTCCATCACAGACACCCTGACCCTAATCTTATGTCTTCAAGCTCCTACTCCTATGGCTGACTTCTCGCCCGCATAGAAACGGTCTTGCTGCACCACTGGTAAGGGGACGAGGGGATTCAGATTGGTATGGCAAAGCTCCCCTGCTCTTCAATTGCACCACCCAGGCTTAAGAAGATGAAGTCAACTACTCAGTTGACTAGATTCATGGCACGGAAGAAGCACAGCCATGGGAGAGGGGGAAGGAGATGACGACAGGCCAAATTACTCATCTACCCTTGGTTGTTGTTTCAAGTTAAAGGGGTCATAAAGCATTTTCCTCTGTTTCTTTTCCCTGACCATGTGGGTGCATGGTGTCGCTAGGGCGTGAACCCATTGGCTGCACCCAACCACGTGGATAATACCGAGAATGTAGTATTTACTGGAATGGGGTGTTGTGACTAGTCAATGGATGATTATCTTGTATTAATTCTAGTTAATTATTAGTAGCTCAGAACATATCGATACCATATATGAAATTGATCAAGAAGATGTGTAGAACACGAATAAAATATTTCCAAGGTCCAATTATGCTTCCTATCCCAAAAGTATATCTAATACATGTTTTGATGTGATTAATATAAAGGAAAACCTAGATTCCATTAATATGATGCTTAAATATGTAGATATGTTTATTTTGTGATAATAGTTGATCTTGTCATATATAATGGGAAATCCTTAGTGATGTTGAATAATTGATGTTTTTTAGATTAATAGTCATATACATGTATATTTAGGGTTTTGAAACCAATGTGGATATCTTTCTATGATTTTAATGCAAATAATATGATCTAGGTATCACTAATAATCTAATATGCTCAAGATGATGATTAGGGTTTCACCTAGTATATATAACTAGAGTTTGTAATCTTACAAATCATGACATGATGGAATTAGGGTTTGTGACCCTTATCCCTAGTCCTAACATGAGACAACCCTAAACCCTAGTTTAGGATTGAACCTAGATCTGATTAATATAATGTGAATACATGGTGACACATGTAATATGCATATTTCAGATAATGTTGATTGAGTGATTTGTTTCTTGGATGTTTGCATGCACTCTTAAAGTACATGAGATATTTGGCATGGTTTCTACAATGGCATAAGGTATGTGGCTATGCTTATGAATACATGTATCAAATTCCAAGTTTGTCGAGGTTTCTGGAAGAGATTGAATGAATGATAACTACTTGCTTGTTTATTTACTTCATGAAAATTATAAAGCCCCTATGAGTATCATGAAAGGTAAATAATTATGCTCTGAACCCTAGGTTAGACTAATCAAAGGGTAATACACACAAGTCCATGGATGGACAATGGTAACACATGAGATAGTATACCAAGTGTGGGTTGGAGTATGAGAGCAATTACTAGTTCATATGTATAGTTAAGAAATTGTTGAATATATGTACATGTGATTATTGGATGAACCCATGTACCGGTTTGGAAACATGCTGACTGTGTTTTTTTTGTCGGCATTTTAGGTACATGATATACTTGACTCGTGGTCATGAATTTAAAGATGGAATATATTAAAGACACTAAATTTAATCAAGGAGGATAAGATATAGTGATACTTCTTCTCATATGTATAAATTATTTCCTTCTATAAATTTATGTAACTCCCTAGAGGAGCTCATTATGCAATCATGTAAATATTTGTTCATTAGTGGAAATTATTTACTATTTTGTATTATTTGTTGAATCTGATCTTGGAATTTATGAGTAATGATCCTTGACTTTAAGGGCCTTTGGACACTAAAAAGTGCGGGTTGTTACATTTGGTATTAGATCCCAGATTTAGCAATTAATAGTTGATAGTTTATAATTTCAAATCATCTTTAGAAATGTAAGGGAAAAAATATTAAGGCATAATGTATCTTCTAGGTTTCTCATCTCAAATTTCATCCACTTCTCAACTCTTTTCTTAATAAGGCTCAAAAAGTGCACTTCCCTCCTCATCTCATGTTAGGGTTATGAGAATTAGGATTAAGGCATCCTCCACCAACAACAAAAAAGGGTATTGGTAATTAGAGAAGTAAATGTGGAAAGATGTAACTTGTAGTGTAGGTCCCTCTAGTGAGGGTAAACACTACAAATATATAAGTAGTGGTAAGCCCATTCATAGATGAAGGACTTGGATTGGGATAACCCATTAGGGTATGAAAACCCTAATGAGTCAAGGGACATCTAAAACCTCAAGATACATGGTGTAGTCCCTAACCCTAATCCTAGGTAATTGGATTAGAATGGGTTAAATAATAACCCTACCAACTAAACCCTAAGTAGGGTTAAATGAAAGTGGGAAAACTCAAACAGTTGGAGTAGTTCAATTTAGATACTCTAGTTTTCCATGCATGATACACATAAAGGGTGGGCTAATGCATGCATGATGTACATAAAGGGTTTGAATATAAATGAAACATTTAGGGTTGGTGTACCAACCCGGGGTGGGTCAACTCAAGAGTGGGAAAAGGACCTATGGGGGATGCAAAACCTTAGACCATGGAGACAGGTTGTGGCTAGAGAGCCTAACTACCTGATATGAGCCAAGAAGGCACCCTAGGTTAGGACCTTCCCTTGAAAGGTAAGTTGAATAAATCGATTTAAATATTGAGGTAACCTTAGTTGTCACCTAAAGGGTGGAAATTAAGGATATAAAGATGGAAGCACCTACATTATTTGAACCCAAGTATGCCATCTCTGAGGGACACAAGTGGTCAAACCCCAGATTGGGAAGACCAGTATGGCACCAAGCCCCAGAAAGGGAAGGTGGCCTAAGTTTATAGTGTGTACGACCAAGCCCCAGGTAGGGAAGGTCATGAAGTGGTCAAGCCTCAGGTTGGGAAGACCGGTATGGAACCAAGACCCAGGTAGGGAAGGTGGTTCAAGTCCACTGTGCAGATGTTTATGATACAGTCCCAAATAGGAAAGGTCACAGAGAGGTCAAGCCCTAGGTAGGGAAGATCGACATGGCACCTAGCCCAGATAGGGAAGGTGGCATGATCCCAATGTTGGGACTACAATGGATAATGTGTACTCAAGAGAGAGAGAGATGAAGGAAATTCAGGTCAAAAGAATTATATGAGAGGATAATGTGCTTAAAAGTTGTAAAGATGTGACATCTCAAAGAAACCAAGGGAAGGGTAGAGTCCTAAGTCCATAATGGATAAAGTGGGGTGTATTAAAGGTACATAGGACCAACAGGATAGGATATGATTGTGCCCTAAATGCACAAGACCATGTGGTCGGGAGGTAACAACTAGGTTTTCCCAAGTTCTATGGCCCAGGAGAGAAGCTACCTTCATGATGATCATGTGGCCCAATGGGTGAATGTGCGAGGTACTCCCTTGATGCATAAGGATGAGATCACTCCTAAGGTACATATACCCCTAGAGACCTCAAGGAAGTGGCTAAGGATCATAATACATGAAAATGTATATGTGAAAGAAAATATGTGAAGGCATGTAGTGATGATAGGAGTTGTGTACAAACTCAAGGGTGAAAAAAATATTTAACTTTATTACAAGCAAGTATATTTCGAGTCACGTTCGGTAATGATTCAACTTAAAATGTGAAGTGGAAAAATAATGTGAGGATATACCATCTATGCTCATGGAATGGAATGAACTTTGTGTTTGGACTGCAGTCAAATGTTTATTTCATCTTACTGTGGGTGTTAGACATTGGGTAGCCACATGTGATATAGGTAATTGGTATCTGAGAACTAATATCATAAGTTAAAATGTATGGCACAGTCTAGGGTTTGGAGGTGTTACGTCACCCTTATACGAGGAGGGGTGGTTAATAGTTTGAAACTTAGGTCAAAATGTAATCACCATGTGAAACTAAAATTACCAAGTGATAATGTGAAGCAATGAATGTGATTGAGAAAATAACCTAGATAAAACCTATCTGAGAAAGATTGCTATCCCTAAAGTAGGAGGCTTATAAGAGTTTCCTTCCACCTTAATCTGATTAGGTTTAAATTTTGGGGCAAAATTTCTTTGAAGGAGGGGTAAATGTAATATCCTCAAATTTGGTCAATTTTGATTCCAAAATATGAGTTATATAATAATGCATTGAAATACATTTTTAAGATAATTCAATATATGCTAAGATGAATTATAAATATAAGGCTTCAATAAAGTCTAAGGGCAAGAAAAAAATGTTGTATGGAACTAATATGCTTAGGTGAATCTTCAATTGAAGTAATATGCATTAAATTCGTAATTATAAAGGTAGTTAGGCTTGTGGACTCATTGGAGTGTCTATGCATGAGATATGGTCAATGTAAACCCAATCTAAGCATAATTGGGTTAATAGAGTAACAAATAGATCCATGGGATTTAAGATAGAGAGAATTGAGGATTTTGTGCTAAAATGAGATATAAAATATATTGTGAATTGATTAGTGAGATAATTAAGAGATAATGAGAAAATTTCTAGAAGATTCTAGAGCACTTAGTACCCTAGATATTTAAATGAGAATAATCTAGTCTTTTCTTGGAAGCCAAATATTCAGATACCAAATCATCATAATATGAGCTAAAACTTGGCATGGTACTAGATCATGACTAAAAGAAGATAAATACAAGTTTTGGAATATGTATGTGTTTGTTTGTGACTTTAGTGACTAATTTAATGAAATCCTTGCATAAAAAGAAAAGAATACCTATCATTGGTATTTCGATCCCAAGATTTTCCTGGTTCGAGATTGGGCCAAGATAAAGGTAATGTACAAATTTAGAGTGGATTGGATAATCCTACTGACCATTTGGGTTTTTGGAATGTTTGGTTACATTGAATTTATCTCAAGTCATAGGGGAGGAAGGACTTTAAAGATATACTCTGATGCAGACTTTAATCCCAATTGTTGGATATAAATCCAACACGCTCTGTGTTGTGTTCTACGTCACAATAGAAGACCAGCAGAAGTTGGACTCTGTTTATGATTATGATCTCCCTCTCTCTCTCTATCAGCCACCATCAACTGAAATAACTATCCCTATATCTTTAGGAAATCGAGATGAACTTAACAAGGCATCGAACTGTCATTATCTTAGAGAAGATGAAATAATTCCCAAACTCAGGACTAGATATATCCCTACAACTCAGAGTGTGAGGGATCCTCAACCACTCACACCTATATAAGCAAATTGTATGGTTTCGCCCCACTCTTTGGAACAAGTACATGCATCCAATTCCATCACAGATACCCTGGCCCTAATATTCTGCCTTCAAGCTCCTGCTCTTGTGGCTAACTTCTTGCCCGCATAGCACTGGTCATGCTGCACCACCGGTAAGGGGATGAGGAGATTCATATTGGGATGGCAAAGCTCCCTGCTCTTCAATTGTGCCACCTAGTCTTAGGAAGATGAAGTCAACTACTCAGTTGACTAGATTCATGGCATGAAAGAAGCACAGCCATGGGAAAGAGGAAGGAGATGACAACATGCCAAATTACTCATCTACCCTTGGTTGATGTTTTGAGGTAAAGGGGTCATAAAGTTTTTCCTCTATTTATTTACCCTGGGCACGAAGGTGCACCATGTTGCTAGGGCGTGAACCCATTGGCTGCACCCAGCTATTGGATCTAGGGCTCTAGAGGGGGCTGAATAGAGCTTCAAAAATTGTCACAAGATATATTAGACCTTCAAATTATATCAATCAAAACTAATAGATTAAGTGCAATTTGAAGTCCTAACTAACAAGCATAGCAATGATGAGAGAAAATGAAACAAGCACTTGGACAAGGTTGTTTAGAGTGGTTTCACCCTCCAAACTAGGAGAGAGTCAATCCACTACCTAGAGAGGTCAACCTCTAAGGATTTACAAGTGCTTTCCTCTATATGTTCACCAATAAGAGTTACAGCTCAAGACCCACCAAAGGACTTACCTATCCAATACAAAGAGTCTTCAACCTTACCAAGGACTTACCCACTTTGCAAGAGTTTTCCACCTTCTTCCAAGGACTTACCTACTCTTGTACAAGTCTTCAACCTTCAAGGGATTACCCACTCTTCTTAGATCTTTAGCCTTTGCCTTCTCCTTCACTTGGAGAAGATCTTCACCTCTTGTTCAACCTTGAAGAAGAATAGCAACAGCTCCACCTTCACTTGGAGTAGCTTGCTTCACCTTTGCTTCTTTGAAGAAAGGGGTAGGGAAGATGGAATAGAATGAGAGCTTTACAAGTACAAGGAAGTAGTTGTCTTACAACTATCCTAACTCACTTAGAATCACAAAATTTTATGTAAATGAGAGAGAGAAAGGGGCTCAAGGAGTTGCAACACACTCATCTATAGCAAGGACTTAGAATAGCATGAATGAGCAAACTTGGAATGAACTCCAAGGGGTCTATTTATAGTTGGGGGTGCTCCCTTGAGTGTGGGATCAATTGAGGGAAAAATATAGCCATTTTCCAAGTTGCAACAGATCTACTCTCGCTCAAAACAACTCATTAATGGTTATAATCACTTTTTATGTGTTTTCCATACAGTACATTCGGTCAAGTTCTAATAAAGGTAACTCAACCGATCCACTAAATGACAAATCCAATTTTCAAACTATCGGTCGAGTTTGTTTTGGGAAACTCGACCAATAAGCTAAAATTAGTTTTGCTCAGTGAGTCAGTCGGTTGAGTTCTGTGAGTGTGCAACTCGACCGATTGGTCTCTTTGGAAAATCCATCACTGGATCGGTCGAGTTTCCAACTCGACCGATGAACAGCCTATGATAGATTTTCTAAATTGACATTTTAGTGATCAAACATTCGAATTAAGTGTCCCTGGGTTTTTCTCGTCTTAGTTACAAGTCATATCATCAATATAAGTGATTATCAAAATCATCTAAGGTCATTTGGAGTGATTTCCCAAAACACGCACTTGCATTGCATTTGACTTGAACTTGAACAAGCTAGGGCTTGTGTAATTTGATCCTTTTTGTGTACCTAAAGCCTAAAATCAATCTTGAACAAACATATTAGATAATTTGGAATGGAATGGTTAAGTCATTATCAAAACATGGACAATGTAGAACTCTCAAGTCAACATTCTCCCCCTTTTTGACAATGAAAACCCATTTTTCAATCATAGTAAAAAAGATATGTAAAGTTATACCTTTGCCTTGTGAATTGCAAGGGGATTCAAGATTTGAACAATGTGAATTGCTCCCCCTCAATTTATGCTTACTTTACCTGCATCGTTATTTTATCTACACAAAGCAACATGACATATATATAATATATGGTCTTTTAGCAAGTCACATGATAAAGCATATAATGAACAAGTAAAGGATCACATAGGCAATAAAAGCAATATGGTTGAGCTTCAAAACATTGAACTTCTCTCCCCCTTTTGACATTATCAAAAAGGTAGGGGGTTGAAGAGCAAAAAAATGGGTCTTCTCCAAGCACATCCAAGCATACATCCACAAAATACAATCTCAAAGCACACACCAAAAGAGAGATGAGAGAAACAAGCAACCTAATTCATAAACAAAATATAGCAAACATGGCACCAACTCATGAGATATAGTAAACCAAAGAGTAAGTGTACAAAGGATTAAGATTACAACCCAGAAAGCATGTTCTTAGAAAAAACGACAAGCCAAAATGATGAAAGCTAGATGATTAAATAGTACAGCTCAGAAAATTTTCCCAAATGTTTTTAATACAAAATAGCCTAAAAAGATAGATATGATCAGCATCTAGACTAAAAACTAGACCAACTAAACATCTAAGCTATCTATGTCCACAACATCATCATCATCAGTATCAGAAGCATATGTCTCATGGTCATCATCTCTGTCTAAAGGTGTAGTAGAGAGAACAACATCGTCTTCATCACTGGAGGCACCAGCAAAGCCATCAGAGCCATCATCAGAAGCATCATCATCATCCTCATCAGCCTCTTCATCAGTAGCAGCCTCCTCATCAGTCTGGTTTGGCATCTCCTCAACAGTAAGAGAACTATAACCTCAACTGGGCCAACGGGCATTCTTCTCATCCCAAGACATGCAAAGAGCATGGAGCTCATTTGCTTGTGGGAAGGAAGGAGAATAATTACCAAGACTAGCAAGCAGAGTGGCCAAGTGGCTAGCTATTAGAGGTAGCACACTAGTGGTAGATCCACCAATAGTAGAGGGTGTAGCAGTGGAAGATGCAGGTGAAGGGATAGGGTAAAAGTGATCATACGCAAAGGATGCATAGTCACCTCCTGGGTAGGGTTGGTAGGCGGGATAAGGGTGGGCATAGGATAGGTTCATGTTGGACATGATGGAACATAGGTCCTAATACAGGTGCTCCTGAACCTGAAGGTTGTATGCCTATTGATGTATCATGTAGCCCATAAGGGTTTCATTGGATACATGGAACGAGGCACGGGTGGGTTGGGTAGGCTGAGGTAGTGGAGGTTCTCAGGTAGAGGCATAGGTAGAGGCACCAGGTGCAGTAGAGGATAGGATACACACTGACTTATGAAGTGTGGTCTCACTGATGCAAAATCCTTTCTGGGTAGGTTTGTAGTGCAGGTCATGGAAAAGAGATTTTTCAATGGCAAGTTGGAATAGACCACAGATCAGGGTTGTGTAGGGTTGGTGGGTGCCATGGGTGTTCTTGCTTGATTCAAAGCAGGTCATATGATGGAGAACATATCTCACCCACTTGACTCCTATGTTCTTTAAGAGATAGTACATAATTATCGTAGTGTTTTTTGAAATTTCAGTCTGATTTTTCTAAAGATGAATATTGCAGTTAACAACTAAGGCAAGTATGTGTCTCTTGAGGTCTAAGCCAGGGGAGGGAAGGGTGCACTTATTACTATAAGGGAATTAAGGATTCTTCAAGAACTTATGAATATCAGGGAGAGTAAGATAATACTACTTGTAGAAGGCCTCAGTCAAATTACTTGGGATAGTCCTTACGACAGGTGTCATTTATTGGTATAGTATGCCCAGAGAGAATCATATGATGATTGCAATGAGGCTTGTGATACTTGATTTGATAATAATAAATGCAATTTTCGTCTTAATGTTTTAACTATTTTGAGATAATAGTATAACATGTTAGATGTCTAGAGAGTGATAATACTCAATGATGTATGTCTTCAAGTATGTGACTTGAACAATGAGATCAAACGGATGTTAAGAGTATGTACATTTTTAGTATTGTCCCTAGTCGGTTGTTATTATGGAAATAACCATAGACATCAATAACATAAAGGACTAGAGTGTGTGTTGGTTGATGACAGAATCTCATTAGTCATGATATATGATATCAAACCAAGCACATAGATACATGTTAGAAAATTGTGTATCGGACAGACCCACTATAAGAGTGATGCCTGGAAACCAAACTTGGTTAGTCACGATCATATCTTATAGTATTGGTGGTGACTATGGTTCTTAGACCTGAAATCCTACACTCATCACATGTGGTTGGGTACACTTTGACATCATCAAACGCAGTCCTAAAACATGGGTTGTTATAACGGTGACAATTGTGTGACTTTGACACATGAGGACTTGACTATGAGTGATAGATATGGGATTTGACCCTGCTAAGGGAGTGTGATATCCTAGCCACTTGAGGAGTGAGACTGAGAAATGCATGGCCATGCACATGTCAGTCAATATATGATATTGAGCTTGCATATATCTCAGACAGTCTACTCTGAATCAAGAAACATGGATTGAATGTTTGTATAGGATGACAAGTCCATTCCTCGAGTTCAATCCGAATATCTGTGATAAAGGAACTATACATTCATTGTAACACCAATAATAGATTGTAGGTTGAAAGTTATTCTCCAACTTTCCTCTTCACTTGGGTAGCACTGATGTGCAACTAGGCATCACTCTTTGTTTGTTAAGTCATAAGTAAGTTATGGAAATTCACTGCCAATGTGAAATGGAACCTATTGGGTCACACAGATATGATTAACCTAGAAGAGGATTTTATCCATGAATGATGTTTAGATTGACTACTAAAGTATTTAGGTACTCAATTAAACATTCAATCAATAGACTTGACTCAGAATCATTAAGTTCAAGTGTTGAACCAACTGATTAGAGTGTCAGATTGATTGAGAACTGCATTGACTGAGCTCTGCACAACCTGGACCACCAACCGACCAATTCACTAGGTGAACCAATCGGCTCATGGTTAGTGAAATGATCAGTTCACACTGGTGAACTGATCGGTTCACATGGACCAAACGAGCAGGTGTTGAGTTTCCCGGTTTGTGAGAAAAGATTTTTATTTCACTTGTTCAATTCGATTGGGACAAGAATTAATCTTTGTGTTAATTAGAAACGAACAAGTAAAATCAATTGTGGGTAAGTCTGGGAAGTGAAATTACTGATTCATTGGGTAAATCAATTGGTTCACCTACCCAAATGACTTGTTAAGTTATGAATCAATTGGCTCACTTGCCCAAATGATCGGTTCAGTTGTGAAATGATCAGTTTGCCTACTGCAATATAATCAGTTTGTGGAAAAATCTAGACCCTTCTACTCCCACATAGACTGGGAACCCTAACCCTGCCCTCTACTATAAATAGAGGGGTGCAGGGGGCTTCTCAAAACATGCAACTCAGAACATCAGTTGCTCTGCAAAGTTGTTTTCCTCTCTGGTTATGGTACCCGATAGAGCCCAAGAGAGTTCTACCCATCCAGGGAGGAATAGAAAGGGAAAGACAACTACAGAAAAATGACTAGTGGTGGGAGAGTGTGTTGATGACTAGTAAACACTGACAGAAGGGACGACTCCTTCTAGTTTGTCCATCAGGATGACTAGAGTTCCTAGTGGTCCGTGTGGACTATCTATAGAGGTGGGAGATTTTTGCCGCTCAGGAGGATGACTATCAACCACAGTTCAGGTCAAGGCCAGGAGCTGCAAAGATGTCATCAAAGACTAGGTGGTTGAAGGCCGCACTAGTTGCAAGGTATTGTCGATGAGCAAGCCTTAGGTTTAGGTATATCTTGCTAAACCATTTTTCCTATTCCATAATTGTTGATGCAATCTTCTGGTCATGGGTTTGTGGTTAGATAAATTTTTTTTATGCGGCCTATTCTGTCCCACAAAACCCAATAGTGGTATTAGAGCCAGGTCAATGTAATATGTTTTAGGATTAATCAGTATGATCATATTTTGCTTTTTCACCATTTATTGCATGCGATGTGAATACTTGAACTGGCTAATGTGCATATCCGATTAACACCACAAATCCCTATATACATATATGATACGGTATATATATGGAATCGATATGTGCCGCCCTAAAATGGTTTTGATGGTGGATGTGTAGTGTGGTTATGGTATATAAACCCTATGTGTGTGCTTGGTTGGTTCTGGTTGTTTGCATCTTGGTCTATGTATCGAGTCCTTTCTTCTATTCTAGATGTAAATCGAGATAACTCATGCCTTCTCTTCTACCTTGGCTCCCCCCAAATGTAACTCAGGGTTTCCCAAAGAAATATGTAAAAGTAGGATAGTTTTATTTCTTGTTATGTCAAAGAACGGTGGGTGCCCAGATGAGTGGTTAAAGGACTGAGACAACCAGATGATGGTGTGAGATGAGTAGTTGGTGGACTAATGAGGAGCACGACGAACCAATAGACCGATCGTCTGGAGGTGCCAAATGATTAGTTGGTCACAACCAACCGACCGGCCAGGAGGCGAGTCGATTAGTCACAGGATGAGATGATCAACCCGAAATGGCCAAGCACAGATATTCATTAACAACATGTTGTTGCATGTGATATAGACCTAGATGACCATAATTCCTTGTGGCTCAAGGAATTACAAATTGGATGGCCATAATCGTTGCTTTATCACTTCACATGTTTTCTTGTGAGATATAGCATGTGCATGATACGTACAATATATGTGGTGATTGGATAGGTATATGTATATAAATACCAAACCCCTCAATATAAATATTAAATTTAAGATTCCTTCTAAAAGCAGCACACATGAAAAACTTGATCGACTAAGTGTGAGCACGCCCTAGCGTGGTGCACCGTCTATCTTGTGGAAGTGTGATGGTGAATATGTGGGTCTGCCCTAGTAGGGTGCATATTCATTGTGTTGGCATTTTGGTTGGAATTAACAAGGTGGATGTGATTGAATAAAGCACCTTGAGGCATGGAGATGTACATGAAAAAGAGTTGTGCATGAAATCTATCAAGAGTTGCATAAGATGCAATTGGCAAAAGTTTCCTACCTGAAAGAATCTAGTTGTGGGTGACAGCCCTAGCTGGTCCATAAATTAGAGGAAATCAAGATCTTCCTCACTAGAAGGTTGTATGTTGCAATCTTTTGAATTGATGGTGAGGGCTATCAATTTGATCAACATAGTGGGAGATATAGTTAATTAAAGACCTAATTAATATTATCAACTTTATCAAATCAAACAAATCAAAAATGGAAATGTTGCAAAATTCTTTTGTAGAATCCAAATGACAATCACAAATACATTATTGTTGCGATCATTTCATAAATGGGATAAACTTTAATTCCAGTTTGGGACCTTTGAGAAGTGTTCTCAATAGTGAGTGTAAACTCTAAATTCCTTGAAAGACTAGATCTAGTAGAACCACTCCAAATGCGCCTAAGGCTAAAATTGGATGCTTACTTGAAATATGCCAATGATTCCTAACACATCAAGAACCTTATGCTGATCTATATGAACTATGAGTTGCATAAATAGCTTAAAGCATAGACATTCTTGAGATGGTTACACCTCTTAAGAATAATGTAACGTGTGAAAGGTATAATGTCTTCAAAGCAATATTTGAGTATAATCAGACAGATGGATATCAAGTATAATCTCATATGCTCAATATGATTGTGCATATAGATTAATTATGATTTCTTATAGGTCAAGAGTTGACCAAACATATGATTCTACAAATCGTTGTGTGAATCAAATCGTCAGTTTATCAAATGTTGAGAAACTTGGCCAAACCATTATCTGAAGTGCTAGGCATGTCGATGCCAAAGCGTAAATGAAGAAAGGATAAAACCTATAATAATGATCAGTAGAGTGAAGTCCATAGACTAAAGCAAGGTCAAGAAGTGTTCTGAAACCAAGCTTAGGTCCAAGTCTTCATCACTCAATATATGGAGAGGGGTAAGTTGGAAAGGGAAATAACCTCTTTATAGAGGATCTTAGGAAGATGAAAGAGAGATGGAGATCTCTACTTCAGGACCTAAGAAGAAGTAAGCTAGAAACTGTGTGGAGCAAGAGTTGCTACCATTACAGTTATAATATGACATTCTTGGGCAGATAATAGAATTAGTGAATTGCTATTATACATATTCCATCAATGAAATCATCATACATCTTGTATGGACAAGAGTGTAATGAACTGATGTTTCATTTCAAAGAAATGATCTTTGATGCCAATGCATATGTCTCATCAACTATACTTGATAGTTAAAGAGACAAATGTGTGTGACACATGTAATGAATGACAAGATAACTCAAACTTGAATGCCTATACCATAAACATCTATGGTGGATAAATGAGAATTATATTTCTAGAAATCCATATGATGGTTATCTAGACTCATTCTGGTTATTGAACCAATAGAGACATGCTAATCTCATTCATTGTGCAATATGACAAAGGTTCTTCACTAGATGTAGTGGGAGAATGATTATTCTATTAAGGATTATACATATTGATGAATATAGACCTTTTAGAATAAATGCTAAAGGTAATTGATAGTATTTCAATATATTTACTTATGACCTCAGTAGATATGGTAGTTTGTATCTAATAAATACAAACATGAATCTCTTGAAGTGTTCAAGAAGATCATAAATGAAGTACATAACAAACTTGGTATATGTATTAAATTTGATATGATTAATATGGAAATACATTGAACTGAAAGTTTGAGAACCTTCTGGAAGATCATGATAATGTATCATGATGGACTCCACCAAAAACACAATGATAGTGTATCATGAGAAGTGTATCAGAAAAAAGGAATCACACCTTGATAAGTCAGAGTGTGAATACCAGCTAAACATCAAATTTCCTTTTGGGCACATGCTTAACACTAAAACTATGTACCATTAGTTCAAAAGACACCATATGAGATATGGAATGGGAAGTGTCCCGATATGTCTTTATAAAGATTAGAATTGAAACCCTAAATAAGAAAATGTTTCTTAAGAGGTTTTGTCCAAAAATCACATAAATGTTATTTTGTTGAATACTACTTTGATATCCAAATCCAACAACAAAGGTGTTTTGGATTGTTGCATTCCTAGAGGAGAACCAAGTTCAAAAGGAATCAGTAGCAGAGAAAAGTAGAACCTAAAATGTTTGAGACAAATAAGAAAAATAATGAACTTAAAGAGGTACAATGGCAATAAAGAGAATCACAAAATGTTGTGGAATCTCAAAGTTCCATAAGTAACACGCATAACTCATGGTTCTGGTAGAACACGCCTAGAGCTTGAATGATATATGATATCTTATGGACAAAAAGGCGGTGAGTTGATCATATGATGAGTCAACAATCTACCTAGAAGACATTGAGAGCTAAGAACTGAGATATGGCTTGAAGCCATGAATTCCAAGATGGACTCCATGTACATCAACAAAGTATGACCTTGGTTGATCCACCTGAAGGGGTAAAACCCATAGGGTACTTTTGGGTCTTCCAGAAGAAGACTGGCATGGAGGGTAATTTGGTTGCAAAGAGTTTCTAACAAGTTCAAGGTGTTGAACATGATGAAATCTTTTCAGCAGTTACCAAGGATAAATCCTTTAAGATAATGCTTGCTATTGTAGCTTAATGGAAATAAAGTCCATGAAGCTGCATAGATCAATCTTTGGATTGAAGAGGGCACCTCAGAATTGGGATTTTCTATTTGACAATATAGTCAAAGAGTTTCACTTGAGTCAAAATAAAGAAGTAATGTGTGATTAAAAGAATTTAGTGGGATCATATGTATATTCCACATACCGATGAGGAATAACATCCTTATACTACAAATATTAAAACCTGGAAACAAAGTGCATTCTAAAGTTTTAAATAAGAATCTTATGCGATAGGAATCAATATCTATAGAGATAGATCAAGAGGGTTTCTTGACCTAAGAAAGAGAACATACATCGGCAAGATGCTGAAAAGGTTCATAATGATGAGAAAAAACTTGTCCATGTTCCATGGAGTTAGTCTCTAAAGAGCCAAGTGTCCTAATTCTTATGAAGAATAAGGAACACATTGATAGATGTCATATGTATTAGTAATTGGATATATCATGTATGAGCTTATCTCATTATCTTGTATGTATTAGACATGACAAGAATATACAAACTCATCATCTTGTATGTATTGGACATGACAATAAGATAAGGAATCCAGTTGTTTCGTATGTATTGGACATGACGAATGGATATTTGTCGAACTCCAGTAAGAGTTACTAGAATACCATGAAGGACATCTTTATGCACTTGTGAAGTACTAAAAGGATTAGTTCTTTAGTTATAGTAATACACTGATGCAAGCTTCCGAAATGACAAAATTGTGTTTAACCTTGGAATAAGAATTGTTAGTTGGAAATGTTCCAACATAAGACAATTGATTAATTCTACAATAAGAACCCAAGTACATTAGTGTTACGAACACTATAAAGGATATCGTATGGATCTAGAAGTTCATATGCATGAACTTATGGGAGGTTCTGACCATTGGTGACTCGGTAGTAATATTGTGACAGCAATGGAGCTACTGGTTTGGCAAAGGAATTTTAGATAGCATATTGTGGCACGTCCACCTCATACGACTTGTCGTACAGTAAGGGGATGTGAAACATACAATATACCGACTTGAATAAAATGTTTCTTACCTGCTATAAAAGCACTTGTACAGCAGAAACATGATGGACATGTTAAGATCACTTAGAATATGATTCGTGGGTGATTAGCTCTAAGTGAAAATGGGAGTCTGTTGGTATAGTATGCCCAGAGAGCCAATCATATGATGATTGCAATGAGGCATGTGATACTTGATTTGATAATAATAAAGGTAATTTTTGTCTATATGTTTTAACTATTTTGAGATAATAGTATAACATGTTTGATGTGTAGAGAGTGACAATACTCAATGACGTATGTCTTCAAGTACGTGACTTGAACAATGAGATCATATGGATGTTAAGAGTATGTACATTCTCACTATCATCCCTAGTTAGTTGTTATTGTGGAAAAAACCATAGACATCAATATCACAAAAGACTAGAGTGTGTGTTGGTTGATAACAGAATCTCATCAGTCATGATATATGATATCAAACCAAGCACATAGATACATGTTAGAGAATAGTGTATCAGACAAACCCACCGTAAGAGTGATGCATGGAAACCACACTTGGTTAGTCAGGATCATTTCTTATAGTATTGGTAGTGATTGTGATTCTTAGACCTAAAATTACTACACTCATCATATGCGGTTGGATACACTTTGACGTCATCAAATGCAGTCTTGAAACATGGGTTGTTATAATGGTGATGGTTGGGTGACTTTGACACATGGGGACTTGACTGTGAGTGATAGATATGGGATTTGTCCCTCCTAAGGGAGTGTCATATCCTAGCCACTTGAGGAGTGAGATTGAGAAATGCATGGCCATGCACATGTAAGTCAATATATGATATTGAGCTTACATATATCTCAGACAGTCTACTCTAAATAAAGAAACATGGATTATTGTAGAGGATGACAAGTCCATGCTTTGAGTTCAATCCGGATATCAGTGACAAAGGAACTATACATTCATTGTAACACCAATAACAGATTGTAGGTTGAAAGTTGTTCTCCAAATTTCCTCTTCACTTGGGTAGCACTGATGTGTGACTAGGCACCACTCTTTGCTTGTGAAGTCATAAGTAAGTTATGGAAATTCACTGCCAACGTGAAATGCAACCTATAGGGTCACACACTTATGATTAACCTAGAAGAGGATTTTATCTATGAATGATTTTTATATCAATTACTAAAGTGTTTAGGTACTTAATTAAACATTCAATCAATAGACTTGATTTAGAATCATCAAGTTCAAGTGTTGAACCAACTGATTAGAGTGTCAGATTGATTGAGAACTGCATTGACTGAGTTTTGCACAACCTGGACCACCAACCAACTGATTCACTAGGTGAATTGATCAGCTCATGGTCAGTGAAATGACCAGTTCACACTGGTGAACCGATTGGTTCACATGGATGAAATGAGCAGGTGTTGGGCTCCTGGTTTGTGAGAAAATATTTTAATTTCACTTTTTCAATTCGATTGGGACAAGAGTTAATCTTTGTGTTAATTAGAAACGAACAAGGAAACTCAATTGTGGGAAATTCTGGGAAGTGAAATGACTGGTATACTGGGTGAACCGATTGGTTCACCTACCTATAATGGGATGACTCCTTCTAGTCAATCCATTAGGGTGACTAGAGTTCCCAGTGGTCTGTGTAGACTATCTATAGAGGTGCAAGATTTTTGCCGCTCAAGAGGACGAAGATCAACCGTAGTCTGGGTCAAGGCCAGGAGCTGCACAGACATTGTCAAAGACTAGGTGGTTGAAGGCCGCACTAGTTGTGAGGTATTGTCATTGAGCCATCCTCAGGACCATGTATATCTTGCTAAACCATCTATCCTATTGCGTAGTTGTTGATGCGATCTGTTGGTCATGGGTTTGTGGTTAGATAAATTTTTATTCCCGCTGCCTATTCTGTCACACAAAACCCAACATCAGTCACTTCAGCACCCGAAAAGAAGATCTCTAGGGTATACTCAGAGATTTAGAATTTCTTCTTGGCAATCAAAGATGTGAGGACTACTTGAGTATTAGGTGGGGGTACGAGGGTATCGTAATTCCAATGCACATTTGCATAGAATTCGTGAATAGTTTTGGTGCTTGTAATGGAATTATTATAGCACACGCATCCAACACCCAAGGCTGAGAGATGGTGGTCATACAACAACTCTGCGACTTGATTTATGACCTCTTGTCTCTATGGGCATGGATCAAACAACGAACAAAATGGGAAGGGGTTCCTAGGAAGGAGCTCCTTGTACCTATTTAGAGCCTCATTTGAGACAAAGAAAGCGCCATTGATGGGAATCAAGCGAGAGTTTGAAGAAGATGATGGTGCATTAGTGGGGGCAGTCCTCTTTCTCCTATTGGACACCATGGAGATGAAATCGAGAGGATGGAGAGAGAAAAATCTATAGAAACACAAAAAAACCCGTCCACACACCTAGGGTTGATAGGAAGGTGGTCAAGGATGGTTGAGCTAGGTCGAACTAGGGCTAGGGAGAGGAAGGTCTGGGGTAGGGTTGAGAGCTTGTGGGAGCTTGAGGTTGGATCGATCGACTTTTCTCTAGCTCGGCCATCGTTTGAGTTCTGTGAGTTGGAAACTCGACTGATAGGCTCTTTAAGAAAGCTCTCAGCCTTCGATCGGCCGAGTTGGCAACTCGACTGATGGTCAACCTAAACCAACTTTTAGAAATTCTAATTTCTAGCCATTAGAGTGCTAATTAAATATAATTTTCAATTCCATTTTGCATTTTGAACATACTTAGGCACATATCACTCATCATTGGGTACTATTTTGCGATAAAATAAGCGTTAGCGAAAAATACCCAAAACCAAGAGAAAAACAAGGCAAAAGAACTTGAAATTTTGATTTTTAACAAATTAGCAATCAATTGTGATCAAGACATAAGCATAGCATATAGAATATATGACAACTAGCTAGAAGGCATATTAGATTCATTCAAAGCAGTTATGAGCAGTCTAGATCTAATAAAGTTAAATTGCTCTCTTTCTAGATGTTTAGTGAAAATGTCCGTCAACTGATTTTTTGTGTCCACATGTGTGATATAGATATCCTTTTTAGTAATGTGATCATGATGAAAATGATGGCAAACCTCTATACACTTAGCTCTACTATGGAATATAGGTTTATATGACAAGTTAATTGCACTAGTATTACCACAATAGATAGGAGAAGCATCAAAATGAATGTTACAATCTTGGAGCATTTGCTTCATCCATAAGACCTGGGCACAACAACTCACGGTTGCAATGTATTCAGCCTCAGTGGTTGATAATGCCACTGTGCTCTGTTTCTTGGAGAACCAAGACACCAAGCATGGTCCTAGGATAAAGCAAGTTCCACTTGTGTACTTTCTATCAATCAAGTACCTTGCATAATCTGCATCACTATAAGTAGTAAGAGTAAAGTCCCTTGACTTGGGATACCAGTCCAACATTTTGGGTTTTGTCTAAGTACCTTAAAATCCTCTTAACAGCCATAAGATGTGATTTCTTAGGATTTTATTGAAAGAGAGCAAACAAGCCAACACTATACATTATATCAGGTCTAGAGTCAGTTAAGTAGAATAAACTTCCAACCATACCTCTATAGAGCTTCTCATCTACCTTCTCACCTTCTTCATTTTTGTCAACTTTGGCAGTTGACATGGGTGTGTCCATCATCTTGGTGTTCTCCATCCCAAAGCATTTGAGTAACTCACTTGTGTACTTGCCTTGGTTGATGAAGTTCTCATCTTTTGTTTGATTCATTTGAAAGCCAAGGAAGAACGTGAGCTCACCCATCATACTCATTTCAAATTCACTCTATATAAGATCACTAAATTCTTTGCAAAGATCAAGGTTAGTTCCAGCAAAAATGATACCATCAACACATATTTGAATTATAAGAAAATTGTTAGAGATGTGCTTTAGAAATAAGGTAGAATCTACTTTGCCCATGATATACCCATGATCTAACAAAAAGTTCTTTGATTTCTCATACCAAGATCGAGGTGCTTGTTTGAGTCCATAGAGATCTTTTGGCAACAAATAAACATGGTTAGGTAAACTATCATGTTCAAATCCAGGAGGTTGTGCGACATACACTTCCTCCTCAATTGTACCATTCAAAAACACACTTTTAACGTACATTTGATAAATAAGAAAGTTTTTATAACTAGAAAAGGCAAGTAACTTGCAAATGGACTCAAGTCTAGCTACAGGTGCATATGTTTCATTAAAATCTATACCTTCATGTTGATTGTAGCCTTGAGCCACTAACCTTGCTTTATTCCTTATCACTTTGCCACTTCCATCAAGCTTGTTGCGGTAGACTCACTTGGTGCCAATGGTCATTCTATGACTTGGTCTTGGCATTAGGGTCCATACTTTGTTCTTTTCAAATTGCTCCAACTCTTCTTGCATATCTAGGATCCACTCATCATCCCCAAGAGCTTCCTTGATGTTCTTTGGCTCGAGTTGTGAGATGAAGGCATTGTTGGCTTGTTCTTTGTTGAATGCAGCCTGTGTCTTCACTCTTTCAAATGGATCGCCTAAAATCAACTCTTTTGGATGATTATTTGCAAATCGAGGAGTTGGATCCTTCTTATCTTCATATTTCTCTTCTTCTTGAGTGACCACCTCTTTTTCCTTATGGGTGATGTTGAGCTCTTTTAGAATAGGAATTACTTCACATGCAACATCATCATTTGGAACAATATCTTTGGGAATAGATATATTAGTCTCAATAAACTTAACATTTATATATTCTCTACTTTAGCAAGATCAACATTAAATACTCTATAAGCTTTGCTAGTAGTACTATAACCAAGAAAGAAAGCCTTGTAAGATTTCAGATCAAATCTGTCGAGAGAATCTTTCATATTTAGAACAAAGCAAGGACATCTAAAAATATGGAAATACTCAATAGAAGGCTTCCTATCATGCCATAGTTCATAGAAGGTTTTCTTCAAAGAAGGATGTGTAAAAACCCAATTTTGCACAAAACATGAGGTACTGACGGCTTCAGCCCAAAACTTCTTTGGAGTGTCATACTCTAAAATCATGGTCCTAGACATCTCCTGAAGTGACCTATTCTTCCTCTCGACAATCCCATTTTGTTGAGGTGTTCGAGGTGAAGAAAAGTTACGTGCATAACCAGATTCTTAACAGAAACATTCAAAAATATCATTTTCAAATTCTCCCCCATGATAACTATGGATGGAAATGATGCAGCAAGAGGCTTCATTCTCAACTCATTTACAAAATCTCAAGAAAACATCAAGCATATCACTCTTGGAAATGATAAATAAGGTCCAAGTATATCTAGAGAAATCATTGATAATAACAAGGAAATACTTCAAACCCCGAAGCAATTGAGTTCTCATTGGTCCAAATAGATCAATGTGAACAAGTTTAAGAGCTCTCTTGGTACTAAGGACTCCTTTGGATTTGAAGGAGGACTTGGTTTGCTTTCCTTGGGTATAAGGTTGGCATTCCACATCCTTTTCAAAATACAATTTGGGAAGTCCCTTGACCAAGTCCTTTTTGCTCAACTTCTTCAACTTATGCATGTTTACATGACCAAGTTGATGATGCCAAAGAGAAATATCATTCAAATTGACTACTAGGCATCTACCAACAACAGGATTAATAGAGTCAAGAACAATAACATAAAGATTACCACTTCTAGTTCCCTTATATATAAATTGATAGGTGAGTGAATCTATAATCAAGCATTCAAAGAAAGTAAATAACACAAGGTAACCATTGTCACATAATTGACTAACACTAATTAAATTGTGATGTAGGCCATCCACAAAAAAAAACATTCTTGATACACAAGGATTCACCTACATCACCCTCACCTTTGACTTTACCTTTCTTGTTGTCCCCAAATGTAACCAAACCTCCTTTCTTTTTGGTGAAGTTGTTGAAATGGCTTATATCACCTATCATATGCTTAGTGTAGCCAGTATCAACAATCCATCTTCCTTTTTCATACAAGAAAGGAGAGTGTTAGTTCCTAACTCAAACTTTGGGATCCATAGTTAGCTTGGGGACGCATTTCATCTTTGGGCCGGTCCCCTTAGGCTTGTAAGGACAATAAATAGAGTAATGATCATCACACTTGCAATAAGAACAAACCATAGGATTCTTAGTACCGGAAGACTCTCCAATAAAAAAAATAGGTCTCCTTGCTCTTTTTCTTACATTTTTCTTCATTCTTGCCCTTTGGTGCTCCCCCTATAAATCCCAAACCACTAGTACCACTTTGTTTGATATAATGGTCAAGGATTTCATTTAGGGATTTTTTCCCTTTGAGGAATTTCTATAAAGAGGCCCTTAATCTATGATTATAATCTTAAGAGATATGATAGTAGAAGAAAAATTAGCAATATCATTTCTAGCATGAACAAGGTCGGCCTCTAGACATAGGGCTTTAGTCAAATAAGAATCTTTCTCAAGAAAAATCGATGCAATATCATTACTAGGCAAGATAGGTCTAGAAGATAAATCATTAACCTGACCAAGAAACCTAGCATTTATAGATTTAAGAACTTGAGTTTCATTAAGATAAACATCTCTTTCATCCTTACGAGCATCAACAAGAAGCTTAAATTCAGCATTTTCAGGTTTAAGAGTTTGAAGCTCCTTTAGGCACTTTTGGTTATCTTCCTTAAGAGTTTCAATGTTCTTAAGATAGACACCATTCTCTACCTCAACTCCATTGTATTGGAGCTCAATATCAAGATATTTTCCTTGCAAGTTATCAATGCTTTCAAGATGAGTTTTCTCATTTAGCTCAAGAATATCAAGTTTCGCATAGAAATCATCAATAATTTTTCCTAACCTTTTTATTTCAGATTTACACTTAGCAAAAAGAAAAGGGTATAAACAAGCATATCAATAATAGATTCCTTAGACAACTCATGAAATCATACCTCACTTACCTCACATAACTCACAAATTTCTTCACTAATAGAAGCCATGAGTCCAAGGTGGCACTCTCCATCTTCTTCGGAGCTTAAGACACTTGAGGATGAAGCTTCCCAAGTTGTGTGAGTTGCATTCTTGTGTCTTTTCTCCTTATTGTCCTTCCTCATGTACTTTCTCTCCTTCTTGTACTCCTCCTCCTTCTTTGATCTTCCCTTGTGG
The DNA here is from genome assembly GCA_963693085.1 of Alisma plantago-aquatica. NCBI lineage: Eukaryota > Viridiplantae > Streptophyta > Magnoliopsida > Alismatales > Alismataceae > Alisma > Alisma plantago-aquatica. Next base: position 560,152,032 of record OY856412.1, read on the forward strand.
TGTGACTTTCTTGACTTGGGACATTCACTCTAGTAGTGTCCCTTTTGTCCACACTTGTAGCATCTAGGAGTAGAGGAGGAGGCTTGCTTTCCCTTGAAGTGCTTGCCCCTGATGTAGTTGTCTTCGTGCTCACTTGGGCCATCATCTTCACTAGAGGAGGAAGCAGAAGTCTGGCAAGAAATTTGTTGTTGAAGGATGAATGCCTCGACTTGTGCTTTGAAAGCACTATCTTTGATCTTCTTGGCTTCCTTCTCTTCTTTCTTGGCTTCTTCTTATTGCTTTTCAAGCCTTGGCTCATGATCTTGGAGGTTACCAATGAGCTCCTCTGTTGGGATGTCACCAAGAATCCTCACTTCTTCAATGGAGGTCACCTTTGACTCCCATCTCTTGGGTAGAGTCCTCAAGATCTTGAAGTTGATTACACCTCTAACTAAAGTGTTGCCCAAAGCAGCTAGGCCATTGATGATGACATTGAGCCTAGAGTACATCTCTGTAATCCCTTCTTTCTTGCCCATCTTGAAGTTCTCTAGAAGGTTGTTAACATGTAGATCTTAGCCTCCTTGACTTGCTTAATGCCCTCATAAGTGATGCATAATTTGTCCCAAATATCACAGGTGGTATCCCAAGATGAGATGCGGTTGAACTCCATTGGGGTAAGGGTTGCATAAAGGATGCTTATGGCTTTGGCATTGAGCTAGGCTTCTTTAAGTGCAGCTTCACTCCATGTTATAATAGCTCCAGTTGGCTCCTTGTATGGTCTGACCATCACCTTCCACATATCAAAGTTCATGCCTTGAATGTACAATTTCATACACCTCTTCTAATAGAGGAAGTTAGTGTCGTCGAAGACCAAAGGGTGCATGGAGAAGCCTCCCTATGGGTTGAATGAACCAAGTAGGTTGTTGTCCATCTTCTCGTCTCGTGGGAGATTGTTGGAGAAGATCCTAAGCTCTTATGCCACTTGTTGGATCTAGGGCTCTATAGGGGGGTGAATAGAGCTATAAAAATTCTCACAAGAAATATTAGAACTTCAAATTATATCAATAAAAATCAATAGCTTAAGTGCAATTTGAAGTCCTAACTAACAAGCATAGCATGGATGATAGAAAAGGAAACAAGCTCTTGGACAAGTTCATTTAGAGTGATTCCACTCTCCAAACTAGGAGAGAGTCAATCCACTACCTAGAATGGTCAACCTCTAGGACTTTGAAAGTGATTTCCTCTATATATTCACCAATAAGAGTTACAACACAAGACCCACCAAAGGACTTACCTATCTAATACAAAGAGTCTTCAACCTTACCAAGGACTTACCCACTTTGCAAGAGTCTTCCGCCTTCTTCCAAGGACTTACCTACTTTTGCACAAGTATTCATCCTTTAAGGGATTACCCACTCTTCTTGGATCTTTAGCCTTTTCCTTCTCCTTCACTTGGAGAAGATCTTCACCTCTTCTTCAACCTTAGAGAAGAACAACAATAGCTCCCCTTTAACTTGTAGTAGCTTGCTTCACCTTTGCTTCTTTGAGGAAAGGGGTAGGAAAGATGGAATATAATGAGAGCTTTACAAGCACAAGGATGTATCTCTCTTACAACTGGACTAACTCATAATTATAAAATGATATGTAAATGAGAGAGAGAAAGGGGCTCATGGAGTTCCAACACACTCAACTATAGCAAGGACTTAGAATAGCACGAATTTGCAAACTTGGAATGAACTCCAAGGGGTCCTATTTATAGTTGAGGGTGTTCCCTTGAGTGTTGGATCACTTAAGGGCAAAATATAGCCATTTTCCAAGTTGTAACGGATCTATGCTCGCTCAAAAAAACTCACCAATGGTTATAATCACTTTTTCTGCATTTTCCATACAGTACATTCGGTCGAGTTCTAATAAAGGTAACTCAATCGATCCACTAAATGACAAAGCCAATTTTCAAACTATCGATCGAGTTTGTTCTAGGAAACTCGACCAATGAGCTAAAATTAGTTTTTCTTAGTGAGCTCGTCAGTCAAGTTCTATGAGTGTGCAACTTGATCGATTGGTCTCTTCAGAAAATTCATCACTGGATCGGTCGAGTTTCCAACTCGACCGATGAACAGCCTGTGACAAATTTTCTAAATTGACATTTGAGTGATCAAACGTTGGAATTAAGTGTCCTTGATATTTTCTCATCTTAGTTACAAGTCATATCATCAAAACAAGTGATTAAAAAAACATCTAAGGTCATTTGGAGTGATTTCCAAAAACATGTGCTTGCATTGCCTTTGACTTGAACTTGAACAAGCTAGGGCTTGTGTAATTTGATCATTTTCATGTAATAGCCTAAAATCAATCTTAAACAAACATATTACATACATAGGAATGGAATCGTTAAGTCATTATCAAAATATGGACAACGCAGAACTCTCAAATCAACACCAGCCACATGGATAATACTGAGAATGTAGTATTTACGGACATGGTGTGTTGTGACTGGTCCATGGATGATTGTCTTGAATTAACTCTAGTATTCTATTAGTAGGTTAGAACATATCAAAACCATATATGAAATTGATCAAGAAGACGTGCAAAACACGAATAAAATATTTCTAGGGTCTAATTATGCTTCATGTCCTAAAAGTATATCTAATACATGTTTTGATGTGACTAACATAAAGGAAAATCTAGATTACATTAATATGATGCCTAAATATGTAGATATGTTTATTTTGTGATAATACTTGATCTTATCATATATAATGGGAAATCCTTGGTGATGTTGAATAATTGATGTTTCTAGATTAATAGGCATATACATGTATATTTAGGGTTTTGAAACCAATGTGGATATCTTGCTATGATGTTAATGCAAATAATATGATCTAGGTATCACTAATAATCTAATATGCTTGAGATGATGATTAGGGTTTCACCTAGTATGCAGAACTAGAGTTTGTAATCTTAGAAATCATGACATGATGGAGTTAGGGTTTGTGACCCTTATCCCTAGTCCTAACATGAGACAACCCTAAACCCTAGTTTAGGATCGAACCTAGATCTGATTAATATAATGTGAATACATGGTGACACATATGTAGTATGCATATTTTAGATAATGTTGATTGAATGATTTGTTGCTAGGATGTTTGGATGCACTCTTAAAGTGCATGAGATATTCTACATGGTTTCTACAATAGCATAAGGTACATGGTTATGCTTATGAATACATGTATCAAATTCTGAGTTTGTTGAGGTTTCTCAAAGAGATTGAATGAATAATAACTTCTTGCTTGTTTATTTACTTCATGCAAATTATAAAGCCCCTACGAGTATCATGAAAGGTAAATAATGATGTTTTGAACCCTAGGTTAGACTGATCAAAGGGTAATACACACAAGTCCATGGATGGGCAGCGGTTACACGTGAGATAGTATACCAAGTGTGGGTTAGAGTTTGAGAGAAAATACTAGTTCTGATGTATTGTTAAGCAATTATTGAATATATGTATATGTGATTATTGATAGAACCCATGTACCAGTATGGAAACATGATGACCGCCTCTTGTTTGTCGGCATTTTAGGTACATGATATACGTGACTTGTGGTCATGAATTTAAAGATGGAAGATATTTAAGACACTAAAGTTAATCAAGGAGGATTAGATATAGTGTTACTTCTTCTCATATGTATAAATTAGTTCCTTCTAAAAATTTATGTAACTCCTTAGAGGAGCTCATTATGAAATCATGTAAATATTTGTTCATTAGTGGAAATCATATACTATTCTATATTATTTGTTGAATTTGATCCTAGAATTTATGAGTAATGATCCTCAAATTGAAGGTCCTTTGGAAACTGAAAAGTGTGGGTTGTTACAAACATTTTTTATATGAGTAGCAAAGTCATCTACCTTGGAAGAATGCTTAGTGATAGCATCCTTCAGAAGTATCCCATGGCATGTAATTCATCATTTTGTTGGATTTGAGTTGACATAAAAATCTCGAGCATGCTTTCTAAACTTGACTTAGGTTGAGGCTGATTGTAGTTTTTGTTGTTGTTGTTGAAGCCTAGTGGTTGGTTATTGTTCATGGGTTGTCAGTAGCCCATTTATTGTTGTTTATGTTGGCATTGGTTTTGTTGATGTTGATTTGATGATTGTTTATTCTAAGGATTTTTGTTCTGGTAGTAAAATTTTGGGTGATCTCTCCATCCTGGGTTGTAAGTGTTGGAGTAGGCATTGTATGGTTGCTTATTTCTAAAGCTCCCTACTACATTACATTTCTCTGGCATCTCTCCAACATTCATTTGTGGGGTAAAATAAGAAGAAGAATTGTGCTCGGGGGCTCCACATGCATCACAAACATTCTTAGCTGCTCGGATGGAGTGTGCACTCAGCTTTTCAAACTTTTATGACAAGGCATCAAGTTTGGCTGCATTAAGATGAACTTTTTCGATGGTGTAGTTTCCACCTAACTTTTCAGTAGTGCCACCTGACAAAAAAGGTTGGTTGTTCTTTCTTAGATCCACCATCAATGGTTGAGTGTCATGTATTCTATGATGTCATATGCCTTCTTGTAGGATTTTTCCATAAGGGCTCTATTTGCGGCAGCATCTATGGTCATATTGGTATTGTAGAATAACCCATTGTAGAACGTTTACAGCAGTAGCCAATAGGTCAAGTCGTGGTGAGGACAAAGGCATTGTAGATCTTGAGATCTCTCCCATGTATCATAAAGTGTTTCACCTTCCTATTGCTTGAAATTGCTGATCTGAATCCTTAATTGAGTGATCTTGATTGGAGCGAAGTACTTAGAAGGAAAGAATTCAGCATCTCATACCAACTTTTGATAGATAGCTTAGGCAAGGAAGAGATCCATGCCTTTTCTTAGTCTTAAAGAGTGAACTGGAATAGTAGTAGACATACCCCATCAGTAGGGATGCCATTCATCTTGAAGGTGTTCATATATCACTATGTGAAGATTCGAATCTTCCATAGGAGTTCCCCTAAATCTTCTCTACTAGATCATCTTCATATTGGTGGGGTTGATTGAGAAATTATTAGCCTCAATAGTTGGATTATCAATTGATCCACATATGTTGATGGCAACAGGCATAGAAAACTCCTTTAGTGGACATTTTTCTTCCATGTTTGGTTCTCTATGGTGATCGGTTGAGGGTGGTGGTGAGGGTATTGAATGGGGTGACGATGATTGTGATTCATCTATGTTTGAATACTTATCACCATTATTGCAAAAAATATGTTCAATCTCTGGGTCTAAGAAAATGGATGTCTCAGGATCCCTCTTTAGAATGGTGCATGCAACACTACAAAAAGTAATAGTTAAGTGAGAAACACAAAACTAAAAGGTATCACAAAATGGATAATGAAAAATGATGACCTAGTCTGAAATACTAATTAATAATTTTACTCTAACTAAAAATATTATAGCTCCCCAGAAATGGTACCAAAAATATGTTGATTATGAAAGGCAAGAGAGTATTAAATAATTAAATATCTTAACTCATCAATCACCCGCAAGTATATGGGATCAATTGTGGTCAAGTTCAAACCACGGGGAGCTAGGCTAGCTAGGTGCAAAATTGTTAACTTTCTACAATCTAGATCGGTTATAATAAAAAGGTTGGTTTTGGATCAAACTAAATTGCAAATATAAAGCATAGATAATAAAATCACTAATCACTTGGAGAATGATTAAAATCATACTAAGAGAATCTTGGATATGGGATTTCACTTTCACATCATAACCCAAAAAAGAACCACAAATTCCATGTATACTAGTCAATCCTCACAAGGGTAGGTTGTTGTCATCTGAATACATCTCCCAATAATATAAGATAGTCCCAATCTTATATAGCATTCCTATGCATATACACGGATTTGAACTACAACCTAGAATCCTCAACATAATCCTAGACATTTCCATGGTCAAGGATATGTTGTCAAAATAGCTATTTAGTACCTCTTAATTTCTCTTCCCAAAAAATAATAAGAAGCAAAAAGCCTGTAAACATGATGGCCATCCATGCATACAAGAATATAAACACCATAGCTCATTTTGAAATAGAAGATTAACTAATACCAAACATGAGTTTGAGCTCACATGAGTCATGACATGGGATCTACTCGCCCATGTCCAAGAAAAGGAGTTTACTCACTCATGGTTACAAAATACAGGCACAAATGATAAGTCATTGAATGAAACATGAGTAGAGAGAGAGGAACAACAAAAAAATCTATAGGAGTGATGAAAAAATAGAAATAGTTGGCCAAGGGATGGATATTCATCTCTGCAACCATTCCTCACTTTGACAACCTTCTCTCTACAGCTTCAAAATGGAATGGAGAAGAGAAATGGAGCCCAGAATGGGTTCTCTCCCGAGAAAGCCTAGATTTCTCTCCAAAATCGCCACTCCATAGCGCCATCCTTGCTTTTGATCTCAAAACACTACAAATGATATGTGATATACTTCTCAAGGGTGTGGTTAGTTATCTATTATGAATAAGTGTTTATTTCCAAAATTGTACAAAAAATAGGCTACACACGTCGTGTATGCAAGACAACACAACGTGTGAGATTTAGTTTCGGCTTGATTCAGGTCACGATTGCAAGTGACACGCCTTGTGGAGTGGCCACATGGCGTAAGGAAGACATCCTGGAGACATCTGGATTTTCTAAGTCATGTCGTGTAGCTAGGTCACATGTCGTAGCTTGGCTCGACTAAGGAGATTTTTTTCTGAGAGTCACATGTCGTGTGGAGTGGTCCACACGCCCTATGACTTGGTGTCTATTGAATAATGAACTCCAGAAATTGGGGAACCTTTAGAAATGAAAATAGATTGGATTTTGGGTATTTTTCCTTTAGTATGAGTGAAATATAGAGTACCTACAATTCAAACCATGTCACGAGTAAGATCAACATGAAATAAACATTCTAGCATAAATGAGAGTAGAAATGTGGTTAAATTGAGTGAATTGTTCAACCAAAATGGTACTAAAATGTGATATGATTTGTGCACATCATGCTCACTCTAAAATTATTTTCTATGTCCTACATGGTTAACTTTCAATATTTATGCTAGACTTATCCCCCTTTTTTTATTTTTGACTAGACATTTACATGGTAATTACTAATTGCTTATAGAAGTGATATGCGTATACCTTCCATTGCTATTCTAATGAGTCTATAATGAATTTTCATATAAAATTCTTTTCGTACGTGGTTACCATGGGGTAAAATCAAAAATTGATGTGCTTAATAATTTGGTGATGAATAGTTATATGTGCATAACTTATATTTCCCTTAAACACCTCAAAAACTGGGGTTGTAGAGAGGGAAAACCTATTCTTTGCATGATACGTATAGGACCATGTTTTTTGAATGTGATACAACAAGAATACCTATAAACACTACTTATTTAAAGCATGTTTTGATTCATCCACTTTTATAGGAAACACATATAAGTTATGTCAAGATATAATACATTGCCTTCATTATTTCATGCCTGTAACTGCACAAGCTTTGTTGTTAATGCCAAGAATATCACTGATAAATTTGATGCTTAATTTTATAAAGTTAACTTCCTTTTCTATATTCTTTCTGGTAGATCTTTATATTTATAATAACTAGCATGCTAAGAATTGAATTATACCAAGTTTCTTTAAACTAGTCCTAATATTTCTAATTATGTTTTTTGTGATGATATTCTAGGTGATCTTATTTGTAAACCAAAGGAACTAAACATCATCTAGAATGATCAAGAGAAGGTAATTGATCAAGAATGTCATGAGTAAAGCTCACATGATGAGAAACAAAGGATTCAATCCAAATATTTATAAAAGACTACACAACAAAACTCATTTAAGGTAATCCCTTTGAGAAGGTAATACCAAAAGAATCCTACAAGGACCAAGACAATAGTGCCTTCATTTCAGAATAGGATTCCACAAATCAATCTATTAAGGACAATGATAGGATCATTGCAATGCAAGGGATATACATAAATTTGGCAAGACCAAGGTATGGACACTTGCACAAATACAAAAGGATATATACTGGCACAAAGTGGGTGTTACGACCCCACTTCCTGATAACCCCCAATTAAGGGAGACCGAGAGGTCGAAGCCGCACCCATGACTTCTGGATCAAAGGTTCGGCAATTAACCAAGAATAATTATCAAATTTTAACATACTAAACTGAAACGCTGTAAGAAAATAAACTTTGATTACCTTTTGAAATTTTGGATTTCTAACTTCTATCCACTTAATGATTCTATGCTAACTAATCCTCCTTGTATTTTTTTTCTTCGTGTATTTCACAATGTGACGATTTACTGTTTGTCCTTTTGTCTTGTACCTAAAACGCCGACAAACAAAACGTCGGTCAGCCGAAGCTGGTATGTGGGGGAAACAATAAACATGCAATTACCTATAACAATGTATTGCATTCAATTATCATTTAACAATCAAGATTATGTTTTAAATATAACATCCGCGATCCATGAGTACCCTATCCTCTGTACTATCCCTGCAGTGGACCTAGATCCTACCTTCCTTCTGGTAGATCCCCATTAAACCCCTCATGGTCCCACCTATAAGTGAACCAGTTTCTAGGGTTGAGTCACATGGCACTACTCGTAAGTAGCCCACTCCTTAACTCATGGCAGGCTAATGAGCCTCATGGCACTACACGTAGGTAGCCAATTTCTAACTCTCGGTAACCTAGACCTTGCTCTAGAATTACCCCCTTTTTAGCCTTTTCAAAGTAACAGAGGTGGACCCAGATCTAGCCAGTTATATATACTCATTTATAGTGATAATCATAGTCACTTTATAGTTGCATGAAATAAATAGACATCCAACAGTTAATTCATGCATTGAAGGAAACGTCGATAAAATACTCGGGAAACTATTTGGTATAGTCATAAGCGTAACCACATACCTGATTTGATGAGTCATGCAGATTATTCAACATTTACTTCATGTATGTAAAATCAAGCCAATCAACATATCCAAGCAAGTAATTCAATCAACACATATTTCCTTAAAAGAATATGTACTCTATTTATTACACATTTCATCAAGAATCTACTTTATTAACTTGGATTCTCTTTCTAGGGTTTCTAATCCGCATTAAGGTTTCATTAATATTCATTAGGGTTTCTTAGATCGATTTCTCAAACTTCATCCCTTTTAGGTCAACAAACCCTAAAATACTCTTTTCCATTTGTATAAACCCTAATTGCTCAAACTATTCATTTAATAGTCTTTTATACTCATATTTACTTAGGATCATCATATCCCTACTTTTTTATGGATTTGAGCAATTAAAACATTTAAAAGTCATATTCACCTAAATTAGGGTTTTCAAACTCATTAATGCATATTCATGCACGAAACCCTAAATTAAGCCAATTATATAAAAAGATTTTCTTTTTAGATCTTATTTTCATTTTATGAACAATAGGCTTAAATTACCCATTGATCAACATTAAAACCATCTATCATCAAATCTAAGAGTTTTTCATTAATTAAATCATTAAAAATGATAGCTTTATGCACTTTTCATATTGCAAGCATATTTATGCACATAATCTCTAAATTAACCTAATTACATGCAAATATCATCATTTTCGATCTTAAAGTACCTTTTTACAATTAACAGGTTATTATCAATTGTAGTGATCTATTTGATGGAGTTTTGCAACGCCACTAAAAATCCTAGAGATGATGAATCCCTAAGTTTAGCCTTGCTAGTACTATGGTAAGATCTCCACCCACGTATGCTAAGACACGCGGAAGTCTTATCGTAGTATAGTTAAGGGTCGAATCCTCGGGACAACGGTCTTGATGTAATCAAGATGGAAAACGTTTTAGTCGTACTTAACTACTTAACAGTTGATATTTAGATCGAAAGTTTGATTTGGTTTTAAGCTAAGTGCAAGGAAAGTAAAGCAAGAAAGTAGAAATTAAGGTTGTAAACAATGGTTAAAAACCACTAGGATGTTGCCGGGTTTCACACCACTACACATGGATCACAAACATGCAACATAATAAAAAGACCTGCAAAGAGAAACTAATCGGCTAGTATCTTTGTAGACTTAGCTTCCTTTCGGATAACCAACTACGAGGAGTGTGGAGTATTGCAATGCCAGCCATCCCCTAACGAATGGTCACTTACTTTGCATTACTCCTTCATGAAGTGTGTTCCTCGACCTTACCAAGGTTGCACTTCCATACGTCAACTGATTCCATTTCATAGTATGAAAGTGCAACGATGGGAGTGAGTTTACTCCACTCGTGAAAGCACTCCTAGATATCGAAACAGACATATGGTGACTACATATATCTAGAACCAACATTCAATCGATATTCAGATCTAAAGGTATAAACATAGACAATTCATACCAAAAGATAATAAGTAACACAAGTTGGTGATCAAGCAACAAGCATTCATTAAACGATAGACGTTGAGCCAAAAAGGAGAGTATCTCTATTGCAAACGATTGAATTACATTGCATGAAATGAAAACATGGGTAGCGGGGCTACTCCCCGCACCCTAGTGAAAAGGACTACTCGCTCATCTCAAGAGCGAAGGAGGAGGTGAGAAGAGAGAGAAAGAACGACATCTCCACGGAGGAGGGAAGGTTGAACCCTTGGTGGAGAGAGCAACGATCTTCACACTTCGTGGTTGCTTGATGATGGATCTTCTCCTCCCACCTTCTTTATTGATGAGAGAGAAGGTAGCTTGATGATGAGATGTGGACCTCAAACTGGTAGCCTTAGGGTGATGGATGAAGGATGGAATTGCTCTGGAACTGGAGAGGCAGCCTTTGGGCATCTGAGATTCGATCCCTTTGAAGTGACCCTTGAGGTCCTATTTATAGGCTCAAGTTGAGCCCAAACGGTCTTGAGACCGTTTGGTCTCAAACGGTCTTGAGACCATTTTCCTTCTCACGGTCTTGGGACTGTGAGGCCTTCTCGCGGTCTTGGGACCGCGAGGCCTTCTCGCGGTCTTGGGCCTTCTCGCGGTCTTGGGACCGCGAGGCCTTCTCGCGGTCTTGGGACCGCGAGGCCTTCTCGCGGTCTTGGGACTGCGAGGCCTCCTCGCGGTCTTGGGACCGTGAGGAGTCTTTGTAATTTTTTTGTGTTTTCTGTAGTGAAAAAGAAGAAAAGTTAGTTTATTGGTGTATCCGCAATAAAGTAAAAAAGTTTAATGATTCTATCTAATTTATCTAAGAAAGAGTATGGAAAATTAAAGATAACTAAATAAGATAACGTCACAAAATGGGAGGTTATCACTATTAAACTCTACTAACTACAATAATCATCTCAAAGTAGAGTTTCTTAATCATTAAAGAATTAAAGATGATTACTTCCATTAATTTTTGGGTTGCAATTAGAATCAGACTTCAAACATAATTTATTTGGGTTCCTCTCATTCCGAGGATCAATTTTCATATATAACTTGTTTTGATCCGAGCTACCAATTTTATCTATGAATTTTGCATTCAAACACTTACTTGGCCAATAAGGAAGTGCCACGTAGGCGCCTTCCAAGCAACGCGGGGCAGCTTGCTTAAAACATTTCGAAATGACTATCTTGCCCTTACTTAAGTGGCTCTCTCTTCAACACACGGGGGGGTAGAAACGTCAAAAGGAGGCCCGGTCATCTTCCTCCTTGCGACACCCTAACTGTCGTCTTTTGCAGATCTTTGGGGGTCTGCCTCCTCCCATCTAGAGCTCGAAACCCTCCGCCCGATGCAGCTCTTGCTCCGCCGCCTTCTGCCGCACCTGGAGCGCCACCCATCGCGCATCCTAGGTGGTTGTCTTGTGCGGGGAAGGCGTGCGACTGCAGACCTGTCGCTGGCCTTTTGCAGGCGCTGCACGACGGCCGAGGGCATGTGGATGATGGTCGATCATCCCAGGTCGTCGTGGAAGCTCTCCCATCGATCGAGACGACCTCATGAGTCCTCTCTGCCTCAGGGTTAGACATACTTTCCCCAACTAGGGTTTGAATGAATAACAACAAGGAAGAGAACGTTGGACCTCTCTCCCTCTCTCTCGGACTCAAACCATGATTCTATCCTTTAAAAAGGGGTGAGGAAAGAAGCCCTAAGCTGGCTTTTCACGAATCAAAGAGTCCTTTTACAAAAATGAAACCAAAACCTTCCATGAGAAGAACATTCTCTCTCTTCTTTATCTTTTTATTATTCCTTTTTCTTCAAGTATTAGGATTTAGAAAATCCCTTCTCTTAGTCTCTCTTATGCTTTACTTTTACTCCATAAGCACGAAATTATAGTTTCCTTTTAAAGAAAATATCACCCTTTAAATAATATCATGAAATTCATTCATTAAACATCACATTATCCTCTTATTTCAGTTTATTGGTATTTTCCCTTACCTTTTTCTTCATTGGGACTCCTTGGATCCCAAGGCACTCTATTATTTCTAAATCCCTTTTTATTGGATACTCGTTATCCTTCTAGATGCATCTAAATGCAATATTTCACATTATCTTATTTATTTCTCATTAACAATATCTCTTTTTAAGAATTTCTCTTTAATTTTCTTCTATTTTCCTCATTGGTATTCCTTTTATCATTAGGAACCTCATGGATATGAAATTTCACCAAGAAATCTCATTTATGCCTCTTTCCACTCATTTTCCACATTTTATCATTATTTTCCAATTTCTTTCTTCATAAAGAAAATACTTAATTGAACTTTTCTTTTCTTATTGCTTTCTTTTTGCAACCTTGGACTCCTTGGTACCCAAGGAACCCAAGAGGCAAGAAATCCTCTTTGGATTTTCCTTCTAGAGGTTTCTACATATTTCTCTTCTTAAAAAATCAATTATCCATTTACTAATTGAATTTCCTTGTTATTCGGGCCCAATAGCCAATAAAGCCCACAATACAAACATCAAGGCTATTGTAAACAAAAATCCATTTATTTGAACCAAATCATATCTTTATTTGTTCAATTATCTTTTATATGAGAAATTACATTTCTCACCAATGAACCCAAAAATTGGGGTTGTAACATCCTTCCCCTCTTATAGGAATTTTGTCCTCAAAATTCAATCAAGCAAACAAACAAAACAGGATAAGACTTTTTCATGTCCATCATTGGCCCCTATGTGGCTTTACCGTACTCATGGCATTTCCAAAGAACCTTTATCATCACATATTTTCTCTGAGTTCTTTCATCCTGGTGTCTATAAACTACACAGGTGACTCAGGCCATTTCAGCCTCCCTTGGGGCTCACTAGGTTCATTGCTCAGCACATGGTTGGGGTACCTCACATAGTGCCCTAAATTGGACACATGGAAAACATCCCACATTACTTTATCCTGAGGGTAGGGTCAAAACCTAACCATCTCCACCCATCCATCTCTAATGGACCCATGTATCGGGGACTCAGCTTTCTCAGTTGCTGCTCAGAGGGGTCGGATTCTCACATTATATTCTCCCACAGTTCACTGCATGCTAGTCTACTTTGCATCTGCTCATGACTTTCGTCATCTCTAGGCTCCTTTCAGCGATTACATGATCAAAGCGACTTCATCTACATGTACTGTGGTTCTTTTCTAACCATCATGTGGTCCTTTCACCAACATCACCTTGCTGAAGTGGTGACCGACACAACCTCTCTTACATAGCTTCTTTATAACCCAATATTGGCTATGGTGGTCATTGTCACATAGGACAAGAACTATCTCTAGATATCACCCTGAACGAGCACACATGCTCTCATCAAACCCTTTAGTCTGGATCATATTAACCATTGGGGTGATCAACTGTACTAACATTGAGTTCTTCGTGTACCTACTTCCACCTCTTAGAAGGGAACCTTTAGGTCAAACTCAAGCACCTTTGAACTCGCTTCATGGTGTAGTTGAACCATCTCCCTCATGGGTAGTTCAACTAGATATGTCCCTTGACAGAACTCCTTCTTTCTTATGTCATCTAGGTAAGGTGATCTACCATAACCCATATTGCATCTCGACCTTCCTTGGTCTAGGGGAGACCTATCACAATATTCATAGTGATGAACTCCCATTCTCTCTCAGGGACTCTTTTGTCCTCTATATCGATACACTGGGTTACTGGGGTTCATCCTTTACCTCAGCTTGCATGACCATATACCACATGCAACTTTATCTTAGGTATCTAAAGTGCTATTTCCATTTACCACGGTGTATGGTGATCTTCAATCATGATTTCCTGTATGTCATGATTCTTCAAGATCAATTCCTTTGAAACCCTAAACCACTCTATTCGGGGTTTCATCACCTTCTTTTCCAAAGAAGTGCATCTGAGGTTCTACCACCATCCTTTCATCGTACCAAGGACTAGACTGGCTAACCAAACAACCCCTTATCTTTTCAACGTACCTTGTTACATCCGAGAGCTATCCAAACACCTCTCATTTCCAAACTTAGGGTTAGCCAAACAACCTCTTTTAGTCTTCTAGTCAAACAAGTCAGATGTATCTCAACCAGAGCATCCATTATCACTTCACATCCTTAGGTATTAGGTAACATTGAAGACATACACTTCCATGTATTTCACTTATCATCTCACCTCAAACTCTATGTCTATCTTCATTAATAACACTCTCTGATTTCATCATCATGGTGATCAAACTCAACCTGGTATAACTTATAAGTTCCACATAGCTCACGATAAAAACATCCTCATAAGGTGACTACCTCATTCCTCTTAGTCTTTGCAAAACATGTATCATTCACTTTAACTGGGGAGGTTATCTTCTCTATCCCCATTTCTCATGGCAACGTTCCAACCTACATCATCTCTTGTCCTTGATGTATGGCATGCGTAATGTCATGTATCTCACCCCCATAACAAGAGGAAATAAGCATTTGGTTGCAGTCCAAATACAGAGTTCTTCCTGTTCTGAGAGTGGAGATGGTACATCCCACCTTACCAATACACCTTTACATCTAAGTTGCAACGTGCCACATATGTCTCTACATCACAGACATCATGATAACAAAATAATCTTAAACCTACTGAGATTTATATCCTTGGTCATCCCCTCTAGGTCTATAGGGTACCGGCTCTTTTGGGGTCATCCCTCTTCCCACTTTCATCAAGAGAGTGCCCTACTCATCTGCCCTTTGGGTCCCATGAGTTCATGAAGGTGATCAATCTCCTAACCCATGGCCCTCAGATAATGATAGTTGTTACCTCCCGACCCTATGGTCATGTGCAACTTGGGGAATTAGGAAACTCCTACTTTCATCGGTCTTATCCCTACCTGACCCTAGGATAGACTTAGGATTCACCATTATAGTACATGTTCACTTAGAACCTTACCCAAGTATTCATCATCTCTCTTTCTGCATTCATGGGTTGGCCTTCATCGTTTCATTTAGATCATGGCAACTTGCCTACCTTGGTCAAAGCCCCATACCGATTACCTCCATGGTAACTCATTCATATGCAATTGGAGATGGATATCTATGGGTATACAGGTCCATTCTCATACCATGTACTTAGCTTCTCAAGATCCTATGAGACTCTTTTAGGTTACCTTAAACCAACAAAATTGATATACACCCTACCAAAGGTGTCTCTCTCCCAGGATGGGAGGAAACTGTCTCTTGATAACAAGGTCACCAAAAGCTCTTCGGTCTAGGGTTTACATCCTCATGAGCCTACTTAACCCTAGCAAGCTATTAAGGCATAAACAGATCACCTACTGAACCATGCTACGTCATACTTGTCCTTTTTCCTCAATGTTGGATCGAGATCGTACCTTCCTTTATCATCAATCATATTGTGAGGGATCAATCATACCTTTGAACCTAAGGGGGTTTCACTTTCCATTATGCATGAGGAGTACCGTGCTCGAAACTATAGAAACTAAATTCTCATCATGAGCATTAGGTATACCACTTCCCCTCTTAGGCCTAGGAACCCTAGGTTCACTTTTAGGTGTCCAATTGCATGCTCTATCCCTTAACCATGAATCAAGCTTGCAAAAGGCATAATGTGCACTTCCTGTCATCCTTCAACTCAAGCAACACTTAGAGTTGGATTTTCTTCAAGGACAACCAACAAGGTACAAGGCCTCATAACCTACTACTAAACCTCTTCAGGGTAAATAGAACATCTTCTTCCTTTCTCAGAAGGTAAACACATATACCATAGGCACATAGGCACCAGGTGCTTCATCTTCTATCTCTAGGGTTTGGTCCCTCTAAAGGCAACCAAGATACCATCAACTTTCAGGGATCGATCATGAGGCGATCACTATCATCCATTGTTCCTCATATCTCAGGGTTATAGGCTTCCAACCTTCTTGTTGGGTTCCCTGCTCTCTTTCTAGAGCTAACCCTATATCCAACCTCACCATTAGAGGTCCTCTCTCTATGAAGGATCAACCTCAAAAGCAAGCCCTACATGGGTGAAGCCTAGGTTCGAACTTATGTTTGCTCAAGATCATCCATAACCCTTTATGCTCCCTCATAATTCCTTATCTAGGGTTTCACCCTACTGTCAGCACTATGACGTGCCCTAGGTGCCAGCTATACCCTACTTGCACAAGCCCATAGGGTTTCTAAGGTCCTTCACTAACCTCATCATCTAAGGAGCTATCCTTTACCCTAACATGCACGATCCTTCCCAGGGTTGGGTTGCCAAAGGTGTTAGGTCACCCATGGATCATATGTCATACCAAAGGCATGTCCTTTCAAACACCTAGTCCAACGCATCTCTCTCTAACCTTCACTTAGGGTTAGGGTTAGCATCATCCTCAGAGGATGTGCCAGGTCTCTACTTACAATGGAGATCTCTATCTCCAAGACTAACTTATCCTCCTGACAAGAAGGTCTACTCTCAGGTCTATTCTGAGGACATGACAACTTATGTCATACGACCTAAGCATGTATCTATTCTTTAATTTGCGCTTAATCTATTAAGCTTATGTCCATGACATCTTATTTACATGCTTTTCATTAATTTGATGGAGGATTCCTTAAACCTTATTAACCTTACCCATACCTCAAGAGGGTGAGGAGAAGAAAGAAAACCCTAATCCTTCAGACCCCTAAAGAATTTTGTGATGAGAAGGGATGATTAAGATGAGAAAGTCCTAAAGGTATCTTATTTCGATTCATACCCTAAGACTTCAGCCAGGCAGTCACACGGATCCGGGAGTCCTCGTATTCCGACTAGCGGTGCGGAGGAAAATATTGCCAGCCCCCGGTCGTGATCCTTTTCTAGACACCTCCATCTTTTGGATAATCCTCTAATAACTCCCTTGGGTTCTATGGAGTTTGTAAAATTTAATAATTATTAATGGCTAATTGAGGAACCTACGCTCTGATACCAAATGTTACGACCCCACTTCCCGATAACCCCCAATTAAGGGAGACAGAGAGGTCGAAGCCGCACCCATGACTTCCGGATCAAAGGTTCGGCAATTAACCAAGAATAATTATAAAATTTTAACATACTAAACTGAAAAGCTATAAGAAAATAAACTTTGCATACCTTTTGAAATTTTGGATTTCTAACTTCTATCCACTTAATGATTCTATGCTAACTAATCCTCCTTGTATTTTTTTTCTTCATGTATTTCACAATGTGACGATTCACTATTTGTCCTTTTGGCTTTTACCTAAAACGCCGACAAACAAAATGTCGGTCAGCCGAAGCTGGTATGTGGGGGAAACAATAAACATGCAATTACCTATAACAATGTATTGCATTCAATTATCATTTAACAATCAAGATTACATTTTAAATATAACATCCGCGATCCATGATTACCCTATCCTATGTACTATCCCTGCAGTGGACCTGGATCCTACCTTCCTTATGGTAGATCCCCATTAAACCCCTCATTGTCCCACCTATAAGTGAACCAGTTTCTAGGGTTGAGTCACATGGCACTACTCGTAAGTAGCCCACTCCTTAACTCATGGCAGGCTAATGAGTCTCATGGCACTACACGTAGGTAGCCAGTTTCTAACTCTCGGTAACCTAGACCTTGCTCTAGAATTATCCCCTTTTTAGCCTTTTCAAAGTAATAGAGGTGGACCCGGATCTAGCCAGTTATATATACTCATTTATAGTGATAATCATAGTCACTGTATAGTTGCATGAAATAAATAGACATCCAACAGTTAATTCATGCATTGAAGGAAACGTCGATAAAATCCTCGGGAAACTATTCGGTATAGTCATAAGAGTAACCACATACCTGATTTGATGAGTCATGCAGATTATTCAACATTTACTTCATGTATATACAATCAAGCCAATCAACAGATCCAAGCAAGTAATTCAATCAACACATATTTCCTGAAAAGAATATGTACTCTATTTATTAGACACTTCATCAAGAATCTACTTTATTAACTTGGATTCTCTTTCTAGGGTTTCTAATCTGCATTAAGGTTTCATTAATATTCATTAGGGTTTCTTAGATCGATTTCTCAAACTTCATCCCTTTTAGGTCAACAAACCCTAAAATACTCTTTTCCATTTATATAAACCCTAATTGCTCAAACTATTCATTTAATAGTCTTTTATACTCAGATTGACTTAGGATCATCATATACCTACTTGTTTATGGATTTGAACAATTAAAACATTTAAAAGTCATATTCACCTAAATTAGGGTTTTCAAACTCATTAATGCATATTCATGCACGAAACCCTAAATTAAGCAAATTATATAAAAAGATTATCTTTTTATATCTTATTTTCACTTTTATGAACAATAGGCTTAAATTACCCATTGATCAACATTAAAACCATCTATCATCAAATCTAAGGGTTTTTCATTAATTAAATCATTAAAAATGATAGCTTTATGCACTTTTCATATTGCAAGCATATTTATGCACATAATCTCTAAATTAACCTAATTACATGCAAAGATCATCATTTTTCATCTTAAAGTACCTTTTTACAATTAATAGGTTATTATCAACTGTAGTGATCTATTAAACTCTACTAACTACAATAATCATCTCAAAGTAGAGTTTCTTAATCATTAAAGAATTAAAGATGATTACTTCCATTAATTTTCGGATTGCAATTAGAATCAAACTTCAAACATAATTTATTTGGGTTCCTCTCATTCTGAGGATCAATTTTCATATATAACTTGTTTTGATCCGAGCTACCAATTTTTATCTATGAATTTTGCATTAAAACACTTACTTGGCCAATAAGGAAGTGCCACGTAGGTGCCTTCCAAGCAACGCGGGGCAGCTTGCTTAAAACATTTCGAAATGACTGTCTTGCCCTTACTTAAGCGGCTCTCTCTTCAACGCGCGGGGGGGTAGAAATGTCAAAAGGAGGCTCGGTCATCTTCCTCCTTGCGACACCCTAATTGTCGTCGTTTTGCAGATCTTCGGGGGTCCGCCCCCTCCCATCCAGAGCTCGAAACCCTCCGCCCGATGCAGCTCTTGCTTCGCTGCCTTCTGCCGCACCTGGAGCGCCACCCATCGCACGTCCTAGGTGGTTGTCTTGTGCGGGGCAGGCGTGCGACTGCAGACCTATCGCTGGCCTTTTGCAGGCACTGCACAGCGGCCGAGGGCATGTGGATGATGGTCGATCATCCCAGGTCGTCGTGGAAGCTCTCCCATCGATTGAGATGACCTCATGAGTCCTCTCTGCCTCAGGGTCAGACATACCTTCCCCAACTAGGGTTTGAATGAATAACAACAAGGAAGAGAACTTTGGACCTCTCTCCCTCTCTCTCGGACTCAAACCACGATTCTATCCTTTAAAAAGGGGTGAGGAAAGAAGCCCTAAGCTGGCTTTTCACGAATCAAAGAGTCCTTTTACTAAAATGTAACCAAAACCTTCCATGAGAAGAACCTTCTCTCTCTTCTTTATATTTTTATTATTCCTTTTTCTTCAAGTATTAGGATTTCGAAAATCCCTTCTCTTAGTCTCTCTTATGCTTTACTTTTACTCCATAAGCACGAAATTATAGTTTCCTTTTGAAGAAAATATCACCCTTTAAATAATATCATGAAATTCATTCATTAAACATCACATTATCCTCTTATTTCAGTTTATTGGTATTTTCCCTTACCTCTTTCTTCATTGGGACTCCTTGGATCCCAAGGCACTCTATTATTTCTAAATCCCTTTTTATTGGATACTCGTTATCCTTCTAGATGCATATAAATGCAATATTTCACATTATCTTATTTATTTCTCATTAACAATATCTCTTTTTGCGAATTTCTCTTTATTTTTCTTCTATTTTCCTCATTGGTATTCCTTTTATCATTAGGAACCTCATGGATACGAAATTTCACCAAGAAATTTCATTTATGCCTCTTTCCACTCAATTTCCACATTTTATCATTATTTTCCAATTTCTTTCTTCATAAAGAAAATACTTAATTGAACTTTTCTTTTCTTATTGCTTTCTTTTTGCAACCTTGGACTCCTTGGTACCCAAGGAACCCAAGAGGCACGAAATCCTCTTTGGATTTGCCTTCTAGAGGTTTCTACATATTTCTCTTCTTAAAAATTCAATTATCCATTTACTAATTGAATTTCCTTGTTATTCGAGCCCAATAGCCAATAAGGCCCACAATATAAACATCAAGGCTATTGTAAACAAAAATCCATTTATTTGAACCAAATCATATCTTTATTTGTTCAATTATCTTTTATATGAGAAATTACATTTCTCACCAATGAACCCAAAAATTGGGGTTGTAACAGTGGGTATTTTGAAACAAGATAGATTAACTCGGTAAGTTGATAAGAAATAAAGAAAGATTATGTGAGAACCCATTACACTAAATGAGATTACTCAACACATAAAACACAATCAATCACTAATTAACCACGTACCCAAAAATATGGGTAAATTAAAACTGATTTCAACATCAGCATGTGCTCAGAAACATTTGCATAAGAGCCCAACATCTTTCTTATATCCATACTATGCCAATAATTCGATACAAATTGTTCTATCGTCTTAGTTACCACATATATACATAGGAGAACAATATTCACATATGCCACACAAACAAGCATTAATATACTATCAAATGTCCAATTCGTTTGAAGCACCATATACAAACTTTTCCTGCCCGGACCTGAGAGTACAAGGACGACTCTAGGACACACTAGACATCTAATCAACTTTCCTAAAGATTCATTACTATAGCTCCTCTTTGTTGCTACATGTTTGTTTTTGTCATTTTCGATTACCTAAAAAAATGTGGCGAACCACAAGGGTGAGACCCATGTCCCAGCAAGAGATATAACCTCCAACAACGTTTATTGATTACAGCATTTTTAAGTAATTAAATAGTCAAGAATATTAATCAGATAAGATCAGTACTACTGATGATTAACAAAATACATAAAGGAGCAGATAATAACTATCATTATTAGCCAGACTATCATCCTTTATCTTATTGCCAATATAAGTAATTCAGTAGCATATGCCTATCTAGCATCATGAGCAAGTCTAGTAACATAGCATAGCTAATAACATGAGCATGTCTAATTGGTTGAACATATCAACATTATAAGAAGAGCTAACAACATAAGCACAACTATTTGGATAAGCATGATTAGCAGTATATGCCTCTCTAGTTACAAAGGCATGGCTAGCATGCTAAACATAACTAACAACATGAGATATCTAGCATCATGATTATAATCAGCATTAGCAGTATAGTTAATAGCATAATCATGGCTACTTTATGTACGCATCTACAATCTTAAGCATATCCACAACTTAAGTATATCTACTATCTCTTAATTGCACTAAGCATCGTCTTTATGTAAAGAGAGAAAACAAGGGTTATCATCCAATGTGAAGTGTTGTGT
Organism: Alisma plantago-aquatica; assembly: GCA_963693085.1. Lineage (NCBI taxonomy): Eukaryota > Viridiplantae > Streptophyta > Magnoliopsida > Alismatales > Alismataceae > Alisma > Alisma plantago-aquatica. The sequence goes on from OY856412.1 coordinate 560,173,888, forward strand.
ATAACCCTAAACAAATATGTTATACAACTGTATTACATCTTTTATTATGCCCCAAGGAAATTGAGGATACCACTCAAATCCAACTGACCACTGCTAAGTCGAAATTAGTGCCATACAAGATCTAGGAAGAGTCGGACTACTAAGATCTTCTCCGCCCCCGGTCAGTACGGGTCCGCCACAGCGACACATAAGGTCAAGCTACTAACAGCCTAGTCCGTCATTGGTACAGGTCACAACACTAGTGAAAGGACATGGGTACGCATACCCTACCATATGAGGTACAACCACAGTTGTCCTCCAATATCATCACATATATAATCACTGAGACACAACCGCAGTCATTCTCAAACTGAGGGCTAGGTATGACCGCATTCATCCTCCCTAAACACTTGAATGCAGGATGACAAGCACCTCGCATACTCATCAGTATGTGCTCCGATTTTCCCTTAGGAATACTCATTTCACCATCTGGAAAGTTCTGACACTCAGATAGATCTATGGCACAGGGCACTACATGATTAGAGTTTCACTTGATTAGTTATGCCAATTGGGTGAATTAGTCATACGATCACAATATATAAACCCTTTCCACTATATCATAGGGTATCAACCCTTATCAACATAAGAGGATTACACCTCATTTAGGGCTCAACCATGTCCAAAGGTCATTAAGACCATCATACTATTCCCTACAAGATCATCATTATCTTTCCATGCCTTATAATAAGGCTCAACAACATCACTTACATATAATACACCAGATCAGCACAATATAGCATTAATGAGCTAGGAGATATTCATAAACAATCATAGCATATTAACATTAAGAACATTCCTTTATTACATCAATATGCAAGGAATCCAAATATGATTAACACTCATCATATTCATAATGCACATGTTTAGCATAAGAAAGTATCAACCATGTGGCTATGATAACCACCAATGAACACATTAAGGTTATGATCATGTGAAGGAGGTTATTCTACCATCATTCCGTCATATAGGAATTTTAAACATGAATACTCATATTTATCTATTTGCATTAGAGTTAGGTTCAACATGATAAATTATATCAATGTTACTAATCAACACTCATACCCAAACCCTAACTCGCGACATCCCCATTGGATCATGGATGCATAAGGTGAAGCATCACCATCACATTCCATACTATTCTCAAGTATGAACCCACACATAAATCAAGGTATAACCATTGGGTTATAGCATACTAGGGTTTCAACAACAGTAACAGAGTACTCCATGATTGTATTAGTCATTCAAGGACTATTCATACCCAATTACCATCATTTAGTTATATTAAAGCTAGGTATAACAAGCTATACCTATTTAGGGTTACATATCAACACAATATGGTTATCATCCCTTCTATTCATATGAGTGAATAGGTAATACTACCTTATTAAGGGTAACCCTCCATTTGTTCCATCATCATTCAACCCATATCGCCATACCATAATGTCACCCAGAACCATTGGATGTATAAAAGGTAAGACCATTGATTTTTTACATATATAAACACCTTGTATAAACCACCTATGAAGTCCTTGATTTGTTCTATATAAATATTCACCATCTAACCCTAGACGTCCCTTGATTAACAACACAAAAAGTTCCATTGAGAGTAGGGAAAAACCCACAATCGACTGTTCATTTAAAACAAGCCATCCATTGTCAACAATTAAGCTCCTTAAGTTGATCATATAAAGGAAACCATCTAAATCACATTATTAGGAACAAAATATTACATTAGCCATCATTCCACTTTATTGGAGGAATAAATAGTAGATCTTGACCATTGGATGAAGTTCCTATATTAAAACCATCAATTACAGTATAGGTCCGACCATTTCATCAAATGACCCAAGAAACCATTGGTCTAAGGATTAATTGATGATACAACTACAATGTTGGACTCAACATAGGTTTTAGAGACCTGATCCACCATCATTAGTGACCATTAAATCACCATAGGTTGTTAGATCAACACTATATTCATTAATCAACATCAAATATTAAGCTAATGTCGTCATTGATTGATAACATCAGTAGGGTACTTAATGGTTGATCATTAAACTTCTAATTGGTCCAAAACCTGACCTAAGGGGGGTGACCATAGGTTGTCACCATCATTTGACACCCTTTATCACGACCATCAGTTGTTATGAAGACAACATGATAGGGTTGTTGCAATGGTACCATCATTTGGTCATGGTTTATAGAAGAAATCAACTTTAAACCCTAAATTGACCATTGTTTGATAGGTGCTTAGCACCATAGGTTGTCAAAACAACCTGATCCAAGTCATATTATACCTTAGTAATAATGTACACATGATCACAGGTACATCTATAACTGAAGTCAAAATAGGGAACATCATAAAAATCGAAATCCAAGTCAAGCATAGCTTTTTAGTGCATAAATCATCATTTTCAAGCAAGAACATGAGCTAGTAAGATTATGGTAAGAAATAAACATGGATAAAGTTATAAAACTTGCCTCTAAAGAGAAGATGAAACCACACCCAGAAGAAATCTTGAGAAGGTAGGGTATAAAATCCAAGCATAAGCTATGAACTCTTCCATCTAGCACCTTTCTTCATCAAATGAGCGAACCCTAAGCATAAGGAGCAAGAAAGGTAGGGTTTTAGAGCTTTAGAGAAATTTCTACCATGGAAAAGCAAGGTTCCGACCTGGAGTAAGGTCTAAAGAAGGAGCAGAGAAAGAAAAACGAAGAATGAAGGAAGAAAACAACTTGCCTTGGTCGAATTCCCTAGAAGATGACCTTGGAAACCCTAGGTAGGGCTAGATGGAGCCCTAGGAGACCTTCTTCTCCAAAAAGAGGTTGTCATCTACCTTAGAGCAGTTGGTTCTGCAGAAAAACAGAGTGGATTCGTTTCTCCAGGTTAGAGGAAAGATAAAGAAAGCAAGTTTTGTATTTGGTCAAGGAAGAGGCAAATATAGCCCATGGATAAGGATAGAAGCAAGCATGAGGTGTAAAAGTAGCTTCCCCATGTGTTTATGGCCTTAAACTATTAAGAATATATAATCACACACACAAGAAGCTCCCCCACTGTCCCTATTAACCTTCTTAGATTTCCTTTGTCGAAATTCCCAGCCAATCACATAATTCATTAGTTGATAGCTACTAAAAGTAGCTCATCCGTGAAGGGGTAAACCCTAAAATACCCTTGATAAAAAAACACCTTCAAACCATGGCTCAACTAGGAGCCCCATGGATCAGAAATCTCAATAATGATAATGTAAAATCTAAGTAACATAATGTATGTGACAAATTGCAAAGAAAACCCCTCAATTGGGTAAATTGCAGAAAAGTCCAAAATGTACAGAAAATTGCATAACTTGCTCAAACAGTGTCCAAATTGGACCAAATTTGAAACTTAAGCTTGTCTTATGATTTCAAAACGTATCAAAAGGTTATATTAGGGTTCTAAGCATTAAATTATGGTAATTAAGCTCATTCAACTCATTAAGAAAGTTTAGGGGCCTTACAACTATAAACCCCTAACAGGGATTTCGCCCCCGAAATCTAAGGTAAACAAACATGGGTGCTTCCTTTAAACCTCATAGTATTACCTTCACATGGTTACTTGCATATCATGGTGATGTCATATAATTCATACATATCTTGGGTCAGCACAAAAATCCCCACCTAAGAAGACATTCTCATTATGGAATGTAGAAACATATTGTATCATCTGTACAACTCTAGTAGTAATGTTCAACTTTAAATTCTAGATATCATCCTAAAATTATATCTATTGTATCAACACATTACTCAAAAGTCATACTTTCTAGATTTTTACCAATCATGCCATGTGTCCCATACCATTACTTGAAGCATAAAAAAAATGATGTATCCATCCTTTTTTTATACACAGATACTAGAACTCTTGTCAGTTCTTTTTTAACATCAAAAGAAATGATGATGTTGGAAGCTATCATTCCATAAAAGGAAACATCATTCCTAGTCAACCATGTTAGGGGTGAAACAATAACACTATCTTCACCTTACTAGGATTTACACAACCTACATAGAAGACATATCATGATCCCATAAAGAAATTTAATCAACCCCATCTCACTCTTGTTCAACTTGTCTCATAGCTATTGTTGCTTCGGCAACCCTAAGGTTTTTGAAGAAATATTGATCAATTTTTGACGATATTTCAAATATTTTGACATGTCATAATTCAAAGTTTGATATAACTTGTATGACATGACTGGAACACTCTATTTCTCCTAATCAGAAATTATATTTGTACATTGGTTAGTCTATAGGACATAACTCTAAATTCATCATGGTCATGTGAATTATGTCATCCAATCTAACTCTTATGCATTGATATTTGATCATAGGTTTATCTTAAAGGAACACGGTATCACTTATCTATTGACCAAAAAACTATCTATCCTTGATAGTGGTCTTGCCCAGCTATCACTGAACCATACACAACATTATAGAATCACTTTTTTTCTTTCCAAACAACATTTAGAGGGTCATCATTAACTCTCTCTCTCTCTCTCTCTCTCTATAGTAGAGGAATACTTGGAACGTACATTTAATAAACATCTCCAACCTTCACATATTTCTCATAGTATTGATACATCTTGGATACTAGGATTCATTACCTTGATATCCACCTCATGTGCTATAAGAAACTCGCATCCTTATATCATCTACTTTTACCAACATAACAAATATCAAAACATATAGGAGGAGTCTTCCTAATTATTGGAAGGCTCAAAAGCAAAATCATCACAAACTTTATGGCCTTGGAACCATAGTCCAAACAACCTTATGCTATAATAAGCTATCCACCCTCATGTTTACAATGAATCCACACATACCAAGTGGCAATCATCCACTTGAAATTTGTTCCCTAGAAAGGAAAGACACAAAGGGAAACACACTTTCCACATCATAGCAACATTGTTCAATGGTCACTAGCAAAAAGGTAACCAATTCTATTTTCATTATGTAGGTTACAAGTTCTTATGTATCATTTTACCTTTTTCATTTCAGGTTCCTTGCCATTAGCACATGAATCATCATGATTAACATATCTCATTACTCCTTTCTTTATGACTATTTATCCCACTTGGGTATGTTCTCTTATTTTATTATGTTTTTCAACCACTTATCAACATGTAAATCATCATATTCCACATTTTCTTCATTAAACATGGATCATCAGTCTTAATTTCTTTCAAACGCCATGGTTATTTTACATTAACACTTTCTTACATACATAGGTTGGTCTGAGATTAACTCAGCTTCCACCTTATTCCTTTGTCATTGTTCTCATTTATCTTCTCATTATATACTTATCATTGGAGTTCTCTCCATCTTATGTGGATTTCGTACCTTGAATCACTTTATAAGAATAGACTTATCTGTCTTTTACTTTATTATCTTCTTGAATCACATCTTCAAGAACTCCTCTTTTCCTTATTTGTATTCAGATTTAGATTTCATGGTGTTGTATATTTCTCTTATAGTTACCAAACATTCAACTTTTGATAGATAATGATGCAATTATCATCTTGTTTAAGGTAGGATTGAGATATTCACACCATGATATCTTATTCTTTGTGCTCTTTAGATTGTCTCAAAATGACTACTTGATCATAGTAATTAGAAAGATAACAATCTAAGAGTTCCATACTTACCTTTTCTTCAATAATTGAATACCTGGCCAGGGCACCCAAATACTGAGATTAGGCAGTATGCACCATATTTTTATGTCATATTCCTAATTTTGACATCATCCTAGTCCTAAGTCCTAGTGTCCCTATAGAATCAATGAATCTAAAGCTCTGATATCAACTTGTGAGAACATGTTACACTAAATGAGATTACTCAAAACATAAAACACAATCAATCACTAATTAACTACATACCCAAAAATATGGGTAAATTAAAATTGATTTCAACATCAGCACATGCTCAGAAACATTTAAATAAGATCCCAACATCTTTCTTATATCCATACTATGCCAATAATTTGATACACATTGCGCTATCGTCTTAGCCACCACATATATACACAGGAGAATAATATTTGTATATGCCACACAAACAAGCATTAATATACTAACAAAAGTCCAATTCGTTTGAAGCACCATATACAAACTTTTCCTGCCCAAACCTGAGAGTACAAGGATGACTCTAGGACACACTACACATCTAATTAACTTTCCCAAAGATTCATTACTATATCTACTCTTTTTTTCCACATGTTTGTTTTCGTTATTTCCGATTACCTAAAAAATTTGGTCAACCACAAGGGTGAGACCCATGTCCCAGCAAGAGATATAACCTCCAACAATATTTATTAATTACAACATTTTTAAGTAATTAAATAGTTAAGCAGATTAATCATATATAACAAATAAGATCAATACTACTGATGATTAGTAAAATACATAAAGGAGAAGATAATAACTATCATTATTAGCCAGACTATCATCCTTTATCTTATTGCCAATATAAGCAATTCAGTAGCATATTCCTATCTAGCATCATCAGCAAGTCTAGTAACATAGCATAGCTAGCAACATGAGCATGTCTAATTGTTTGAACATGTCAACATCATAAGAAGAGCTAACAACATAAGCACAACTATCTGGATAAGCATGATTAGCAGTATATGCATCTCTAGTTACAAAGGCATGGCTAGCATGCTAAACATAAGTAACAACATGAGATAGCTAGCATCATGATTATAATCAGCATTAGCAGTATAGTTAATAGCATAATCATGGCTACTATATGTACGCATCTACAATCTTAAGCATATCCACAACATAAGTATATCTACTATCTCTTAATTGCACTAAGCATAATCTTTATGTAAAGAGAGCGAACAAGGGTTATCATCCAATGTGAAGCATTGTGTATAACCCTAAGCAAATATGCTATATGGTTGTATTATATGTTTTATTATGCTTTGAGGAAATTGAGGACACCACTCAAAATCTAACTGACCACTGCTAAGTCAAAATCAGTTTCATACAATATCTAGGAAGATTCGGACTCCTAAGATCTTCTCTTCCCCCGGTCAGTATGGGTCTGCCATAGTGACACATAAGGTCAAGCTGCCAACATCCTAGTCCGTCCTTGGTACAGGTCATGGCACTAGTGAAAGGAGGTGGGTACGCATACCCTACCATCTGAGGTACAACCACAGTTGTCCTCCAATATCATCACATATATAATCACCGAGACACAACCGCAGCCATTCTCAAACTGAGGGCTAGGTATGACCGCAGTCATCCTCCCTAAACATTTGAATTTGGAATGACAAGCACCCTGCATACTCATCAGTATGTGCTCAGAGTTTCCCTTAGGAATACTCATTTCACCATCTAGTAAGTTCTGACAATCAGATGGATCTATGGCACATGGCACTACATTATTAGAGTGTCACTTGATTAGTTATGCCTATTGGGTGAATTAAGGTTGCATCAAACAAGTGGACATACAAACCCTAATTCACTTCTAACAAGAATATAAATATCACAACTTTAAAATATATAAAATGTGGGAAACATAATTTCTCATCTCATCATCACATGGTACTATTCACTTGCCACTCATGAGACCACACTAGTCATCATACTATCACAAGATACAAATCCTTTCCACCATATCATAGGGTATCAACCCTTATCAACACAATAGGATTACACCTCATTCAGGGCTCAACCATGCCCAAAGGTCATTAAGACCATCATACTATTCCCTGCAAGATCATCATTATCTTTCCATGCCTTATAACAAGGGTCAACAACATCACTTACATATAATACACCAGATCAGTACAATATTGCATTAATGAGCTAGGAGATATTCATAAACAATCATAGAAGGGATATATTAACATTAAGAACATTCCTTTATTACATCAACATGCAAGGAATCTAGATATGATTAACACTCATCATATTCATAATGCACATGTTTAGCATAAGAAAGTATCAACCATGTGGCTATGATAACCACCAATGAACACATTAAGGTTATGATCATGTTAAGGAGGTTATTCTCCCATCATTCTGTCACATAAGAATGTTAAACATGAATACTCATATTTATCTATTTGCATTAGAGTTAGGTTCAACATGATAAATTATATCAATGTTACTAATCAACACTCATACCCAAACCCTAACTCGCAACATCCCCATTGGATCATGGATGCATAAGGTGAAGCATCACCATCACATTCCATAATGAACCCACACATAATCAAGGTATAACCATTGGGTTATAGCATACTATGGTTTCAACAATAGTAACAAAGTACTCCATGATTGTATTAGTCATTCAAGGACTATTCATACCCATCATTTAGTTATATTAAAGCTAGGTATAAAAAGCTATACCTCATTAGGGTTACATATCAACACAATATGGTTATCATCCCTTCTATTTGTATGAGTGAATAGGTAAGAATACTTTATTAAGGGTAACCCTCCATTTGTTCCATCATCATTCAACCCATATCGCCATACCACAATGTCACCCAGAACCATTGGATGTTTAAAAGGTAAGACCATTGATTGTTTACATAAGTAAACACCTTGGATAAACCACCTATGAAGTCCTTGATTTGTTCTATAGAAATAGTCACCATCTAACCCTATACATCCCTTGATTAACAACACAAAAAGTTCCATTTAGAGTAGGGTAAAACCCACAATCGACTGTTCGTTTAAAACAAGCCATCCATTGTCAACAAGTAAGCTCCTTAAGTTGATCATATAAGGGAAACCATCTAAATGACATTATTAGGACCAACATACTACATTAGCCATCATTTCACTTTATTGGAGTAATAAATAGTATATCTTGACCATTGGGTCAAATTCATATATTAAAACCAACAATTACAGTATAGGTTTGATCATTGCATCAAATGACCCAAGAAACCATTGGTCTAAGGCTTAATTGATGATACAACTACAATGATTGACTCAACATAGGTTTTAGAGACCTGATCCACCATCATTAGTGACCATTAAATCACCATAGGTTGTTAGATCAACACTATATTCATTAATCAACATCAAATATTGAGCTAATGTTGTCATTGATTGATAACATCAGTAGGGTACTTAATGGTTGATCATTAAACTTCTAATTGGTACAAAACCTGACCTAAGGGGGTGACCATAGGTTGTCACCATCATTTGATACCCTTGATGACGACCGTCAGTTGTTATGAAGACAACACCATAGGGTTGTTGCAATGGTACCATCATCGGGTCATGGTTTATAGAAGAAATTAGCTTTAAACCCTAAATTGACCATTGTTTGACAAGTGCTTAGCACCATAGGTTGTCAAAACAACCTGATACAAGTCATATTATACCTTATTAATAACATACACATGATCATAGGTTCATCTATAACTGAAGTTAGAACATGCAACATTATAAAAATTAAAATCCAAGTCATGCATAGCTTTTTAGTGCATAAATCATCATTTTCAAGCAAGAACATGAGCTAGTAAGCGTATGGTAAGCAATAAATGTGGAGAAAGCTATAAAGCTTGCCTCTAAAGAGAATATGAAACCACACCCAGAAGAAATCTCTAGCAGGTAGGGTAGAAAATCCAAGCATAAGCTATGAACTCTTCCATCTAGCACCTTTCTTCATCAAATGAGCAAACCCTAAGCATAAGGAGCAAGAAAGGTAGGGTTTTAGAGATTTAGAGACATTTCTACCATGGAAAAGCAAGGTTCGGACCTGGAGGAAGGTATAAGGAAGGTGAATAGAAAGAAAAACGAAGAAGGAAGGAATAAAACAACTTGCCTTGGTCGAATTCCCTAGAAGATGACCTTGGAAACCCTAGGTAGGGCTAGATGGAGCCCTAGGAGACCTTCTCCAAAAAGGGGTTGTCTTCTACCTTAGAGCAGATGTTTCTACAGAAAAATATATTGGATTCGTTTATCCAGGTTAGATGAAAGATAAATCAATCATAGTTTCGTATTTGGTCAAGGAAGAGACAAATATAGCCCATGGATAAGGATAGAAGCAAGCATGAGGTGTAAACGTAGCTTCCCGATGTGTTTATGATCTTAAACTATTAAGAATATATAAGCACACACACAAGAAGCTCTCCCACTGTACCTATTAACCTGCTTAGATTTACTTTGTCTAAATTCCCAGCCAATCACATAATTCATTAGTTGATAGCTACTAAAAGTAGCTCATCCGTGAAGGGGTAAACCCTAAAATACCTTTGATGAAAACACCTTCAAACCATGGCTCACCTAGGATCCCCATGGCTCAAAAATATCAAGAATTATAATATAAAATCTAATGAACACAATTTATGTGAAAAAATTTAAAGAAAACCCCTCAATTGGGTAAATTGCATAAAAGTCCAAAATGTACAAAAAATTGCAGAACTTGCTCAAACAATGTCCAAATTGGACCAAATTTGAAACTTAATCTTCTATTATGATTTAAAAACATATAAAAAGGTTATATTAGGGTGCTAATAATTCAAATATGGTAATTAAGCTCATTCAACTCATTAAGCAAGTTCAGGGGCCTTACAGATTAGTAGCATAAGGGTACAATCAACAAGAAGATATATACTTTGATGAGACATATGTAGAAGTAGAAAGGTTAGAGTCAGTTTGTATGCTACTTTATTTTGATACCCACAATTTTTTTTATTTGTAGTAAATGGATGTTAAATGATCATTTTTGAATGGATAGACAGAGGAGGAAGTCTATATAGCTCAACCTTCTTGATTTGAACATGACTAGTTAGCTCATCATGTTTATCTTTTATACAAGGCATTGTATGGGTTCAAGTAAGCCACTAAATCTTCAATGAGAAGTTAAAGACATTTAGGCTTGATAATAGCTATGTCATGGGGAGAGTCAATTCTACTCTATTTATGAAGCATGCTTATAAAAGACTTTCTTGTAACTCAAATGTATATTAATGACATCATATTTCATGCTAGTAATATTGATCCTTGCAAGAAGTTTAGTCCCCTTATGTAGAGTCAATAGAGGATGATAGGGGAGATAAAATTCTTCATAGGATTCTGAATAAAAGACAAAATATTAAAACTATATCAACAAAGGAAAATATAGAAGCAACTAATCAAATTCTTTTGAATGGAGAGTTACAAGCCAATTTACACTACCATATCCAATACATAAAGTCTTTATAAGGATTAATTAGGTCAGAAAATTGATGAAAATATCTATAGAGGTATGGTTGGTAGTTTCTTTCTTTGATCAGTAAGTCATGCCTCCATTATTTATTTTTTGAAAACAATTGTACAAATTTTAGAAGAAGATATTAGGGAACAAAAAAAGTGAAGAAAGCAATCTATACAAGGAAAGCATGTATAATGAATGTGGTTGTAGGGTTCCATTTAAGAGACTTTCTTCTCATTGAAGCATCTTGAATTCCTTTTAGATCGTATATGGTGAATAGTAGATAAACAAGCAATCTGCTCCTGGACAGAAGAAAAATACATACAAGGTACATAGTCATACGAGATGACGCTAATCATATTATCCGCTTTAGCATATCTCTAGATGTCAATAGAGAAATAACACTTGAAAAATATTTGGTATGAATCCCAAAAGCCTTATTTCATAGATAACAACAAGTGGTAATGTAAAAACCAAAATTTCTCAAAATATCTTGAGCAGCAAGCATGTTATTGAATAATTCCAATAGGCCATCTTGAAATTCATTAGGAATTGTGCATCTACAACCATTTACCCCATTTTTATCTCATACTTCCTCCAAATCAACTCTCAACATTGCTTTAGGTTTTTGGCATTACAACCATCAAGAAAAATGTTGTCATGCTCATGGATTTGGATCAAAAAAGTAGCAATCTTTCATAAACAAGTTTTAAAACATCATTACTTCAAAGTGAAACAATTCTTATCCATAACAAACATGTTAATAAAATCATACTTACCACATCCCATCTTCAACATAGTTTTGGTATCCATGAAATCCTCCAAAAAATATGTTACCATTCACCCAGGATATTTCCACAATCTATTGGTGTTACTAGACACAATGTTAATAACATCAAGGGGCAGTAAGTTAGATCGCATCCTCAGCAGTTGCCTCCACATCCAAGACCCTTGACAATAGGATTTAACATACCAAAATGAATCCTTAGCAAGATACTCATTCAAACATTCAAACTAGAGCATGTCATTTTTATCAGCAGCATTATATGTATTAAGAAGGAGACTAGAATTATTCACAACTTTGATATTTACAGTACCCAAACCATCCTCCTTAGGATAAAAGAATGTAGTTGATATTCTTCTCCAGCTTCACACATCCCAAAACAAAGTTTCTACACATATTCTCAATCTATTCCATGACTAAAGTGGGTAGAGGAAGAAACACTATTAACAAAAATCAGTCACACTGAGTTCAACTTGTCCTTTCAAAGACAAATCCTCCATCTTCCACTCATCTAACTTGGCTTTAATTTTATTTGTCGGAGGCGCACAAAAAGATTTCTTTAGTTTTCCACAAAAAGGAGGAAACCCTAGATATCTCATAGGAAAAGCCTTTTTCCATAGCAAGATTGTTATCAATTAGATCCTCATTAGCAAAACAACTACAAAAGAAATACTTCAACTGGTATTGATCTTAAGACCCAAAAACACACAAAATTTATTAAGCAGGCTTCTCAAGTTCCTTAAATTATCCTCATCAGACTTTGAGAAAATGATAACATCATCCACATATAAGATATGAGAAATGGAACTTTTACATCATCCACATATAAGATATGAGAAAAAGGAACTTTTAGAATTATGAATAGACTGGATGATTTTCATCTCAGTTGGCATGCATCAACATAGCACTACAGCCTTCCATATCAATAACAAAAAGATCTGTGGCTTAAGTATCCCCTCGCCTATTCTTTTTAGAAGAGATAATCATCTTGGTAGCACTCCTATTAACTATAACATGTAAAAGAATGGAATGCATAATAGACATGATCTAGTTGATCCAACACATTGAAATTTTCATTTTATTCATAATCTAAAGCAAATAATTCCATTTAATAGAGTCATACATTTTTACTAGGTCATCCTTAACACATATACTAGTTGGATTGTTAGTCTTTTTAAAATCACAAATCCATTCTTACTGATTAAAAAGCATCAGTTATTTTCCTCCTATGATAGACTGGATCTTTCTCTCTCCTCCATTATGTAACTCAAAACCCTAACATGTTCAATGTTTTGATATTACCTTCAACTTTATAATTGAATATGATTTGGTGCATAATTGATAACTATTGAGTGCAATTAATACCTTGGTGACCCTAGTTTATCTTTCAATCCTATAGCTCATCTCCATCTCTTCTATTGATTTTGATCTTATTTTCAAATACCTCTCATGTTCTATAGCTCATTCTTGTGAATCCAACACATGTTGTTTCATCAAAATCAGAGCTCGATGGAGGGAGTTATGCCCAATTGAAACCTAGACCTTTAAAACCCTAAAGCTACTTTCTTTGTCACTATTTTGAATCTTGGGATGGCACTTTGGGTCCAAGAAAAATGATCCTCTCACGAAATAGCCTTGCTCTCCCTCTCCTTTCCCCTCCCATTGATCTGCACCCCTTGTTTTAGACCAGTTGTGTGCCCTGGATCCAAAACAATAGATCTCAATTGTTGGCTCCTCATGCCATGGATGCAACCCCTAATACAAAGGCCAGAAATGCTTCCCCTACCTCAGTCATACACTATGCGAAGGCACAATGATAGCTACTTTGTGACTATTCTTAGTCCCTTTTGGTACCCTATGGACTTTTTTTCCCTCTTGTTTCCTTGCTTTCTTCCTCTCTTCTGTTTGCACCCTCTTTCCCTCACTTGGACACCCGAAATCTCCCTTCTCCTGAGTTAGCAGAGCACCTCCACACTTATAGCTCTGTGAAGGCCTAGGTGCATGTCCAGTCATGGTCTGAGGCCCCTAACATGGAGGGTTAGCTTCGAGAGAGTCCTACATCCATTCCCAACCACCGTTAGAGCTTACAATGCCCTCCTCTCACTTTCCGCACTTCCTTGTCGGCGAGGGCTCCACTGCGGTCAGCTTGACCCTACTCGACGAGGGGAACAATGGACAAACTCTAGGATTGCAATCCAACACACACCACATGCCTCCATCTCCCTCACCCTCTCATCCTCTCTCTATCTCATTAACACTTAACGACCAACCACAATGTGCCACGCACACCTGCGCTCTGTGCTTCCGCAATGTGTGGAGATACACCCACTCAGGGTGGGGGCTCTTGTGGTTATCAACCACCACCCGCCCTCACCATCTCTCACACATCAATGCCCCTAATCACTACCAACTGTGTGTGGGAGACCCGTGACCTCAGACCAAAGGAGCACATACAGTCGTTCATGTGGGTTGGCCCCCTTCTTCTCCTCTTTTCAGCCCAATAAAGGTAATAATGTCCTATTATCCTAATCATATGCACTAATATTTCAAAACCCCTTATCTCTATAACCCCAAGAGTAAATACTATGATATAATATATCATTTTTGTCTAGAAAAATGCCACCTTCCTAATGGTACCGATATCCATTGCTAATTGTGTATGTTCCATTCCTCTTTTGATAAAAATGATCCCTTTGTAATATTATGTTTTCAATCAACCTAAATCATGCAGTATATGATCATCAATGACCTCTAGGATTTTCTTATCCCTTAAATCAGTGAACTATAAGTCTCCTTTTGTGTTATGTGTTTCTGGGCCTTTTGAATATTTACTTGACCCTAAATTATTTATCCTTGACCCAAAAGATGACTTCTTTAAGTGTATGCATTCTATTGCTTGATCAAGTCTTAAGCTTTCGCTTGAATTGATATCACCTAATTTTGTAATCTCAGTGTCAGTAACCTTTTCTATACTTTGTCCCAAGATTATCTAATATCTCATGCCAAGTGGCCCCCTTTTGACTCTTGATACCCCAATTATATATTATGTGCATTAAATAGCTTAATTGACCTAGTTGATTCTATATGATGAAATATGACTTTTATGCAATTCTCTTGCTTTATCTAGTTCGAATCAGTAGTTTAATCATACCAACTTCATCTAACTTATGTTCTTAATGCTTCTATGACTTAACAATGTGACCATGTTGCATGTAATGGATCTAATATGACTAGATGTGATCTTGTATGATTAAACTATGATGATAATCAAAATCTCATTTTTCCCTAACTCCAAATCAGAATGTACCTCTATTTTGTATTATTTATAATGTGGGTGATTTTCCTAGACCTAGACCTTGATGTTGATACATATGCTATGTTGAATCGATACATGCATGCTGGGAACTTTGGAAATGATGTTTGATCTAATTGAAACCTAGATCCAGGGGAAACATCCACGTGACTTGTATGATGCTTATCTTGTAAAACCCTAGCAATCTAAGACTCTATGTTATATCTTTTGCATCTTAGGCCCCCTCGAGATGGACCATCTTTAGATATCTTATCGTAAGTTTCTCATTACTCATAAGGTACGCTTAATCTCTTGACCCTACTATGATATTGGCATGTTTGTATGTATGCTCGTATGAATGTTTGTCTAGGTAAATACTTGATTGAGCTATTGTTCCCTAAAAATACTACTTTCATGTTGATTATACTACATTGACAAACCTTGAACATAACATATAGAAATCCATTATATACCTTGGTGCACCTTCTTGAAGTTTTGGGGTAAGGACACCAGGTCGGGTGTCTTACTTGATGAGGCAGACCATTATGATACAAGGATTACCTCTCGGCGATGACCTTGAGGCTCCTTACGGATAGGGTATATAATGTTGAGAACCCTTACAAACTCTTCCATGAGAAGTTAGTCTAAAGTCCCGCGGTTGATATAATCGATAAGAAACCTAAAACATGATTTATATAAAAGAAAGTCATTAAGTTTTCTCGCCTTTTTTCTAGTTCTTGCTTATTATGATGTTTTTAAGAAAGCAACTTTTATTATACTTTTAAACCATTTACTTGCCTTTTCATAGCATACTTAATGCTTTAGCATTAATATGTTTTGTTTATCGAATTTGTAGTTTCCAAAGGAAAATCCACTGCACTCAAGACTCTAAGCTCTGAAATGAAATACAAATGGGTATACTTGAATGTATAAATGGGTACATATCTCTTACCTCCAATTTTAGTATCTTGTTATATATTGTTGTCATGGTTTAGTAACTTGTTACATGTTGTTGTTACTACTTTTACATATATAATGCCTGTGTGAAATGCTTGTTCCATTCTACGGATGGGCGCCCAAGTCCACTCGCCTTTGGCTTTGTAGCCATTAGGAGTGTGGACTTAGGGTAACAAATAGTTCTGTGACACCTCCCTTTCACAAAGGCAACTTACTTTTCACTTATGATAGAAGGCAGCATACATTGTACCTGATTTGTTAAAAATTTTAGAAATAATCATGCATAAGAAATTTTATAACTCAATAGAACGCCATACCCTTTTTGGCTGATTTTCTACAACACTTGTTGGCTCAAGTTGTTGTACTAGTTTCCATATCCTATTTCATCGCATATGGTAATTATTATAGTATATGATATGTATGATAATATATATGTGATCATGATTGCATACATATGGAGATATAGAAATCCCACAATATAATATCAATGTTGGGCATTCCAAGTGTGGTGCACTGTCTTCCTCGGGGAAGTGTGATTATAAGTATTTGGGTTTGCCAAGCAGGGTGCTTACCTCAGATTGAACTTGACTAGGTGAACTTTATGGGATTAAGCACCTAGAGGCATAAAGATGGCATAAACTCCATATCATGAATTATTGACACATATTCTTCCAAACATCTATCCAGGAATTGTATATGATACAATCAGTAATTGATACCAACCTTAATAATTAATTTATGGGTGTTGGCATTGGTTGAGCAATGATTTGATTAGTTTGGATCTTGGCTCACTAGAAGATTTCTCACTGTGATCTTTGGAGTTAATAGTGAGGGATACTAATTTGAATAAAATATAGGGAGAATGATTAATTGAAGTCAAAATTAATTCCATTAAATCAATTTTTTGAAACCAAATTAATTTTCAAATCAAATTGACTTGTGCAAAATTTCTTCTGTGTTGATCCATGGCAAACATAAGAAACAATTTGTTTCATTGCAATTAGTGAGAAGGAAAAACTTAATGGGAATACATTTAATGATTGGTTTGGTACTTTGAGAATTGTTCTCACACATTTGAATAAGCCCTTTCTCGTGGACACTCCTATACCTAATGAACTAACTTTGAATGTGTCTAGGGCACATTGGGATGCTTAAAAGAAGCATTTTGATGAATCTATAGACATCAAATGCCTAATGCTTTTCTCCATGAATCATGAGCTTCAAAATCAACATGACAATATGGATGTTATTGAGATGATAAAACATCTCGGTTGGCAATGCACGGCCAGTTCAAAATTTGCATCCGCCAGCCCATTTGTCCACAACCCTAGTTGTAAAAGCCCCCTCCTTCTCCTATAAAAGGAGGGGCACTTCCTCCTCATGATGATCATCTTTTGTATCATCTTTTGTATGATTATTTCCGAGCAATCCCTCTATGTTCTTGAGTTCTATTCATCAATAAAGTTATTATTTGCAAGCTAAGTGTTCTCTTTAATTTTTGTTCTTTTACCTTGCTCGTTTTATATCTAGCCTTCTTCTTCTTCTTCCTCTTATGTAGATTGGAGCAAGGAATTAAGGGTCAGCCATTTTATTGCCTCTATCCTAAGGAACTAATCCTTTGATAAGTCTAGACTATGGCTAGAACACTTCTTTCCTTCATCTCCCTTTTCTCTACAAGCATGAGCGAGTAGTTTTCCTATCAAGGCAAAGGGGAATAGCACCTTAGCCATGGTTTGAATCGACTTAATCCTTAAGAACGACTTCTTCATATGGCTTTTAGTTTTAATAACTGATGATCTATCAAATTAATTAATTGGTTTAATCACATGTTAATTCGGATGGAAATGACCATAGAAATCTGGATTTAGAACAATAAAACCAATCACATAGGGGTTTTGAAATGACCGTGGATCTTCCTCTTTTGGGATGATGAACTAAGAAACATGAGCACCAGGACCAATGGGCTCATGTAGAGTTCATCTTTTATGGGTTTTAATTAATTTGCATGCCTTCATCGTATTTGTCATTTTAAGGGATTTAGTTTATTCTCGCCTAGGCTAAGGTGGTGAAAACCCCTAAAAGCATTGATTCCTCATCACTTGATTCAATCACCATTTGATCTGCATTCTTTACGTTCCAGTCTTTTCATTCATATAAGTTTTATTTGTGCTAACAATCATCTCAGATTTCCTTGTGATAGGGAAAATTTATTCTTGTTAAGTGCAATCTTATTCTTGTGTTTCCTTCTTACTTTAGTGATAGTCACCAACCCCAACCCGATATTTACTTTTTGTTCTAAAAAAATACCAAAAAGAAATAAAAAGTTCTTAAAAACAATTAGGATTAGAGTTAACAATCTTAGAAACATTTTCATGTGGGATCGACCCTTCTATACTAACATTAATCGGGATGTAGAAAAAGGATTGAACTCTAGGATAATTGTTTTTTAATAAGGTAAAATATTACCATGTCAAAAACTTGTATAGGTGAGCCTATACTATACAGAGGGTGTAACTAACTACAAAAAACCCCCATTGCTCTCTGGTAACTGGGTCCAAACCTTTATAAAGGGTAGGTTTGGCCCTACAAACAAGCCCCAATCTCTCAGACAAGTGGTCAAAAAACATAAATTTATCTGCCTCAGCCCAACCATGAAGCCTGGTATTTGTCTCGTGCCAAATGCCAAACACTGCAACAGTGATACCCAGTGATCCAAACACCCACATGTTCTTGTTTCCCTCCGTCTTCTGCTTTAACCACTCCAGTCCACCCCCAATTGTCATCAGTGGGTGCCCACCCCAGCCACATTTAAGCGACCATCTACACCAGACATGCCAGGAAAATGGACAGCTGAAGAATAGGTGATTGTGCATCTCCTCAACCTCCTTGCACATCCGGCAAAGTAGGTTAACATTTAACCCCCAAGCGCCCAACATGTCTACTGTAGGAAGCTGCTGCAACAAAGCTCTATACAAGAAGCAACCCCATTTGGGATTTTATTGTTTGTTCCACACCAAATCTGCCCAGGGAACAGGGGGCCAAGCACCTTCAGCACCCAAGGTTTGGGAACATTGCATAGCCACACACCATCCGGGAAGCTCTGGTAAATATGGCGAATAGTGCTCCACTCTCTCAGATAATTATCTTAGTGATTCTAGTGCACTTTGACGCATGAAAACCCTTTTTTATGCCTTTCAAGTAATATTTCGGAAGTGCTACTCCTCTTTCTGCCGAGTTTCCATTCTGGTAGTTCGTTTTTTCTGCATATGATTAACTACTTATTTTGTGCATGCGACACCCGAACGCTGATTTTCAATCATTTGATCCTGAGATAAATAGAACTTTTTACTGTCTAAACCATCAAAATCAAACTAGGATGAATGAAGAAGAAGTTGCTCGTAGGATCAACAAGAATCTAGTGGCTCAAAGAGAGCACATCTTAGCCGACCAAGCATCTAGAGAAGCCACTTTATGTGCAGCCTACATGGATGAAAAAGAAACTCTAGAGGCCAATAGGAGGGAAGCCGAAAGGCAAAAACAACTAGAATATTTTTCTGTTCCCAAATCTACATATGCCCAACACCCAGTCGTGCCTCTTGACATTTTTGCCCCCCAATTCGAGATCTGAACTCAATGGATTACCATGATCCAAGTAAACCCATTCTCTGGAAACATTGGGGAAAGTTGCCAAGATCATCTTCAAAGGTTCATTGACCTTTGCTCTTTGAACAAACTCCCAGGCATCTCTGAAGATGCCATCCATCTTAGATTGTCCATATACTCTCTCACCGGCCAATCTAGTACTTGGTACAACACCAAGGAGAGTGAGGAACATGTCACAGCCTAGGAGGTTCTACAAAATAAGTTTCTTGAGAAACTTTACCCTCCTCTCACCTATGAAATCAGGGGACAAATCACTCACTTTTCTATGTCCCCAGGAGAATCCCTAATAGAAGCTTGGAGAAGGTTCAAGGACTTACTTAGGAAGTGCCCTTATCATGACATATATCAATCCCAACTCATAGAAATCTTTTATCGTGGTGTTGATGATGATACCAATTTTTTTCTTGATTACTCATCTGGAGGAAATTTCATGCACCAAAGTCTGACTAGTGCATGGAAGGTGGTTAAACGTGCTACTAAAACAAGGGATGGAAGGGGAATTGGTGGAATCTTTAAGGTAGACAAGGCTAAAGTTGATCCTGATATACAAAGCATAGCACAAAGCCTTAAATTAATTGCTCTAAAACAAGATCGGTTAGAGTCATCCCTAGGCACCTTTAGAGAGTTACCCCAACAAATAGAAGTTGTAGACTCTCTTTGTGGCATCTGCCAAGGATATGATCACACCACCTTACACTACCAATACCTTTACAACACTCCCTTGCAACCTGAATTAGGACAATAGATGGAGGACCAAAACACTATTCACACCATACCTGGCTAGAGTTACTACAATCCCAATCAAACTAGAAACCATCTTGGATTCCAATATGGGAACCTTGCAGGTGCCGAAAACTCTAGCCAACTCCAATCCCAATGGAGGCCTCCCTATACTCAAAGAAATAACCGACCACCACCCATACAATAATCAAAGGAACTTTGGGAACCAAGGGAACTACCTAGGCAATCACCCAAACCGACCACAATATCAGGAACAACAATTTAAAAACTTGAACCTCCCACCTCAAAATCTCAATCAGCCACCTCCTCAACCACCATCAAGTGTTTCTACTCCCACTCCCTCAACTGATGAAAGGATATATGCCTTGGAACAAATCATCATTGCCCAACAAGCTCATCAATAGGTGACTGATGCCCAACTAGCTTGCTTGTTCGCCCAATAGAAACACCCTGTCGGAACTTTTGTTGGGCATCCTGAAAACAATCCCAAACATCCTGAACAACTCAAGGTTGTCTCCACTCATTCGAGAAAGGTGCACTCCCCTCCCTCTCCAGAAAAACCTTCAGCCCCACATCTAGAATTCGAGGATGAGGACATGGTAGTCGTTGAACCTGAAGCTACATCTGAACCAACCATCATTGAACCCCCTCAGGTAGAAGTCGAAGAACCAATCTACAAGCCACGACCTCCCTACCAAGCCCACCTCAAACAAACAAGGCTCGATGCCCGCTTCCTGAAATTTAGGGATGGTATGAAAAATTACATATCGACACTCCCTTCCTTGATGCTTTGGCAGACATGCTTGCCTGGTCCAAGTACATGAAATCCTTTTTTACTAACAAGTATGTTGCTGAATAATACGAGACTGTTAAACTTGCTATGAGCACTTTAGACATAATCCAAAGTAAAATTCCTAAAAAATAGAAGGACCCTGGTTCTTTTGGAATAGGATGCTACTTAGGTGAAAATGCATGTAGAAAGGGCCTAGCTTATTTAGGAGCCAGTATATCCATCATGCCTTACAGCCTTTGCAAAAGACTAGGATTCAATGACATGTTACCCATAACCATGACCATCCAACTGTCTGATTCATCCATGACCAAACCCATGTAAATCATAGAATGCATTCCATTTAAGGTTGGGAAAGATGCCTATGTCCCTTGCGACTTTGTGATCATGGACATAAAAGAAGATTTGTGCTACCCTCTCATTTTTAGACACCCTTTCCTAGCCACAGCCCAAGCCTTGATTGATGTTGAGGTTGGTACCATTCTGTTAAGATTAGGGAAGCAAACCCTAGAGTTTAGGGTGTTTGAAAGCATGAAGGGGCCTAGTTTCCAAGAAGAGGTCTACCTCCTTGATTGCATTGATAAATTATCCCAACTAAGGCAGGAATGGGAGTTAGTTGATGGCACCCTACACACAGCCCTCACTACTCCCTCTGAATGTGATTTTGACAATGAACAATTAGATCAATGTAAGGTTCATTTAGATAACTTTGAGGAGATCCCTAATGCTGAAATTGAGGACCTTAAGATGATCTACACCATAGTAGAAAATCCTAAACCACCAAAGGCCCCAGAAATGAAGACTCTTCCCATAGGTTTGAAATATGTCTTTCTTGATAAACAAGAATTGTGCCCTATCATCATAAATTCTGACCTTACCCTTGAACAAGAAAACAAACTTATGGGTGAACTTAAGAAAAGAGGAGCTGCCTTGGGATACAAAATGATAGATCTAGTTGGAATAGATCAATCCATCTGCATCCACAAAATCCCAATGATAGAAGACAACAAACCTTCCTGAGACCCACAATAAAAACTCAACCCAAACATGAAGGAAATTGTTCATCTGGAGATTATCAAACTTTTGACTATAAGAATCATCTATCCCATCTCCGATTCCCCATGGGTCAGCCCAGTTCAAGTCATTCCCAATAAGGGGGGGCCACTGTCATTAGAAATGAAAAGAATGAGCTCATCCCCACTCGCATTGTCACAGGGCGGTTCATTGATATAAACCCAAGAATTATATAAATCGTTATTTTCGTCTAAAAGTTTTCATAATAAAAAAAAGGTGTGATTGTTCCAGTTCATGGAATAGATGAAATAAACCCAAAAATGTTCCCTTCTGAATCAGATAGATTCATATCTGAAAAAGGCTGACAATAAGTTTCACTTATTATGGACCCAAACCTGGGTGATCTATCCATGACCTAGATGAAGCTTGGGTGGAACTAAGTGGAGGTCCAAATTAACTGCTTTTCTATTGCAATTTCTCAATTATTATATGATGATTTCTTAACTTTCTATATATGGAAAGAGATAGACTATAAATGACATCTCTTATGTCAATGATACGAAAAGGATATTAAATGAATGGAATTGGGATATAGATGGAATATAATGAAAATAGGGCCACTTTGAGGTTCCTTATGAAATGAGGCATGGAACAGTGCCATTACGAAGAAGTTCTGGGAGTTGCAAAGGAAGTTTAAAACTCATATTGTTCATGGGTTGAGAACGGGAGTTGAACTCTATGAGATCGAATCCCCCATTGTTCCTCAGTAGCTCAGTGGTATGTGTATTGACTACAAGAAGCTTAACAAGGCAACTAGGAAGGACCACATCCCACTTCCCTTCCTAGAGCAAGTTCTTGAACGCTTATCCCATCAACAATACTTCTATTATCTAGATGGCTACTCAGGATTTTATCAGATTCATATCCATCCTAAAGATCAAGATAAAACCACTTTCATATGTCCCTTTGGCACCTATGCTTTTAGACAAATGCCCTTTGGCTTGTGTAATGCACCAGCCACCTTCCAACGTTGTATATGAGCCATCTGTGTAGTATTGACTGAAACCATCATGGAAGTATTCATGGATGACTTCTCCGTCTACGGAGATAGCTTTGATTCAT
The DNA here is from genome assembly GCA_963693085.1 of Alisma plantago-aquatica. Taxonomy (NCBI): domain Eukaryota; kingdom Viridiplantae; phylum Streptophyta; class Magnoliopsida; order Alismatales; family Alismataceae; genus Alisma; species Alisma plantago-aquatica. The sequence goes on from OY856412.1 coordinate 560,197,486, forward strand.
GTCTCATAAATTTTGCCCTTGTACTTGACAAATGTATTGAGTCACACTTAGTCCTTAATTGGGAAAAGTGTCACTTCATGGTTAAGGAGGGCATCGTTCTTGGCCACAAGGTAAGCAACTAAGGAATAGAAGTCAACAAAGCAAAAATTGAAGTTATCACCAAGTTTCCACCCCCAACCTCAGTCAAAGACATCTGAGCCTTCTTAGGGCATTCCAGTTTCTATCGGTGATTCATCCGTGACTTTTCCAAAATCACAAAACCTCTAACCAATCTTTTTTAAAAAGAGGTGCCTTTCCATTTTGATAAGGCATGCATGGATAGCTTTCTATGTTTGAAAAATGCTCTCACAACCACTCCAATCATTAGTGCTCCAGATTGGGCCCTACCCTTTGAAATCATGTGTGATGCTAGTGATTATACAGTAGGTTCCATCTTAGGATGGTGAATTGATAAGAAACATCATATCATATACTATGCATCTAAGACTTTAGATGAAGCTCACTGAAATTACATTGTCACCGAAAAGGAAACGCTAGCCATTGTCTATGTATTTGACAAATTTCTCTCATACTTAGTTGTCTCTAAAGTTATTGTTTACACTGATCATGCAGCCATTCTCTATCTCATGACCAAAAAGGATGTTGAACCCAGACCCAGACGACGTCCCCGGGCCATAGGCCCACAGGAGGAGTGTTTCTTTGGAGACTCACGATGATGCCTCTGGTCCATCGCCACCACCCCTCCGTCTCACCAGGTGGTGACCAGACGACGATGCAGGCACTTACAGGTTAGATTCAGCACACGCAGCATCACTAGGGCCACCAGCTCAACCACATGTATCTCATGCAGCATTCATAGGAATCTTGGCATGTGGACTGCGGCCACTATGCCCCTAGCCGCCCATCCTATGAGGAGTATGGGGCCCAGCAGGCCTACCCAGATCCCCATTCCCCTTACTGGGGAAAGTACTCCTCCTCCCACCAGTAGGATCCACCACCATAGTGATTTTCTACCCTCCATCTCAATCTAAGGGTTTGCTCAGGATAAGCAAAACTCGAAGTTCGGGGTGGGGGTGGGTGGTACGTGTTTCACCCCTTATCTTCTCTTTTAGCATTTTATTTTTGTATTTCAAAATCTAGTGAATTTTCCCTTTTCAAACCTTTGGCCTTTACCTAGTCTGCCAATTGATGTATCTTCTTTTTTAAAAATTAGATAAATCTTTATTTCACAAAATTGTTCAAATTTTTCATTTCTTTTTTTGAAAATACCAAGTTCTCCATACCTAAATTAGCAATATTTCTTGGAAAGGATGGCAAGACTTTGAGTATTAAATAGAATAAAATGTTTCTTATCTTTAGCATTAGATTAACTTATCAATCTTTCACATATAATGTATTTACACGATTTTTCTTACTAATGCAACAACACTCAAAAAAATTACACATGAAAAATAATCCGCGCGTCAAACCCTAAGTCTGGGGTGGCATGTTCCTCCTCTCTCCCTTCTTCCATACCCCTCATAAATGTAATAGGGGTGTACCGCCAAAAGATGCCAAAAAGAGGACACACAAAAAAATTATGGTCAATATCCTGAGTCGAATAGAGAAGGGATCATTCTTCCACACCCCTCGTAAATGTAATACGGGCACAAATCCATGAAATTAAAAATCTTGAGTCGAATAGAGGAGGGATCCTTCTTCCACACCTCACCTTTTATCATTCTCATGCATATATATATATATATATATATATATATATATATATATATATATTCTTCGAGTGTTGAATCGCAAGTAGGATTAAGACTATTTTTGCAAAGTATAGGTTTGAAAGAAAAAGTTATGAAAAATGTTGTTGTAAGAAATATAGAACTTGTATTTTGTGATTCTAGGATATGGGTTGCTTGGCCATGAAAAGGATAAGGGATACTGCTAATTAAGGGAGGATGAAGATGTTGTTTCAAAAAAAAATCTAAATTATTTTGATATCTTAAATTGCATGAGGACAAGCAAAGGCTTAAGTCTGCGGTATTTTGATGTGTGCTGATTTAGCACCCCTTTTCACATCCTTTTAAGTCTTGTCACATGGAAATTCTTATATATATCCACTAAAAAGAAACAAGTTGCTATTTGCTTCCTTTTATCACAATTGAACTTGAATCTCACCATAATCTATGCATTTCTTGCAGACTCAGAACACTACAAGAGTGGCTCACATGTTCCATCTGATCATCCCACATGTTCTAGATGACCTGTTCACCTATTCCATATGATCGGTTGACGCCATCCCTTAGCCACTGAGCCTCGTCCAAACATTCAGTCTAGATGGTGTGCCATTTGAATATCAAATGATCGTCTCAGACCTCAAAGTGGGATTTTTCCCTCCCAAACCGAGCGGGACAAAGAGATCCTCCACCCAGGACTTAGGTTTGCTCACTTCTACCCCGACTCCCGCCCTTACCAGACACTCAATCGATCTGCTCACCTCCCAACCGATCGGTTGGCAATGCGCGGCCAGTTCAAAATTTGCATCCGCCAGCCCATTTGTCCACAACCCTAGTTGTAAAAGCCCCCTCCTTCTCCTATAAAAGGAGGGGCACTTCCTCCTCATGAGGATCATCTTTTGTATCATCTTTTGTATGAGGATTTTTGAGCAATCCCTCTATGTTCTTGAGTTCTATTCATCAATAAAGTTATTATTTGCAAGCTAAGTGTTCTCTTTAATTTTTGTTCTTTTACCTTGCTCGTTTTAGATCTAGCCTTCTTCTTCCTCCTCTTTTGTAGATCATAGCAAGGAATTAAGGGTTATCCATTTGATTGTCTCTAGCCTAAGAAACTAATCCTTTGATAAGTCTAGACTATGGCTAGAACACTTCTTTCCTCCGTCTCCCTTTTCTCTACAAGCATGAGTGAGTAGTTTTCCTATCGAGGCAAAGGGGAATAGCACCTTAGCCATGGTTTGAATCGACTTAATTCTTAAGAACGACTTCTTCATATGGCTTTTGGTTATAATAATTGTTGATCTATCAAAGTAATTAATTGGTTTGATCACATGTTAATATGGATGAAAATTACCATGGAAATCTAGATTTAGAACGATAAAACCAATTGCATAGGGGTTTTGAAATGACCGTGGATCTTCCTCTTTTGGGATGATGAAGTTAGAAACATGAGCACCAAGACCAATGGGCTCATGTGGAGTTCATCTTTTGTGGGTTTTAATTAATTCGCATGCCTTCATCATATTTGTCATTTGAAGGGATTTAGTTTATTCTCACCTAGGCTAAGGTGGTGAAAACCCCTAAAAGCCTCGATTCCTCATCACTTGATTCAATCACCATTTGATCTGCTTTCTGTACATTTCAATCTTTTCATTCATAATAGTTTTATTTGTGCTAACAATCATCTCAATTTTCCTTGTGATAGGGAAAATTTATTCTTATTAATTGCAATCTTATTCTTATGTTTCCTTCTTGCTTTAGTGATAGTCGCCAACCCCAACCCGATCTTTACTTTCTGTTCTAAAAATAAAAATACCAAAACCAAATTAAAATTTCTTCAAAACAATTGGGATTAGAGTTAACAACCTTAAAAACATTGTCCTTTGGGATCGACCCTTCTATACTAACCTTAATCGGGAAGTAGAAAAAAGATTAAACTCTATGATAATTATCTTATTGATTATAGTGCACTACGACACATTAACATCTTATCAGATTGGGATTTCCTTTAGGTCAATATTTGGCCACAGATGTAATCCCTCAACCGTTTTTAGATTCAAACAATTAGTTTATCATGAGCTACATAATGAACAATTGTGATAAGCCATTGACTGAACCACTTGCCATGTTGAGAACTGTTGAGGGGAAATGCAAGATAAGGCCAAATTTGTGTTGATGGCCAACAAATGAAAAGAAAAATCCAAGGGAAAATGCAAATCTAAGAAAGTATCTAAAGCTAGCCAAATGTCTTATATACTTACATCAAAAGGAGGAGTGACTAAGGGAGGCAATTGTCAACATTATCATTAGGTTGGACATTGAAAGAGAAATTGACCTCTCTACCTTGAAGAACTTAAGAACAAGAAGCAGTAGATAGAGATCTCCACTTTGGGTATATATGTCATTGAAATAAACTTATCTACTTCTTCATCATGGTATTGGATACCCAATGTGGACGTCATATATATTCAGATATGCACGATCTGAAAAGAAGTAGACGTATGAACAAAGGGGAGGTGGAACTACATGTTACAAATGTAGGAAGGGTTGTTGCAACTGCAATAGGATCCTATTGTTTATCTTTACCCAGTGGGCTTGTAATAAAGTTAGAGAATTGATATTATGTATCTACCATGAATAGAAACTATATTTGTATATTGTTTTGACAAGAATGGTTTCGACTTTTTCATAAATAATTGCCATATTTCCATTTCTAAAGATGAGATCTTTTATGGAACTACACATGTATATGGTGTTTATATATTAGATCTTGATACACATATATAATAAAAATACCAATAAGTTAAAACTCAAGCAATCAAACAGAACATGATTTAGCACTATTGTCTAGGGAACATAAATGAGAAGCGCATTTTTGTACTCCATAAAGATGGTTACTTAGACTATTTTAATTTTGAGTCAATAGAGACACAAAAATCCTATTTGTTGGGAAGGATGAAAAAGCACCTTTCACTAGAAATAGTAAGAGAGAGTAACTTATTAAGACCCATATATACTGATGTGTGTGGACCTTTTAGCACAAGTTATAGAGATGGATGTCATTACTTCATCATTGCTAGAGATGACTTCAATAAATTTGGATATGTGTATTCTTTGAAACACAAATGGAAATCCTCTAAAAAAGTTTAAGGATTTCATGAATGAAGTTCAAAATCAACTTGGAAGAAGAATTAGAACTTTGATCAGATCGAGGTGGTGAATACTTAAGCCAAGAGTTTTAGGTCCTTCTAAGGTATCAGGGTGTTTTATCACAATGGGCTCCACATGGAAAAGCACAGTATAATGGTGTATTAGAATGAAGGAATCACAACTTGTTGGACATGGTACGATCAATGATGAGTTTAGTTCATATTCCTATTTCATTTTGGTGGTATTCTCTTGAAACTATAGTGTTATACTTAACTGAGAACCTTTCAAATCTATTAAAAAGACACCATATAAGATATGGTAAGGGAAGCACCCAAATATGTCTTTCACAAAAGTTTGGAGCTATGAATCTTATGTCAAGTAGTATCTTTGTGAAAATCTTAGACCCAAATTAGATAAATGCGTCTTTTTTGGATACCCTAAGGAAATGAAGGGTTGCTACTTTTATATTTCATCTAATACTAAAGTATTTTTTGCCAAAGAAGTTGTATTCCTCAAAAAGGAATTTATTTCTAAAGGAACCAGTGGGAGGAAAATAGAACTTGAAGAAGTTCAAGACCAACAATATAATATTGAACCTATGGAGGTATATAAGGAACAAGGGGAGCCACAAACTATTTTGGAACCTCAAGACCCTATCATACGACAGGAACCTCAAAGGTCTACTAGGGTGCGTCGTGAGCCGGAGAGATATGGATTTTTCATGACTCAAGAAAATGTTGTGTTGGTAATTGAATATGATGAGCAAACTGCATATAATGAGAGTATCGAGAGACCAAATTCTGAGAAATGGATTGAGGTAGTGAGATATGAGATGGACTTCATGTATACCAAAAAGGTATGGACCTTGGTGCATCCAATTAAAGGGGTATAACCCATATGGTGCATATGGGTTTTTAAGAACAAGATATGGATGCAATCTACAAAACTACAAAGGTAGATTGGTTGCAAAAGGTTTCAAACAAGTTCAAGGTGTTGAGTATGATGAATCATTTCACCATTTGCCATGGTAAAAGCCATCAATTTCATGCTTACCAATGCAGCTTATCATGACTATGAGATTTGGCAAATGGATGTTAAAATTGCTTTCCTTAACATGAATCTTTTAGAGCATGTGTGCATGACATAGTATGAAGGTTTTATTGCTCCAAATGAAGCCAATAAAGTTTGTAAAATACAAAGGTCAGTCTGTAGATTGAAGAAAGCATCTCGGAGTTGGAATTTTTATTTTAATGAAATAGTCAAATAGTTTGATTTTACTCAAAGTGAAGATAGACTATGTGTGAAAAATAAGGTTAGTGGGAGCATGATTGTATTTCTCATATCGTATGTAGATGACATACTATTGTTGGGGAATGACATACCTACTCTACAATTAGTTAAAACATGTTTAGGAAATACTTTCTCCATGAAGAACTTAGGTGAAGCTTCCTATATTATAGAAACCAAGATCTATAGAGATACATTTAGAAGGCTTCTTGGTCTAAGCCAAACTACATACATTGTAACGACCCCGCCTCTCGGTAACCCCCAATTAAGGGAGACCCGAAGGTCAAAGTCGTTATTCAATTAACAGGATCAAAGGTTCGACAAATAATCAATAATAACTATGGAATTCTACTAACTAACTAGAATTTGGTATAAAATTAAAACTTTGCTTACCTTTGAAAACTTTGGAAATCTATCTATCCAGAGCTTGAATTATGCTATCTAATCCTCCTTGCACTTTAGTTCTTATTTCTACAATGTGTCACTTTACTGTTTGTTCTTTCAATTGTTGTTCCTAAAACGCCGACAAACAAAACGTCGGTCAGTATATCGAAATATGCCGGTATCTGGGAACAACCAAAAATTTGCACATAAGGATAACAATTTAATTATCACAATCAAGTTAATTAACAAGCCAATTTACACTTTTCAGTATGACATTCTCCACCGCTTTTGCCCTAACCCTAGCATACCCACCTTAGGGTTTCCTTTGCCAATGACTTAAGGCCACCTTCTCAATCCTGAGCTTGGTGCCTGGGGTCACCACCCATGGTGCCCACTAGTCATGCAATATCATAGGCCACCTTCTCATTCCTGAGCTTGGTGTCTGGGGTCACCACTCAAGGTATCCATTGGTCTACCCATCTGGGCCTGACCTTTGGCATCATCCATCAAGTTGGCATGTAGGTGTGAGAATACATACTTCTATTATTAATGTGATAATCATAGTGACTTTATGATTTGTAAGTATGAACATCCAAACTGATAATTTGCATTCAATGCGATTAACCATCCAGAAAATCCTCGAGAAACTAAGGTGGTTATTCATAATTAACCGCATACCTGATCCAGAGCAACTTGTTGTCCAAGCAATAATGATAAAGAACAAGCAACAAGCAATCAACAATATCCTGAAGTTAATGCATTACATCCAAGTGTTATAGTTTATCCAAAACATTTTAAAGATAGACTTGGATTCCACCTTAAGCTTTCTAGGCCACTTTAGGGTTTTATTAGGGTTTTAGCCTCCATAATACTTTTATCACATTTAATGCCCTCTTATGTCACAAACCCTAATTCCAACATCATAGGCACAGTTAAACCCCATTATTTCTCTTTTATACTTCCAACTTTCTCCTTTTAAGTTATTTCAAGATCATTAGACTCAATTACCACCCTTAGTTTTATTCGAATTGATAATTCATACTTCATCATGATTTAATTCATAATTGTATTAATTCCTCATTAGAAAACCGTAATCACCAACTTAAGGGTATCATACCATGAAAACTCAGTTTTATAATTATATTTTCGGATTTAACCCATAAAACCCATATTTTCCCAAATTAGGGTTTCTAAACATAATTATGTGCATAAAACCCTAAAACAAGCATGAAACTACCTTTTTCGAAATTAAATCTCCCTTTTATTCTTAATAGGTTAATAAGTCTCAGAATTAGGGTTCCAAACCAAAATAACCCAAAAGAGTCATTAATTCTGAGTTCCATATCAAATTAGGGTTTTACCATAACTTAATACATCAAAGGTGATAACTTGGTATACTTTTTAATTTTCAAGCAATATCAGGTTCCAATTATATTTTTATTGGATTATTCACGTTTTTCTAATCAACTTTCATGTATAGATCACCTTCATCCGACATTTCCATCATGAGATACATATTTTACAAGATAACTTCTTTTTCTACCAATCAGAAGCGGCCACGTGTATATATTGGATTTAAAAAAAGGCTGGCGGGAAACACGCTTGCTTAACAGGGATAAGTGGCGAAATTACCTTAATGGTCACTCCCTTTTAACAAGGACATGAGGGCTGGGGAGTAATTCCCCCTGGTCGTCTTCTACCTTCAGGTTGCCCCCTTTGCGAGCTGCTGGTCAACTCAACGGTTGACTTGGCGCGCTGCTGCTCCTTCGCGCGATCCAAGGTGCTACGAGCTCTGCCACATTCTCCCAAACTCGGAGGTCCCCTTTATAGCACCACCTACCCCCTTCCAGTACCCAGTCGGCACTGCGTAACCTTGGCTTGAAGCAGGTCCTCGGCAGGAATCAAGGTTAGGTCTATTCCTCGAATTGACGGCACCATGACGACCGTCTCCGCGCTGCGGTTCTGAGAGGGTAATTTGTAGGGTTGCTCACTTTTTTGTGCGCATTACCCTATATATAGGGTGGCAATAGGTGTCCGACAAGTTTGGGATTCCTTCAAACATTAACAAAACCACTAAAGATCTAGGTTGGTTGAGAGCGGAACACCTTCCCGAAGGCAAAGGACTCATCTACAACCCCGCATATGCTCTCGAACTCGCAAAATCTTCGATCAAAGATTCGCAGCCTGGACCCTATTACACCCTATCCTCGTGAGACCGGGATTCATCCCAGGCCGTGGATCATGGATCCAACAATCACATAAGAGCACCCAAACTCAAAAATTGGGATTTTATTCCTAGATAAAACGTGACACATAATTACTATGCAATTAATGTCCATACTTTAGGATAGTTTCTAAATTGCATATCTTGAAATCCGTGCATCATTTTGCAACCAATTTTTGAGGGAAACTTCCTCTTGACTTTATCTACTCACATACCAAAATTGAGTCCCAAATTCCAAAGGGAAACATTTTTTTTCAAAAGTTAATTATTCTTCAATAAGACTTATTTAATTGATATTTCCTCTTTCTTTTGCCATTATCTTATCATCTTGGATTCCTTTTAATATTAGAAACCTCATGGATACGAAAATCCACCAAGGATAACTCAATTGTGCCTCTTTCCACTTATTTCCCCTATTTTATCATTGTTTTCAATTTCTTTCCTAATAAAGAAATATTTAATTGGTCTTTTCTTTTATTATTGCTTTATCTTTGCAATTTAGGACTCCTTGGGACCCAAGAAACCCAAGAGGCACGAAATCCAACTTTGGATTATACTCTTTTGCCTTCTAGAGGTTTCCACAACTTTCTTTTCTCGAAAACTCAATTATTCATTTATTAATTGAATTTCCTTGTTATTGGGCCCAATAGCCAATAAAGCCCACAACACAATCATCAAGGCTATTGTAAACGAAATCCATTTATTCCAAACAAATTATATCATTATTTGTTCCAATATCTTTAATGTGAGAAATTACATTTCTCACATAAGGAACCCAAAAATTGGGGTTGTAACATCCTTCCCCTCTTATAAGAATTTTGTCCTCAAAATTCCATCAAGCAAGCAAACAAATAGGATAAGCCTTTCTTATGTCCATCAGGGATCCCATGTGGCTTCACCCTTTCCATGGTGCTTCCCAAGAACCTTCATCATCTCATATTCTTCCATCTGAGTTCTTTCTTACCTTGGTATATCGTACCCTCATAGGTGACTCAAGACATTTCAGCCTCTCAAAAGCTGAATAGGTTCAAGGCTCAACACATGGCTTGGGTACCTCACATAGTGCTCTAGATATTTCACATCAAGTTATCCTGAGGGGCAAGGCTAAACACAACCATCTCCACCAATCCATCTCAAATGGACCCATATATCTGGGACTCAGCTTTCTCAGCTGTAGCCTAGAGGGGTCGGATTTTCACATCACATATTTTCCTACAGTGAATTGCATGTCAGTCTGCTTTGCATCAGCTCACGACTCATGTCGTCTCTGGGATCTCTCTCTCACCCATTGCACTATCAAAGCGACTTCATTTGCACACACCGTGGTTCTTTTCTGACCTTCGTGAGGCCTCCTTCACCAACATCATCTTAATGAAGCGGTGACCAACACAACCCCTCAAAAAAAACTTCTTGCATCCCGATACAGGCTATGGTGGTTAACATCACATCTTACAAAGGACAAGAATTGTCTCTATGTATCACCCTAAATGAGCACACATGCTCTCATCAGACCCTCTAGTCTGGAACATACTAACTATTAGTAAGGGTGATAAACTGTACCAACACTGAGTTCTGCATGTTTCTACTTCCATCTCATGAAGTGAACCTTTAGTTCATACTCAAGAACTTTTGAACTCGCTTCATGGTGTAGTTGAACCATCTCTCTCTTATGTAGTTCAACAAAATTTGTCTCTTGACAGTACTCCTTTCTTTCTCATGTTATCTAGGTAAGGCGATCTACCATAACCCATTTTGCATATCAACCTTCCTTGGTCTAGGGGAGACTCACAACATCCATAGTGATGAACTCCCATTCCCTCTCAGAACTCTTTATACTTTATATCCATGCACCGGGTTACTGGTGTTCGTCCTTCACCTCCTGACTTGCATGGTTACATGCTACATGCAATAGCATATTAAGCATCCCAAGTACTACTATCACTTACTATCTTTGTAGTATCACAGTGTTTGGGAGCTTAAACCATGATCTCTTGTATGTCATGATTCCTCAAGATAGATTCCTCAAAAACCCTAAACTACTCTCATCAGGGTTTTCTTACCTTCCTATCCAAAGAAGTGTATCTGAGGTTCTATCACCATCCTTTCACTACATCAAGGACTAAACTGGCTAACCAAACAACCATTAACTTGTTCAACATATCTTGTTACATCTGAGTGTTAGCCATACTTATCTCTTTTTCAAACTTAGGGTTAGCCTAACAACATCAACTTATTCTAGCTTCCAGCTAAACTAGGAAACTATATCTCAACCAGAGCATTCGTTACCACTTCACCTCCTTAGGTGTTAGGTAATGTTGAAGGCATACACCTCCATGTATTCCACTTATTATCTCAACTCTAAGTTTGTCTTTATCAAGAAACTCTGAGCTCATCCTCATGGTGATCAAGCTCAACCTTGTGATTCCTTGTAACACTTGCAAAAATCCACCTAGTTCAAGATAAAATATCCTCGCAAGATGATCTCCTTAATACTCTTAGTGTTTGTAAACCATCCATGTATTATTTGCTCCACAAAGGTATGTTATCATCTCTATCCTCATACCTTATAGCAACGTTCCAACTCACATCATCTTTATCCTTGGTGTATGGCATGCGTACTATCCTATCTCTCACTCCCATAACAAGAGGAAATAAGCATTTGGTTGCAGTCCAAATGCAGAGTTCTTCCTGTTCCAAGAGTAGAGATGGTACAACCCACCTTGCCAATACACTTTCAAATCTAAGTTGAAACGTGTCACCCATGTCTCTACATCACAATCATCTCAATATCAAGGTTACTTCCATGGAGAATAGGTCTCAAGCCTACTGGGGTTTACACACAATCCTTGGTCATCTCCTCTAGGTCTATAGGGTGCCAGCACTTTTGGGGTCATCCCTCTTCCCTTATGCATACAGAGAGTGCCCTACTCATATGCCATTTGGGTCCCATGAGTTCATGAAGGTTATCGATCTCCTAACCCATGGCCCTCAGACAATGATAGTTGTTACCTCCCGACCCTACAGTCATGTGCAACTAGGGAATTAGGCAACTCCTTCTTCCATCGGTCTTATCCCTACCTGACCCTAGGATAGACTTAGGATTTTAACATAGTACATGTCCAACTTAGAACCTTACCCAAGCCTTCATCATCCCTCTGCATTCCTGGGTTGTCTTTCATCCTTTCACAGGGGTCATGGCGACCCGCCTACCTTGGTCAGGCCTCATAACGGTTACCTTCATGGTAACACATCCACATGCACGTACAGATGGTAATCTATGGGTCTGCAGGTTCATTCTCGTGCCATGTACTTTTCACTTAGCTTCTCAAGATCCTATGAAACCTCTTTAGGTTTCCTCAAAACCAACAAAACTGGTATACACCCTATAAAAGGGTCCCTCTCCCAGGATGAAAGGAAACTACACCTTGATAACCAAGGTCACAAGCGGCCTTAGGGTTTACATTCACATGAGCATGCCTAACCCAGCAACTACTAAGGCACTAGCGTACCTACTAAACCATGCTAGGTCACACATGTTCTCATCCTCAATATTAGACCAACTTAGTTGGGAGGGGTTCATCAAACATACCTTTAACTTAAGGGGTTTATTTTTCCTCTACACATGCTCAAAGCTATAGAGACTCAAATCTCATCATGAGCATCGGGTACACTGCTTCCCCCCTTAGGCCTAGGAACCCTAGGTTCACCTTCGGGTGTCCAACCGCATGCTCAATCTCTTAACCATGAATCAATCATGTCCAAGGTATGTCATGTACTTCCATGATCTTTTATATAGGCATCTCCTCAGAGTGGAGTCCTCCTCAAGGACAACCAACTAGGTATGATGCCTCACAACTGGTTACTTAAACCTCCTCAGGGTCTAAGGCACTCTTTGTCTCACTTCATCATGTAACCACTTATACCATAGGCACATAGGTACCAGAAGCATCATCCTCTCTCTAGGGTTTGGTTCCTCTAAAGGCAACCAAGATATCATCAGCCTCCAGAGGTCAAGCATAAGGCAACCACTATCATCCACTTAGGTTGCCTCATCCTCAACTCTCATGTCGTGAAATATACGCTTTCAACCTTCTTGGTTGAGTCCTATTTTCTCTCTCTAGAGCTAACTCCACATCCATCCTTACTACTAGAGGTCCTCTCACTATGAAGGATCAAGCTCACAGGCATACCTCTACATGGGTGCAGCCTATGCTTGAACTTATGTTCACTCAAGATTATCCATAACCCCTTATGCTTATCTCATAAGCCACCCATCATGATCCCTTGTCCAGGGTTTCATCCTAGTGTCAGCACTACTAACGTACTCTGGTGCAAGCTATACCCTACAAGCCCATAGGGTTCTATAAGTTCTTCTCTAACTTCATCCATGAAGGAGCTATCCTTCGCTCACACTTGCACTACCCTTTTTGGGGTTGGGTCATCAAAGGTACTAGGTCATCTAACCTCTCATGGCTCGTATGGCATCCCGAGGTGTGTCCATCCAAACACTCAGTCAACCATGACATCTAACTCATCATGTCATCTTTCCCTCTAACCTCCACCTAGGGTTAGGGTTAACATCATCCTCAGAGGATGTGCTAGGTCTCTACTTTTAATGGAGGTCTCCACCTCCGAGACTAACTCTCTCTACTCATCCTCCTGACAAGGAGGTCTATCCTCAGGTTTCTTCTGAGAGCAATGACAACTCGTGTCATACGACCGAAGCATGTATCTATTCTTCAGTTGCGCTTAATCTACTAAGCTTATGTCCATGGCATCTTATTTACATGCTTTTTATTAATTTGGTGGAGGATTCCTTAATCCTTATCAACCTTACCCATACCTCAAGAGGGTGAGGAAAAGAGAGAAAACCCTAATCCTTAAGGTCCTTAATAGAATTTGAGTTGAGAATGGATGAACAAGATGAGAGAGTCTTAAAGGTGTCTTATTTTGAATCATACCCTAAGACTTTAGCCAGGCAATCACATGGATTCGAGAGTCCTCGTATTCTGAATAGCAGTGCGGAGGAAAATATTGTCAGTCCCCGATCGTGATCCTTTTCTAGACACCTTTGTCTTTCGAATAATCCTCTAATAACTCCCTTGGGTTCTATAGAATTTGTAAAATTTAATAATTATTAAAGATTAAGTGAGGAACCTTCGCTCTGATACCAATTGTAACGACCCTGCCTCCCAGTAACCCCCAATTAAGGGAGACCTGAAGGTCAAAGCCGTTATTCAATTAATAGGATCAAAGGTTCGACAAATAATCAATAATAACTATGACATTCTACTAACTAACTGGAATTTGGTATAAAATTAAAACTTTGCTTACCTTTGAAAACTTTGGAAATCTATCTATCCAGGGCTTGAATTATGCTATCTAATCCTCCTTGCACTTTAGTTCTTATTTCCACAATGTGTCACTTTACTGTTTGTTCTTTCAATTGTTGTTCCTAAAATGCCGACAAACAAAACGTCGGTCAGTATATCGAAATATACTGGTATGTGGGAACAACCAAAAAATTTCACATAAGGATAACAATTTAATTATCACAATCAAGTTAAATAACAAGCCAATTTACACTTTTCAGTATGACATTCTCCACCGCTTTTGTCGTAACCCTGGCATACCCACCTTAGGGTTTCCTTTGCCAATGACTTAAGGCCACCTTCTCAATCCTGAGCTTGGTGCCTGGGGTCACCACCCATGGTGCCCACTAGTCATGTAATATCATAGGCCACCTTCTCATTCCCGAGCTTGGTGCCTGGGGTCACCACTCAAGGTGTCCATTGGTCTACCCATCTAGGCCTGACCTTTGGCATCATCCATCAGGGTGGCATGTAGGTGCGAGAATACATACTTCTATTATTAATGTGATAATCATAGTGACTTTATGATTTGCAAGTATGAACATCCAAACTGATAATTTGCATTCAATGCGATTAACCATCCAGAAAATCCTCGAGAAACTAAGGTGGTTATTCATAATTAACCACATACCTGATCCAGAGCAACTTGTTGTCCAAGCAATAAAGATAAAGAACAAGCAACAAGCAATCAACAATATCCTAAAATTAATGCATGACATCCGAGTGTTATAGTTTATCCAAAACATTTTAAAGATAGATTTGGATTCCACCTTAAGCTTTCTAGGCCACTTTAGGGTTTTAGCCTTCATAATAATTTTATCACATTTAATGCCCTCTTATGTCACAAACCCTAATTCCAACATCATAGGCAGAGTTAAAGCCCATAATTTCTCTTTTATACTTCCATCTTTCTCCTTTCAAGTTATTTCAAGATCATTAGACTCAATTACCACCCTTAGTTTTGTTCGAATTGATAATTCATACTTCATCATGATTTAATTCATAATTGTATTAATTCCTCATTAGAAAACCCTAATCACCAACTTAAGGGTATCATACCATGAAAACTTAGTTTTATAATGATATTTTTGGATTTAACCCATAAAACCCATATTTTCCCAAATTAGGGTTTCTAAACATAATTATGTGCATAAAACCCTAAAACAAGAATGAAACTACCTTTTTTGAAATTAAATCTCCCTTTTATTCTTAATAGGTTAAGAAGTCTCAGAATTAGGGTTCCAAACCAAAATAACCCAAAAGAGTCATTAATTTCGAGTTCCATATCAAATTAGGGTCTTACCATAACTTAATACATCAAAGGTGATAATTTGGTGTACTTTTTAATTTGCAAGCAATATCAGGTTCCAATTATATTTTTATTGGATTATTCACATTTTTTTAATCAACTTTCATGTATAGATCACCTTCATCTGACATTTCCATCATTAGATAAATATTTTACAAGATAACTTCTTTTTCTACCAATCAGAAGCGACCACGTATATATTGGATTTAAAAAAAGACTGGCGGGCAACGCGCTTTCTTAACAGGGATAAGTGGCAAAATTACCTTAATGGTCACTCCCTTTTAACAAGGATGCGAGGGCAGGAGAATAATTCCCCCTGGTCGTCTTCTACCTTCAGGTTGCCCCCTTTGCGAGTTGTCGGTCAACTCCACGGTTGACTTGGCGCGCTGCTGCTCCTTCGCGCGATCCATGGCCGCTAGGAGCTCTGCCACTGTTATGACCTGTTCCAAAGCTTAATGGTAAGTTTTATAATTTGAGCCTAATTAAAGTGATTTGAGTTAACTTATGTGCTTATGATGTGGTTAGTGAATCATTAACTTGATTTAGTTGAATCAAGCACATAAAATCAATTAGTGATTAATTAAGATGATTTAATTTGAGTAAAGTGATGATTTGATGCAATTTGAAATGTTGAACCATCGAAATAGTAAATTTAACAAGATATTTTGCTCTGAGGGCGTAGAGAATTTCGCACTTGAAATAATGCAAGAAAAATCGATCAATTTGAACCCCCGAGGCCATAGTTATGGCAATAATAAGAATTCTGGACTGGAATGCAATTTTTCCAGAATTTGTTTTTCATTTAGTGGGTCGGTTGCTTTCCTTTCCTTTATCTTTTCTTCAATTTCACCCGATACAACAGAGAATAGTGAGCGGCGCAGAGCCGACCTCCGCGGCAAGAAGAACGAAGGGGTGATTTCCCCTTTTGCTCCGACCAGCAACAATTTCTTCTCCCTCTTCTTCTTTTCTTCCTCCTCTCCCTCCTCCGTTAGCCATCCATAGCCTAGCTACCCTACACCTTTGTCCTGCGGCCAGTTCACAGCAGCTAGTTGCTGCGGCAGCAGCAACTAGGCCGCCTTGGGCGTGCCAAGGCTATAGGGAGGCTGAATTGAGCTCCGAAATTGAGAACACAGCAAGGTGCGCAGTTCCAAACCATGAGTTAGCCGTTGATTTAGTCTGTTTCCAACCAACATGTGAAGGAATTGCTCTCTAGAACGTGAATAGTGCAAATTTCCAAGGTAAAAGACAACCCAATTTCGCCCGGAATCAGACTCTAGACACAATTCCAGACGAACCTGGACAGTTCGAAACCCGGTGAGTAGGAGTTCATTTAGTTATCATCATTTAACTCCTTCCTTGGAATTTTTCGGTAAATTGTGCATTTTTGCACTGATATCAGTGGTTATTAGGCGTTTTATCGGTATTTGATGAAACTTGAATTATATTTTATAAATTGCTTCTGTATGATTATACATGATATAGAATAGCTTCTGATCAGTGTAGAACAGTTCAATGATTTTATTTGGTGCAATGGAAACTAAAAGTGCTTGATACGATTACTTGAATAGAAATATTGTTGTGTATGTTTTGGATAATTTAGATATTTGACTAGCTCTGAGAATGCTTTTGTACCGGTTGAGTAGTTTGTTCAATGTGAGTGGAAGTTCATTCAGAAATCATTATTTAACTCAAATTAAGTGCTTAATTGCTTCAGTATCAGTTGGTATAACTCCTGAATAGTATAGCACATACAATAGAGTATGATAGATTCATTGGAACTTGAAATACGTAATATGATTGATAAAAATGATAGAATTTCCTGTATTACAACTGTAATGTATACGTTGAGCATAAAATGGATGTTTAGCATTGAAACTGGATATGTTGATACTGAGTCGTGTTTAAAGATGACAATTGATGTATATGTGTTTTCAAGTGATGCTCAGAATGTGAAATAAGTATGAAATGTGATATTCCTGTTTAAGTGTTTATATGTTAATCAGTTAATAGACTTAGGTGCCCCAACACCGTAGAACCCCATTGTGCGGTCTGTACCTTTGGGGTAAAACGGTCAGCCCTGGGGATACGCCCAGGCATCGGAGACTCGTGTCCAACAAATACCGAATGTCTCGGTGACACGAAGTCTGAGAGGTAGGATCCCGGTCAGCCCTGGGGATACGCCCAGGCATCGGAGATCCGAGAGAAATGTCCCGGTCAGCCCTGGGGATACGCCCAGGCATCGGAGACAATGTCCTGGTCAGCCCTGGGGATACGCCCAGGCATAGGAGACTTAGAGACCATCCGACTGTGCACTACAGGTTCCGGGAGGAGTCCAGAGCACTCAGAGTTAGTGATGTGAGGCCTTGTGAGCCTGAGAGTCTTGTGCAGACCAGGACGAGAAGTCAGACTTAGCATTTCCCGAGTGTGTCGCTAAGTCTTGTACGGTGGGATCGTAGTTCGCTACAGATCTTCATATGCAGAGTGCACTGCATATGTTTGGGGCATAACTAAAATGTAATAATATAGGATCACAAGTAAATTTAATATGTTAAGAGATTTGAACTTCTGTGCCAATTCTCTATAACTGTTTATTTGTTTAAAATATCTGTTGTTGCATAGAAATGTGATTATTATCTGTAAATCTGCTATGTCATTAGAACTGCCCTACTTAGTACTGCACTTATGCTTTATTTAAATTTTATATATCTGATGAGTTGTTTAGTGATAGCTAAATGAAATGCTATTCACTGAGCGAGTTGGCTCACTCCTCTACTCAAACATTTTCAGGTCAACAACAACATCAAGAATCTAAAGGATCTTTCCATCCTAGTTTTTGACAGTAGAAGGTATATGTAGTTAGTTTAGTTTGAGGTCTCTTAGTCCTTTCCCCTCGGTCCTTGGGACATGGCGTGGGTGAGAGAGAGTGTGTATGTGGAATGTGTATAAAGATGTAAATTAACTGTTATGTTTACTTTCTTTTAAACAATGTTACATGTTGTAAACTCTGTTTATGTTCTCTAGCCAGGTTAATTGAAATGCTTCCACAATAGTTTATCATGTTTTAGTTTACAGCAATAATCTGGATATCATTATGAGGTTTTAAAAAGAAAAAGTTCTCAGTGATTTGTTTATGTCTGTCGCGCCCTAATCTCGTGATTAGTGGTTAGTGTGAAATCGGGGTGTGACATCTTGGTATCAGAGCATAGGTTGAGTACATGGTTACTCTAAGTCAAGGTTAGGGGACGATAAGAGACCAATAGGATTAGGACTTAGGTGTCTTCCTTCTAACTGCAATTTTCTAACAGGAAGTGTTCTGTTATACTATTGCAGATGACAGGAAGAGGACATGGTCATGAGAACCAAGCTGAGAGCTTAGGCTGAATTGTCAAGGATCATTAGGGTAGAAAGATAAAGTTATAAAGTGAGGTAGATAAGAAGTGATGTGTCTTTAGCTCTGGGAAGTCTGAGTATTTAGGTACCCTGGCCAGGTATCTGAGTACTTAGATTGACCAGTATCAAGCTACTCTGTCTGTTCTTCTCTGGATGCCCTGGCCAGGTATGCAGAGGAAGGATAGGCTAGAGAGAAACCCTAGAAATCTTAGGGTTAAGAAACTGGAAATTTATGCAGGAGTAAGAGATTAAACATAGGATGCGATGCAACTTTTGCTTTATATTGCTTATTTGATTGGAAATCATTAGAAATGCTCTTATATGCATGAAATTTAGATTTTCAGTTTGTAAAGTAAACATGATTCTTTTATGTTGTTGTGTGTTATGAAATGATTTATTTACTGTTTATATTCTTTGTGTTAAGTAGACCAGAAGTTATGTTTAAATGAGTTTGCCCTAAGTGGATATTCTTTCCACATGTTTGAGATTAATAGGAGTTGGTTAATCCTGAGTAGCTCTTGGCTTTAGGACTACAGGTTCGGCCTGGTCCGGCTGGCAGGATGCGTTACTGGGATCTAACGACTCTTATTAAATATATAATAAAAGTAGATTCTGGATAATTTAGACCCGAATCATGGTGAAAAATGTATATACAGTAGGATGTTGAGATATAAGAGAAAGATTAGAACAACTAAGAATTAGTTGGAACCGATATCGGAGACCCAACATTGGGACCTCATATGAGCAATCCTTAATTAGAAATAAAGTAACACAATAAGGTTCATATTAAATTTAATGATTAGGTGAGAAATACCCTTAATGGTACTAATCAATTATGCATAACAAATGCATGGATCAAATACATGATTAGTAAACCCTAGTGGAGGGTGTATCATTGTGAACCCTGGTTGAGGGTGTATCCTTGTGAAACCCTAGTTGAGGGTGTATCATTGTGATTGTTTATAGGCAACTTTATAAGTTATGCCTTTAACTAAGATAAGTCAATATCATGTGAGATAGCTGGACAATTCTAATGTGTGGCCTGTGCATTATATGCTAAAGGTGAGTATTCCGTGATGGAATGCATTAAGAGGGGAGATACCTTAATACAAGATAAAGTTGGTTAACTCAAGAGGGTCTGAATTAATGAGAAATGGGGAACCCTAACCCTAAATTGGGGAAAAGGGAATGATAAGTCCTGTTTGATAGTGAACCCTAATTCCTGGTCAAGGAATGATGGTATTACTGTTGTATCACATGATGTGATGAAAATCTTGTATGACTGTTATCATGCCTAATAACCATGCAGGTATGATGAGGTGATGAATATAGCCAAGTTTGGGCTGTGACATTTATATAATAAATGTTGATTGGCTTTTTGTGTGTTGATGTTGTTGTTGCTTAATAAAAGTAATAATGTGTACGGATTTTATGAGCCATGTGAATAAGTTGTTGCCTAGTGAGAGGTGACAAGATGTGAATGGCCTTGTGATCCATGTGAATAAGTTGTTGCCTAGTGAGAGGTGACAAGATATGAATGGCCTTGTGATCCATGTGTGATGCTTGGGTAACAAGTATCATGTTTATTTGTAGCATTTGTGTTAATAAGTTATGCTAGAGAACTTGGCTGATGTTACATTTCTGTTATATATCTATAGTTCATTGATTATTATTCATATCTGTTGTATTCATTACAAGTAGATGGATGAACTTATGAGATCTAAAGTTTGATTTCAAATTAAGGAAGCAAAGTCACATCACAATAATGCTATGTTACTGATAAGGACCAAACCCTAGAATGTTC
The DNA here is from genome assembly GCA_963693085.1 of Alisma plantago-aquatica. Taxonomy (NCBI): domain Eukaryota; kingdom Viridiplantae; phylum Streptophyta; class Magnoliopsida; order Alismatales; family Alismataceae; genus Alisma; species Alisma plantago-aquatica. The sequence goes on from OY856412.1 coordinate 560,218,127, forward strand.
AGAGTTGTAGTAGTTCAAGGGATGTCACTAGTGATTTGAGCTTGAATACTAGCATCTCTATATAACAAGATCATGAGATTTACACTATGAAAAGTAAACTAGCATTAATAAAAATCCAGGGTTTAAAGGTAGCTAATCTGAAAGATAGATAAACAATATGAAAATGATTCAGAGAAAAGAGTAAGATACAAATTTGAAATGTAATAAGTGTGTGTTTTGAACAAAAAGAGAAATATAAGATAACTGAAGTGCATTTTGAAATAAATTCTTACAGTAGTAATAAGAAGTAAGTAGTATAGAATGAGGAGTATTACTTGTCACATGATCTGGAATTAGTTGTTGTAGTTCATGCTCATAAGACATGACGTTACTATCTTTATGGTGAGGTGTGCCAGGTGTTTATAGATCATAAGAGCTTGAAATATATCTTTACCCAGAAGGATCTGAATGTTAGACCGTGGAGATGGTTAGAATTGATCAAGGATTATGAAGTGACAATAGATTATCATCTTGGAAAGGCGAATGTAGTAGCTGATGCCCTCAGCAGGAGGTTAAGTTCAACATCCGATGCATTCTCTATGGCATGTTTCGAGAGAGACATGCTAGTAGAAATGTGAAAGTTGAACTTAGACTTAGGGGTGACGGAGCAGAGTGGTTTGATTGCACAGATGCAAGTCAAGCCTACTTTTTATGATTAGATCAAGGAACTTCAGTAGAACGATAGTGAGTTACAACAGATCATGCATGATATGACAAACGGAAAAAGACCAAAGTTTATGTTTTCAGATGATGGTTTGTTGTATCCACATGATAGGTTGTGTACCTCAAGACATTGATTTGAAAGAAAAGATTCTTGAGGAAGCACATGCATCGATGTACGCTATACTTCTAGGTAACACTAAGATGTACATGAATCTCAAGGAGTTGTATTGGTGGTCTGGTATGAAGAGGATGTAGCTGAGTATGTGACTAGGTGTGGTGTGTGCCAGTAGGATAAGGCTGAGCATCAGAAACCTACAGGTATTCTGTAGTCTCTTCCTATACCAGAGTGGAAATGGGAACATATCACGATGGATTTTGTGGTAGGGTTACCCCGGACACCTAAAGGTTGTGACTCGATATAGTGATTGTGGATAGACTGACTAAGTCTGCTCACTTTCTTCATATCAAGTCAACCTCTGATGTTCCGAAGTTGGCTAAGATATTCATGGATGAGACAGTCAGGTTGTATGGTATCCTAGTTTCTATTATATCTGATAGAGATCCTAAGTTCACATCCAGGTTTTTTGGAATCAGTTGCATCGTGCTTTGGGCACTAAGTTGAGGTTTAGTACAGCTTCTTACCCCCAAACAGATAATCAGTCAGGGAGGACCATTCAAACTCTTGAGGACATGCAGAGAGTAGTTGAAAGCTACACAGGATAGGCAGAAGAGTTATGCAGAGAAGAGGCGTTAACCTCTTGAGTTTCAAGTTGGTGATGACGTGTATCTAAAGGTTGCACCATAGAAAGGAGTGTTGAGGTTTGGCAAGAGAGGCACACTGACTCCTAGGTTTATGGTTCCATATCCTATCATTGAGAGGATTGGACCTATAGCCTATAAGTTAGATTTGCCATCCGAGTTGGCTAATCTACATGATGTGTTTCATGTATCGATGTTAAAGAAAGGTTATCCTAGTGTAGAGAAGATAGTGGAACCAGAACCTGCTCAGCTTAGATCAGATGTGTCTTATGTTGAGGGACCAATACAAATAGTTGATCGGAGGATCAAGAAGCTTAAGAATCGCGAGATACTGTTAGAGAAGGCTTTGTGGAGAAACCATAACTTAGTGGAAGTCACATGGGAACTTGAATCTGAGATGCGTAACAAGTTTCCTTTTCTCTTTTAGGAATTTCGGGACGAAATTCTTATAAGGGAGGGAGATTGTTATGACCTGTTCCAAAGCTTAATGGTAAGTTTTATAATTTGAGCCTAATTAAAGTTATTTGAGTTAACTTATGTGCTTATGATGTGGTTAGTGAATCATTAACTTGATTTAGTTGAATCAAGAACATAAAATCAATTAGTGATTAATTAAGATGATTTAATTTGAGTAAAGTGATGATTTGATGCAATTTGAAATTTTGAACCATCGAAATAGTAAATTTAACAAGATATTTTGCTCTGAGGGCGTAGAGAATTTTGCACTTGAAATAATGCAAGAAAAATCGATCAATTTGAACCCCCGAGGCCATAGTTATGGCAATAATAAGAATTCTGGACTGGAATGCAATTTTTCCAGAATTTATTTTTCATTTAGTGGGTCGGTTGCTTTCCTTTCCTTTATATTTTCTTCAATTTCACCCGATACAACAGAGAACAGTGAGCGGCGCAGAGCCGACCTCCGCGGCAAGAAGAACGAAGGGGAGATTTCCCCTTTTGCTCCGACCAGCAATAATTTCTTCTCCCTCTTCTTCTTTTCTCCCTCCTCTCCCTCCTCCGTTAGCCATCCATAGCCTAGCTACCCTACACCTTTGGCCTGCGGCCAGTTCACAGCAGCTAGTTGCTGCGGCAGCAGCAACTAGGCCGCCTTGGGCGTGCCAAGGCTATAGGGAGGCTGAATTGAGCTCCGAAATTGAGAACACAGCAAGGTGCGCAGTTCCTAACCATGAATTAGCCGTTGATTTAGTCTGTTTCCAACCAACATGTGAAGGAATTGCTCTGACGGGTTGCTGGAACGTGAACAGTGTAAATTTCCAAGGTAAAAGACAACCCAATTTCGCCCGGAATCAGACTCTAGACGCAATTCCGGACGAACCCGGACAGTTCGAAACCCGGTGAGTAGGAGTTCATTTAGTTATCATCATTCAACTCCTTCCTTGGAATTTTTCGGTAAATTGTGCATTTTTGCACTGATATCAGTGGTTATCAGGCGTTTTATCGGTATTTGATGAAACTTGAATTTTATTTTATAAATTGCTTCTGTATGATTATACATGATATAGAATAGCTTCTGATCAGTGTACAACAGTTCAATGATTTTATTTGGTACAATGGAAACCAAAAGTGCTTGATACGATTACTTGAATAGAAATATTGTTGTGTATGCTTTGGATAATTTAGATATTTGACTAGCTCTGAGAATGCTTTTGTACCGGTTGAGTAGTCTGTTGAATGTGAGTGGCAGTTCATTCAGAAATCATTATTTAACTCAAATTAAGTGCTTAATTGTTTCAGTATCAGTTGGTATAACTCCTGAATAGTATAGCACATACAATAGAGTATGATAGATTCATTGGAACTTGAAATACGTAATATGATTGATAAAAATTATAGAATTTCCTGTATTACAACTGCAATGTATACGTTGAGCATAAAATGGATGTTTAGCATTGAAACTGGATATGTTGATACTGAGTCATGTTTAAAGATGACAATTGATGTATATGTGTTTTCAAGTGATGCTCAGAATGTGAAATAAGTATGAAATGTGATATTCCTATTTAAGTGTTTATATGTTAATCAGTTAATAGACTTAGGTGCCCCAACACCGTAGAACCTCATTGTGCGGTCTGTACCTTTGGGGTAAAACGGTCAGCCCTGGGGATACGCCCAGGCATCGGAGACTCGTGTCCAACAATTATTGAATGTCTCGGTGACACAAAGTCTGAGAGGTAGGATCCCGGTCAGCCCTGGGGATACGCCCAGGCATCGGAGATCTGAGAGAAATGTCCCGGTCAGCCCTGGGGATACGCCCAGGCATCGGAGACAATGTCCCGGTCATCCCTGGGGATACACCCAGGCATCGGAGACTTAGAGACCCTCCGACTATGCACTACAAGTTGCGGGAGGAGTCCAGAGCACTCAGAGTTAGTGCAGTGAGACCTTGTGAGCCTGAGAGTCCTGTGCAGACCAGGACGAGAAGTCAGACTTAGCATTTCCCGGGTGTGTCGCTAAGTCTTGTACGGTGGGATCGTAGTTCGCTACAGATCTTCATATGCAGAGTGCACTGCATATGTTTGGGGCATAACTAAAATGTAATAATATAGGATCACAAGTAAATTTAATATGTTAAGAGATTTGAACTTCTGTGCCAATTCTCTATAACTGTTTATTTGTTTAAAATATCTGTTGTTGCATAGAAATGTGATTATTATCTGTAAATCTGCTATGTCATTAGAACTGCCCTGCTTAGTACTGCACTTATGCTTTATTTAAATTTTATATATCTGATGAGTTGTTTAGTGATAGCTAAATGAAATGCTATTCACTGAGCGAGTAGGCTCACTCCTCTACTCAAACATTTTCAAGTCAACAACAACATCAAGAATCTGAAGGATCTTTCCATCCTAGTTTTTGACAGTAGAAGGTATATGTAGTTAGTTTAGTTAGAGGTCTCTTAGTCCTTTCCCCTCGGTCCTTGGGACATGGCGTGGGTGAGAGACAGTGTGTATGTGGAATGTGTATAAAGATGTAAATTAACTGTTATGTTTACTTTCTGTTAAACAATGTTACATGTTGTAAACTCTATTTATGTTCTCTAGCCAGGTTAATTGAAATGCTTCCGCAATAGTTTATCATGTTTTAGTTTACAGCAATAATCAGGATATCATTACGAGGTTTTAAAAAGAAAAAGTTCTCAGTGATTTGTTTATGTGATAATCCCTCTGTCGCGCCCTAATCTCGTGATTAGTGGTTAGTGTGAGATCCGGGTGTGACAGCCACATTCTGCCGAACTCAGAGGTCCCCTTTATAGCACCACGTACCCCCTTCCAGTACCCAGTCGGCACTGCGTAACCTTGGCTTGAAGCAGGTCCTCGGCAGGAATCAAGGTCAGGTCGATTCCTCGAATTGACGGCACCATGACGACCGTCTCCGTGCCGCGGTTCTGAGAGGGTAATTTGTAGGGTTGCTCGCTTTGTTGTGTGCATTACCCTATATATAGGGTGGCCACAGGTGTCCGACGAGTTTGGGGATTCCTTCAAATGTTAACAAAACCACCAAAGATCTAGGTTGGTTGAGAGTGGAACACCTTCCTGAAGGCAAAGGACTCATCCACAGCCCCGCATATGCTCTCAAACTCGTGAAATCTTCGATCAAAGATTCGCAGCCTGGACCCTGTTACTCCCTATCCTCGTGAGACTGGGATTCATCCCAGGCCATGGATCATGGATCCAACAATCGCAAAAGAGCTCCCAAACTCAAAAATCGGGATTTTATTCCCAGATAAAACGTGACACATAATTACTATGCAATTAATGTCCATACTTTAGGATAGTTTCTAAATTGCATATCTTGAAATCCGTGCATCATTTTGCAACCAACTTTTGAGGGAAACTTCCTATTGACTTTATCTACTCGCATACCAAAATTGAATCCCAAATTCCAAAGGGAAACAATTGTTTCTTCAAATGTTAATTATTCTTCAATAAGACTTATTTAATTGATATTTCTTATTTCTTTTGCCATTATCTTATCATCTTGGATTCCTTTTAATATTAGAAACCTCATGGATATGAAAATCCACCAAGGATAACTCAATTATGCCTCTTTCCACTTATTTCCCCTATTTTATCATTGTTTTCAATTTCTTTCCTAATAAAGAAATATTTAATTGGTCTTTTCTTTTCTTATTGCTTTATCTTTGCAATTTAGGACTCCTTGGGACCCAAGGAACCCAATAGGCATGAAATCGAACTTTGGATTATACTCTTTTGCCTAGGCATGAAACCGAACTTTGGATTATACTCTTTTTCCTTCTAGAGGTTTCCACAACTTTCTTTTCTCAAAAACTCAATTATTCATTTATTAATTGAATTTCCTTGTTATTGGGCCCAATAGCCAATAAAGCCCACAACACAATCATCAAGTCTATTGTAAACGAAATTCATTTATTTCAAACAAATTATATCGTTATTTGTTCCAATATCTTTAATGTGAGAAATTACATTTCTCACCTAAGGAATCCAAAAATTGGGGTTGTAACATACATAGACAAAGTGCTAAAGAGTCTTATCATGCATAATTCTAAGAAAGGAAACTTACCCATGTTTTATGGAAGAAGTCTCTCTAGAACTCAATGTCCCATCTCTTTATAAGAGAGTGTGTGCATGAGGAAGATTCTATATGCCTCAACAATGGGATCTATAATGTATGCAATGATATATACATGACCAGATGACTAGTATGCTTTGAGCATGATGAGAGCCTGTCGGTCGGGTTCATGTGATGGTCACTGGATGTTGTAAAGAACATCCTTAAGTGTTGAAGAAAAAATAAGGATAAATTCCTAATGTATGGTGGTGTGAAATAGTTAGTTGTAAAAGGTTACAATGAACAAGCTTCTGAACCAACTAGGACAATTATAGATTGCAATCTGGAATTATATTTTTCCTAAAAGGTGGAGCTATAAATTGTAAAAGTTCCAAGAAAGAGACCATGGCAGATTACACAATAGAGGTTGAGTACATTGGTCCCTCTAGTGTGTCAATGGAAGCGGTATGGATCAAGAAGTTTATTAGTTAACTTGGGGTGGTCCCAAACATTGAAGACACAATAGAGCTTTAATGTTACAATAATGGATATTTTGCACAAGCTCAGGAACCCAGATCGCATCAGTGTTCCAAGCTCATACTCAGGCGATGCCAACTCATGTGTGAGGATGTATAGCAAGTAGATATAAATCTTTGTATAGTAACAACTAAAAGTAGTGTCTTTGATCCTTTAACTAAATCACTTTCACAATAGAAACTTGATAGTCATGTTATATCTATTATACTTAGGTTCATGGGTGATTGGCTCTAGTGCAAGTGGGAGACTATTAGTTATATGTATTGATACCCATCATGTGATGATTGGAAAAGGGATATTTTTTACTTTATTTAATTATTAATAACAGGCAATTCCAAGTTATTACCCTTATTTCAATATTGAGATAATGAATAAACTTAATAATGTCATAAGAATGTCTAACTCAATGACATATTGTTTGGGTTGAGAACCTCGACATGAGATCATATGTATAATAAGTGTTTGCATTCTTGTTATGTACCTATTATGTTATTATTGTTGATGGTATATGACAACAATAATACATAAGACTAGAAAGTATGGTGAATGATGACTATGTCTTTTTAGTCATGATATTGGATATCAACTCATATATATGGGTACTTATTAGAGAATAAGTTGTAGTGGACATACCCACCTTGAGATCGACACATGGAAGTCATGTAATGACACATCAGAGTCATGTATTAATGTGATAGTGGTAACAGTGATCCTTAGACCTAAAGGCATTGCATTAACTCATATTGTTTTGTGTACTTTGACACTATCCCAACATGCTCTAAAATATGAGTTCCCAAAAAGGTGGTGATTAGGTACACTGTGACACATAGGGAATAATGTGAGTGATCTAGGTGGAATTTATCCCTCCTTTAGGAGTGATATACTTGTCCATTTCATAAGATAGAATATGAAATACTATGGTCATTCTCATGTGAATCAATATATGATATTAAACTCACATTATCTGAAATAGTCTTCTCTAGTTCAAGGAACCAGATTAAATGTTAAGAGAATGGCATTCCATGCCTTATTTGTGACAAAGGGAATATATAGCCATGGCAATATTGATCACTTTTATAGGTTGTAATTGTTCTTCAACTCATTCATATACGTGGGTGGTAATGAAGTGTGCCTAAATACCAATCTTTGCTTGTGTTGCTTTGAACATCACTGCCAATGTAATTAGGAATCTACCCGGTCACACTCATAAGGATGCATATGAGGAATTAAGTTTGCAATAAAATATATTATTAGAATGGTTTTGAATCATAAATGGGCTTATTATCCCTCTGATTGGATGACCAGAATGTTTGATCCATCGATCAGATGATTGGATCAATAGATCAATGGATTACCAATTGATTGATTGAGATTTTCACCTAAATTCTATGATCAAACGATCAACTTCTGTGAACGATTGATCAAGGTTCAATAGGGAAAGTCACAGGTATTAGATATATATCGGATCCATCATGATTTCATGATCAACTTTTGAGATCAGATGATCAAGTACAAAGATCTGGGGATTATGTGACGTGACTGGGCGATCACAAATTCAGTATGAGTTTTCATTATTAAACTAATTTGAGATTACGATTAGGAAAAGATTAGAAAAAAATTTCCTAGCCCATGACTCTCTTATATAAATGGGGAATGTCCCATAGGGTGAGACGTATCTTTTGGAACAACTTGTGAGACAACTTGGCCATTAAACTTCCATCTTGGAGAAAGGAAGTAACCCTAAAGACTATTTTCTAAGATAAGAGAAGAAAGGGAGTTCTAAAATGCCTATCACATCGACTGCTCTTGTTCCTCTTTGACTTGGTGACCATGGTGGTGCATCATGTTCTCCCTCGTCTTTGTGGATGAAGTAAAGGTGGGGGTATGCGTGTGGAGGCTTGAAAAACACATTCTACAAGAACACAACAAGTTGTTGCTTGGTTGGCAATCTAGATCTATTGGAGATCTCCCTAGATTTCTTGGTGGCTAAATTGGAACTAGATCGAGTATTTGATTTCTTTAGTGACATTAGACTTGTCCACTTGTTTGACTAGTAGTATGCATAAAGGAATCACCTTTATCCCCTCTTATTTCTTTTATTCACCAATGTTCTATATCTATGATGGATCCAATGTCTTGGGTGGAAAGGGAAGAATTGTTTGTTATACCATTGCGGCCCCTTCCCCAAAACCCAAGAAGAGTATTATAGAAATAAAAAATGTAATCAAAAATGATACTTTCATCATAATGCTTAACATCGTCAATGTCTAAGCATTTGATATTGTTCCTAGCATTTATGACCCTAATAGAATTGTAAAGAAATCACATTTCACCTCCCAGTTTTAGCGAATTAATGCTCGAGTTTTGTTTTTGAAAGCATTCTTCAGCCTCAGCACCTAAGATGGCCTCCTTTCTTAGTTCAAAAGCAATAGACCTAAGAGTAGTATCACCATGGAAACAATTAGACTTGTAAAGAATCTCACAAGCTTCAAAGTCTATGATGTTATCATGCTCATGAATATTTCCATATGCTTCTTTATTACAAATAAGATTTGTTAACAATATTCAACTTTTTATTCACTTTATACATAGGTTTAATCTTGAAATCACTGTTCTATGCTTCTTCAACAACTTTTAGAAAACTAGAACATGCAGTCCATGCATTAAGAAATTTGAAGTGCCCCTTTTTCTTTTTAATATTTTTTTCAAATTTAATCACCATAATCCTATGATTATTATGAATAGCACTCTGGTTGTCTCTCATAGATCTTTAAAATCATATTTGAATTCTTCATTATACATACATTTTATCAATTCTTAAAAGAACAAGTTTATCTCTCTCTTTTCTATTATCCCAAGTAAAGTTAACTCCTTTAACGTCAAGTTGAAAGAGTTTATACTCATAATTGTACTGCTAAAATCAACCATAGCTTGTATAGGATAGAATCTTCTTCCTTTCCTTCCATTAGAGAAGTGAATAGTATTGAAACCTCTAATAAAAATGCATGGAGAGGTAATCATATTGCCAATATCAACAAGTTCCTCCTATATATATATATCTTCTACTCTTTTTATCATTATGTCCATAGATAGTCATGCAAGGAAATTCAGTATCATTAAATTTCCCAGTACACTGAATTAACTAATCACTTTCTTGAATTTTAACTACTTTGAGGACAATGATATCATAATCTTTCCTAAAGGATGAGAACTATGTTTGAACATCTCGTCCTTATCAAGCCACATTCTATTCATATCTTATATAATTTCTTAGCTTGATGTTTAGTTTCTATGTAGACATTCATAGGAAATTTCATAAACTTTGTAATTTAGTTTACTTTATTTTGATGTCCTGGTCTATTCAAACCATAGACATTCAAGAAGCAAATCCCCAAAGATTCATCCATTAGACAAAAGCACAGGTGGAATGCTTCCAGCTTTAGTTGAAATGTTTCCATCATCCAAGGTATTGGGCCTTTCAAACATGTTAGAGATAACATCAATAATGACCATTCTTGGAGTATTCTTGTTCTTACTAAATTTATTAATAGTGTATCTACATTTACTTCTTATAGATTGGAATCCATCCTTGTCTAGCTCTAGAATATTAGCATTACTCATAGCAAGCTTTGCCTCCCATATAGATTGGCCTTGTTCAGAACATGTTTCATATACCTACTCTTATTTCAGAATATTAATCACAATGTTTGAATAAGACTGAGTCGCAGCCATCTGCCTATCAGTAATGTTATTTCTACCATTGTCCATCACTGGGAGGATCCTCTCTACAAAATAATTCACAATATCTTCAGACATAGAGTTCATAACATGTGTCCCTAAGTAGAATGAGTAGTCGAGAAAATCGCACCACATGTATCAATTTGAGTATTAGAAATCCCCTCCAAGTATGAAGACAAAGAAGCCATACTACCAAAAGCACTATGAGAAATAGAATTCCCTTCCATGATAGGAATCAACCCACTACTCTTAGAAACCAGTCTAGAAATGTTAGAACTAGCATCAACAATCTTTCTAGTAGTATCTTTCATAATTCTAATTTCATTTACAAAACTGACTTTAGAAATAGGAATACATGCTATCTTAGCATGAAACTTCTCATAGGAACTAGATTCTTGACAAAGAAGTTACATCAAGAAAAAATCTTTGGTATACATTCATATACAACATGCACTGTATCTCCATCACCCTGATCACTTCTCAGTACTATCTCCTTGCGAAAACATGAATCAATAGAAATTAAAACTTGCACTCAAGAAAAATATAGCATCTACATGGATATGGTGTCATAATCAGCAAATAGAGGTTGATCTAAGTAGCTACCCAAAACAATTAGCATATCATCTTCTCAAAAAACTAGTAGTAGATTAGGTAACTTGATCCAAATTTGAATCTCAATAGGCTCATCTTCTTTGAATGATTCCCCTAATTTGCATTTTTAAGAAGAAGTGGGACAAACTAGGTGCCCTAATCCACGACGGACTCTAAATCCTCTACCTCCTCGAATTTCACAATGAAGAAGCTTCTACTCATGTGGATGATCTCAAATGTCTTCATCATTTTCTAGACCATCTCGAAATAATCAACCATAGTTGCCCAATTGGCTTAAAGCCTACGACATATCTAGACACCGTGTTATTCCACTTCTTCACGATCTCAATCAATTTTTTTCTCTTATACTTTAGTTCACCATTGTCAACTTCTAGAGGGATGAACTGGATCTTTACAAAGTCTTTTTTCTTCTGATCAACTTAGGGATCTGACCAGCATCTCCTTATCTTTGTAACATATATCTCCTAATAGATTGCTAGGGTCAAATGGGGGAACTATAGGTGGAAAGGAAGGGTTCAGAGGGAGTCTCTATCTCCCCTCCCGAGTCCCCCCCATTCGCTAGAGATGCTTTCAAACCTTATCCTATCATTCAAGTTATGATGATTGGTAGTATCTATATCACATATGTCTAGATCATATATTATGTTTCATGATGCTTCTATTCTCATTTTTAATCTTTCTCTAGAAAATGTCATCTTATTACAATGATAAGGATTCTTAGGTATATAATCAAAACCCAAACTTTTGGACTATGGTACCCTATGCCAAATGAATTTATTGTAGTAACATATGGTGATGTTGATTGTGATGGGTTCTTTATTGATAGGAATTGCTCAAGTGGCACTTGCTTTCTAAGGTCATACTTAGTATCCTAGTTCTTCGGAAAGAAAATTTTAATAAACTAGATTTGGGTACTAAATCAGTTTTGAGCTATAATTCATAATTTTCCACTAACTTGATTTATTTTGAAAATTGATCCTTCACTTCAAGTTTAGTGTGATTACCTTGTCCAAATTCCATGTCAAAAGATACAAATTACTCCCCACGAAAGATTTCTTATTCTTAGATAAGTTTTACCCTTCTTTTTGAGTAATAATTACAATTCAGTCCCTCTATGAATCGGTTTGATATCATTTTGTACATTATAAAATCCTTGTGCTCATATACTTAAATGTGACCTTGCACTCATATACTTCGCTTGGTTTTACAACTGATGTCTTTGGAATCAAAGGAAAATATTATTTATAGTAAAAGATATGCATATTAGAAGTATCTCAGGGAATGATTAAATTATCCCTCTTGGAATTATAACCATAAGTGTTAATATTTTATAATGAATTTTAGCAAAATTTGGACACATGTTTAAAATATTAGAGCCTTTAGAAGTGTTGCTTGGAAGTTATGATATATAATTGAAAAGTAATGTATAACTAGGAATTTGTTCTAATTAATTAATTCTTAGGTTACTAATCAAAGAGTCTGGTCTTCCTCCTCAAACCTGGGTCTATGACAGTCACATACAGAAATGACAAAGACTTTCTCCATAGTCAAGATAGCTTAGGATGAGAAACTAAGCCGCCTCTCACACTGAAGTCATGTACCTCCACTACGCCTCAAGCAATGATATATACTCTGGAGTGTGCAACCTTTGCCATATTCATCAACCTACCCAAAAATGGTAACTATCATCAAATGCAACCCGTCCTCCTTACTGTTAGTATGTATGCCTAGAGAGTCAATCATGTGATGATTTTAATGGCACAACTAGTAAAAACAATTTGATTATAAATAAAAGGCAAGCTTCCAATTTATTCTATTTAATTCAGTTATGTGATAATGATGTAACATTATAAATTTATAGAGAATAATATTACTCAATGACGTATGTCTTCAAGTATGTGACTTAGAAGAATGAGATCATATGGATGTTAAGATTACATATATAGATTCTCAATATGTTCCTGATCAGTTGTTATTGTGGAAGATTGATAGACAGCAACAACACATAAGATCAGAGTGTGAGTTGGTTGATGATAGAATCTCATTAGTCATGATATGGCAAAATCAAGCCAATCACACAGATACATGTTAGAGTACAGTGTACCAGACGGGCCCACCATGAGACTAACACATGGAATCCCTCTTTATGGAAGTCATAGTCATCTCTTACATTGATGGTGGTGGTGGTGGTTGTGGTTCTTAGACATGAAATCATTGCACTCGTCACATGTTGTTGGGTACACTTTAACATCATCAAATGCAGTCCTAAAACATGGGTAGTTATAAAGGTGGTGGTTGGGTGATTTTGACGCATGGGGATAGATTGTGAATGTAGAAATGGGATTTGTCCCTCCTAAATGAGTTTGATTTTCTAGGTCTCTTGATTAGAGAAACTGAGAAATGCATGGCAGTGCACATGTGAGTCAATATGTGATATTGAGATTAGATATATCTCAGATAGTCTTCTCTTGGTTCAAGAAACAAGATTTAATGATGACAAGGATGACTTCTCCATTCCCCAAGTTCAATCTAAACATCAGTGACAAAGGAACTATACAAACACTCCAACACCATACACAGATTGTAGGTTGAAGTTGTTCTCCAACTTTCCATTTACTTGGTTAGCATTCATGTGTGACTAGGAACCCACTCATTGCTTTTGATGTAATGAGTTGTTATGGAAATTCACTGCCAACATAATATGGGACCTATAGGGTCACACACATAGGTCTCGACCTAGAAGAGGAGTTTGATCTTGAATGATAGATGAATTAGTTACTAAAATGTTTAAGTAATTGATTCATGCAACAATAAGCTTGACTGTACTAGCAAACGCCCATCTCATGGCATGAGATGGCCGTCTAGAGTGCCAAACGGCCGTCTCAAGGGTTGATATGGGTGCTTGGAGGATTAGGGCTATTCGAGTTGAAATTGGCCAAGGTGTGAACTGACCGGCCCAACTAGGGTCACCAGGCGACCGTTTGGGTGAATGACATAGACGTCTCGCATGGGTGAGATTGGTCAGGTCGACCGATGGAAGGTTCTAGATACTTTTTTTATTAATTTTAATTGCACGTTACTTGTTGTGTAAGGAATCGATGCTTGGCATGAATGGGAAACAAATTGCCAATTTCATATTTGATTGGAAAACTATGAAATGGTCGTCTCACAGTATGATACGAATGTCTCACATGCCATACAACCATCTGGTGTGTCAGACGGTTGTTTGGGCAGTCGTAGGTTGCAAAAATTCAAGATCTTTTAGTCTTTTCCACTCCTTCATCCACTGGGAACCCTGACCCTATCATATACTATAAATAGAGGGAACTAGGGGCTTCCCATAACACAACATAGACAATTGAGAATAAGTTACTTTGACAAACATTGTCCTCTCCGGTTGTGGTAATTGAGAGAGCCCAAGCAAGTCCTACTCGACTAGGGAGGGATAGCAAGTGATAGAACAATTGAGATCATTGTTGTGGGAGAGCAAGTTGGTGACTAGTATGCTAATGGAAGGGATAACTCCTTCCAATCTGTCCCAGTAGGACGACAGGAGTTCTAGGAAGTCTGTGTGGACTTCTCTAGAGGCAGGAGGTTGCTGTCTATCGCTAGTAGGGCATTGTCAACCAATTGTATGTGACGAGAGGAGCTTCTGCAGTGGATGACATTCGAGTTTTTTGTCCCTGGAGGAGCATTAAGATGAGTCATAGTGCAACCATGAATCAGAGTTGTGTAACTACAATGACAAGGATTGTCATTGGACTTGCTCCAAGACTAGGTATATCTTCGAAACCATCTTTCATATCTTATAGTAATTGACGTGATATACTGGCCACTAGAATATAGTAGATAAAATTTTTGTTTCTGTTGCCTGCTCTGTAGCCATATTTCCCAATAGTGGTATCAGAACCAATGTCAATTTACTATATTATGGGATAATAGATATGATCAGATTTTGATGTTGTCATTCTATTATTTCATGAGATGCAAATAATATCTTGTCAAGTTCTATACCATGATAATCCCAAACTAATATATATATGATATATATGCAATTTACACACACCGCCCTAAAGGTGATTTTGATGGTGAATGTGTAGCATGGTTTTGGACAATAACTCCTATTATTTGTGCATGGTTGTGTGGTTGGTTTATTCTTTATCTTGGTCTGCATACCAAACCTCTATCTTATCTTCCCAATATGAAGTTAGTTCTCTCCTACCTTTGCTCCCCTTGAATGTAACTCAAAGTTTCTTTATAATCATGTAAAAGTAGGATTATTTACTTTCCTGTTATGATGAAGAAGTTGATGTCCCAATGACAAGCCAACAAGATGGAGAACCAAGGAGGACAAGGAGGTGAGCCAAATTGATCAACTAGTGGACCCGACTGATCCGCTGGAGGATCCAGGAGATGGTTAACTGAAGGAACCAGACAATTGGTGAGACCACCTAACAACTGGCTAGGAGGCGAGCTGACCGGTTAGAGGCAAGACCACCTAACAATTGGCTAGGAGGCAAGCCGATCAGTTAGAGGGTTGAATCGATCAACCCAGATTGGCAAGCACGGATCTTCATCAATAATAGATTTTTGCATGTGATGTAGACCTAGGATGACATAATTCCTTGTGGATCCAAGAAATTACATTAGTCTGGCCATAACCATTGCTTTCGTTTATTGCATGTTTTCATTGTTAGATATAGCATGTATATGATACGTACTATATATGTGGTGATTGGATAAAGTATATGTATTTATACAAACTCCCTCAATTAAAATATTAAGTCTTAGATGCTTTCCAAAAATGGCACACATGAAAAGCTTGATCGGCCAAGTGTAGGTGATGGTAAACCATGGTACGTCGTCTATCACGTGGAAGTGTGATGCTAATGATGTAAGTGTCGCCAAATTGGGGTACATTGTTATCATGACAGCTTTTTGGGTCAGGATTAAATGGTGATTCTTAGAGCGTCTAAGCCCAGAATCATGCAGAAGATTATAGCAAGGAGTTGTGCATATCATTTATCCAAGAGTTTCATATGATGCAATTGGCATGATGGCCTACCGAAATAATCAAGTTGTGGGCGATCAGCCAAAGCTGACTCATGATTTGACTCATGTTGCAATATTTTGATTGGATATGTGAGGGCTATCAATTTGAATAAAATAGTGGGAGTGATAATAATTAAAAACCTAATTAATATCATTAAATTTTAAATTAAATCAAATCAAAATGGCTTTGACACATGCAAATTTTCTCTTGTAGAATCAAATGACAAACAAATCTGAATTGTGATTGGAACTGAAGAAGGACAAAGTTGACAGGAGAAATTTCTATGAATGGTTGTGGACTTTGAGAATGGTTCTCAATGAAGAGTGCAAGTTCTACATCCTTGATAAACCAGTGCTAGAAATACATACTCCTGATGCACCTAGGGAACAAGTGGATGCTTACTGAAAGCATGACGATGATGCGTTAGAGAAAAAGTACCTTATGATTAGCTGCATGAACCATGAGTTGCATGAGAAATGCGAGGAAATGAGTGTTCTTGAGATAGTAACACATCTTAGGAAGGTAACACTTGGCCTTACAAAGCAAGAAATGGATGATATCATGAAAGTGCTACTTGAGTCTAAGATGGCAGAGGGAACCTCAGTTGAAGAACATGTGATCAATATGATTGGACATGTGTATCATTTTGAAGAATTGGGATTCACCTTGAGCCAAGAGTTGTCCACTATTATGATTCTAAAAACTATGCCAAAATCATATAATCATTTTATTACATGTTATCATGTGTATACCATGGCTAGACAGATGTCGGACTTTCTTGCCATGTTGATTCATGATGAAGTAAAATTGAAGAAGGACAAGCCCATGATGATGATTAGTGGTGCCGAATCTAAGGATCAAAGCAAGACCAAGAAGAGTTATGAGGTCGATCCCAAACCCAAATCTTCAACACTCAAGATTAGGAGAAAGAAAAGTGTAAGAGGATCTCATCCTTTGTACTTGAAGGCAGTCAGGAAGAAGAAGATGGGGATGGTGATCTCCAGTTAAGGTATATATGTTATTGAGATAAACCTATCTACTTCATTATCATGGGTGCTAGATACCACATGATGATCTCACATATGTTCTCATATGTAGGATCTGAAAGGAAGTAGGCCTTTGGGAAAAGGTGAGGTGGAACTGCGAGTTGCTAATGGTGCAAGATTTATGGCTAGTGCAGTTGGGACTTATAGTATATCTCCACCCACATGACTTGTAATAGAGTCAAAGAACTACTATTATGTACATGTTATAAATAGAAACATCATTTATGTATCTTATTTAAGGATGCATTTGAATTCCATATTAAAAATGGTCAATGTTATATTTCAAAAGATGGGATATTTTATGGAAGTGTCTCAATGTCTTATGGTCTTTACTTGTTAGATATAAAGACAGATGTATATAATGTTAATACCAAAAGACTAAAAATCAACAACTCAAATAAAACATACATTGGCATTATTGTCTAGGGCACATAAATGAGAATCGCATATCTAGACTCCATAAAGATGATTATCTGGACTCTTTTGATTTTGAATCAATAGAGACATGTGAATCTTGTTTGTTAGGAAAGATGGCTAAGACCCCTGTCACTGGTAATAAGAGAGGGCTAGTGATCTATTAGGACTCATACATACTGATGTGTGTGGATCTTTTAGAACAACTGCTAGAGGAGGGTATCAGTATTTCATTACCTTCATTGATGACTTCAGTATGTATGGGCTATGTTTATTTAATGAAACACAAGTTAGACACTCTTGAAAAGTTCTAGGAGTTAATGAATGAAGTATAGAACCAACTTGGTAAAAGTATTAAGATGCTTCATTATGATCGAGGTGGATAATACTTAAAGCAAGAGTTTGAGAACCTTCTTAGAGCCCATGGGATTGTATCCCAAAAGACTCCACCTGGAATACCTCAACATAATGGTGTGTCATAAAGAACGAATCGCACATTACTGGATACAGTGTGATCAATGATGAGTTTAGCTGAGCTTCCAATGACCTTCTGGGGGTATGCTCTACAAACCGCCGCATTTACACTAAACCCATCTAAATCGATTCAAAAGACACCATATGAGATAGGGACTAGGAAGCGTCCCAAAATGTCTTTTATGAGGATTTGGGGGTGTGAAGCTTATGTCAAGAAAAGGTTTCCTAAAAAGCTTGGCCCAAGTTTTAATAAATGTTACTTTGTTGGATATCCCAAAGAAACTATGGTATACTACTTGTATAATCCATTTGACAACAAAGTGTTTGTTGGCAAAGATATTGCTTTCCTAGAAAAGAAATTTATTTCCAAAGCATTCATTGTAAGGCAAGTGAAACTTGAAGAGGTTTGAGACCAACAAGAAAACATTGAACCATTAGATGTACAAGAGCAACCAAGAGAATCACAAAGGTTGTGGAATCTCAAATTCCTCAAGTAACATAGGAACCTCATACATCCAATAGGACACACCTTAAGCCTAAAATATATGGATATCTTGTAACTCAGGAAGGCAGTGAATTGGTCATAGATTATCAACCAATAACCTATCAAGATGTTATTGAGGGACCAGAGTCCAACAAATGGCTTGAGGCCATGAGATTTGAGATGGAATCCATGCATACCAACAAAGTATGGACTTTGGTGGATCCACCTGAAGGGGTAAAGCCCATAGGGTGCAAGTGGGTCTTCAAGAAGAAGACCTACATGGATGGAAAAGTTAAAACCTATAAGGGCAGATTTATTGAAAGGGTTTTATACAAGTTCAAGGTGTTGACTATGACAAAACTTTTTCTCCAGTGCCCATGGCTAAGTCCTTCAGGATCATGCTTGCTATTGTGGCTTATCATGACTATGAGATTTACATATGGATGTTAAAATTGCATTCTTTAATGGGAATCTTCTTGAGCATGTGCACATGACACAGCATGAGGGTTATACAAATCCAAAGTCTACAAATAAAGTTTTTAAGCTAAAAAGGTCAATCTATGGATTGAAGCAAGCATCTCGGAGCTGGAATCTTCTTTTTGATGAGACAATCAAAGAGTTTGGCTTTATTAAAAATGAAGATGAACCTTGTCTGTATAAGAAGGTTAGTGGGAGCATAGTGACATTCCTCATATTGTATGTAGATGACATACTATTGATGGGGAATGACATCCCTACTTTATAAAAAAATAAAGACATGGCTTGGAAATACATTCTCTATAAAAGACTTGGGAGAAGCATTCTACATCTTGGGGATAAATATCAATAAAGACATATCTAGAAGGCTTCTCAGACCAAGTCAGAGCACATACATTGACAGAGTGTTGAAGCGGTTCAACATGGAGAACTCAAAAAGAGGAAACTTTCCTACGTTGCATGGAGTGGTCATCTCTAACAATCAATGTCCTAGTTCTTGTGAAGAAAGGGAATGCATGAGTTTGATTCCATATGCCTCAAAAATTGGATCAATCATGTATGCAATGTTGTGTACACGTCCATACGTCTCGTATGCCTTGAGCATGATGAGAATATATCAGTCAGATCCAGGTGATGCTCACTGGACAGTTGTAAAGAACATCCTCAAGTACTTGAGAAGAACTAAGTATCATTTTTTGGTCTACAACAAAGAGGAAGAGTTGGTGGGAAAGGGTTACACTAATGCAATCTTCCAGACTGATCAAGATGATTACAAATGGCAATCGAGATTTGTGTTTTGCCTAAACAATAGAGCTGTAAGCTGGAAGAGTTCCAAGAAAGAGAGTTGTGGATTCTACAATAGAGGATGAGTATATTGTTGCATCAAGTGCAGCAAAGGATGTTGTATGGATCAAGAAGTTCATTATAGAACTTGGGGTCATTTCAAGCATCAGCGATGCAATTCAGATATATTGTGACGAAAATGGAGCTATTGCACAAGGTAAGGAACCTAGATCACATCAGCGCTTAAAGCATATACAAAGGTGGTTCCACTCATATGAGAGATTGTACAGTGAGGAGACATAAACATTTGCAAAGTACCGACCGAAAAAAATGTTTTTGACCCCTTGATAAAGGCACTTTCACATCAGAAGCATGACGGTCATGTGAGATCACTTGGAATACGATTCATGGGTGATTGGCTCTGAGTGCAAGTGGGAGTCTATTGGTATGTATGTCCAAAGAGCCAATCATGTGATAATTGTAATGGAATAACTTGTAAAAGAGACTTGATTATTAATAAAAGGTAAGCTTTCAATTTATTCTATTTAATTCAGTTATGAGATAATGATGTAACATTATAAATGTCTAGAGAATAATAGTACTCAATGATGTATGCATTCAAGTACGTGACTTGGAAGAATGAGATCATGTGTATGTTAAGAGTACATATATACATTCTCAATATGTCCCTGGTTGGTTGTTATTGTGGAAGGTTGATAGATAGCAATAACACATAAGATTAGAGTGTGAGTTGGTTGATGACAGAATCTCATTAGTCATGATATGGAAATATCAAACCAATCACATAGATACATGATGGAGAACAGTGTATCGGATAGACCCACCATGAGACTGACACATGGAAGTCATATTTATGGAAGTCATAGTTAGCTCTCATAGTGATGGTGGTGGTTGTGGTTCTTAGACTTGAAATCATTGCACTCATCACATGTAATTGGGTACACTTTTACATCATCAAACGCAGTCCTAAAACATGGGTTGTTATAAAAGTGATGATTGGGTGACTTTGACACATGAGGATAGACTGTGAATGATAGAAATGGGATTTCTCCCTCCTGTAGGAGTTTGATGTTCTAGGCCTCTTGATTAGCGAGACTGAGAAATGCATGGCCATGCACATGTGAGTCAATATGTGATATTGAGCTTACATATATCTCAAACAGTCTGCTCTTAGTTCAAGAAACAAGATTGAATGATGAAGAGGATGACTCCTCCATGCCTCGAGTTCAATCTGAACATTAGTGACAAAAGAACTATACAAACACTACAACACCATACATAGATTTTAGGTTGAAGTTGGTCTCCATCGTTCCATTTTCTTGGGTAGCATTGATGTGGGACTAAGCACTGCTCTTGCTTGTGATGTCACAAGTTCTTATGGACATTCACTACCAACATAATATTGAACCTATAGGGTCACACACATAGGTCTCGACCTAGAAGAGGAGTTTGATCATAAATGATAGATGAATTAATTGCTAAAACATTTAGGTAATTGATTTATACAACAAGCAGTCTGACTACACAGCCAAATGCCCTTCTTATGGCATGAGATGCCCGTTTGGAGTGCCAAACGGCCATCTCAAGGGTTGAGAGGGGCGTTTGGAGGATCAGGGCTTATTCGAGTTGAAATTGTCCAAGGTGCGAACCGACCGAACCAGACGGCCTGACTCGGGTCACCAGATGACCGTCTGGGTGACCGAGATGGCCGTATCGCATGGGTGAGATTAGTCAGGTCGACTGATGGAAGGTTCTACATACTTTTTGTATTTGTCTTGACTACACATTACTTATTGTGTAAGGAATTGATGCTTGGAATTAATGGGAAATGAACTTCCAATTTTTTATGTGATGGGAAACTATGAAACATTTGCATCACAGTATGAGATGACTGCCTCGCACATTAGATGACTGTTTGGTGTGTTAGACAGACATTTGTGTGGTCCCAGGTTGTGAAAATTCAAGATCTTCTGATCCTTTCCACTCCCGCATCGACTGAGAACCCTGACCCTGGCCTCTACTATAAATAGAGGGGTACTTGGGGCTTCCAATAATACAACACAAATGATTGAAAATCACTTTCTCTGACAAACTTTGTCCTCTTTGGTTATGGTAACTGAGAGAGGCCAAGCAAGTCCTACCTGACTAGGGAGGGATAGCAATAGAGAGAACAACTTATATCATTGTTGTGGGAGGGCAAGTTGGAGACTAGTACACCAATGGAAGGGATGACTCCTTCCTGTCTGTCCCAACAGGATGACAGGAGTTCTAGGTGGTCCGTGTGGACTTCTCTAGAGGTGGGAGGTTGTTGTCTATCGCTAGGAGGGCATCATCAACCAGTAGTTTGTGACGAGAGGAGTTGATGTAGAAGATGACATTCCAGTATGTTGTCACTGGAGGAGTAGTTAGACGAGTCCCAATGCAACTAGGAATCAAAGTTGCACAACTACAATGATGAGGATTGTCGTTGGACTTACTCCAAGACTAGGTATATCCTTAAAACTATCTTTCCTATCTTATAGTAATTGACATGATCCGTTGGTCACGGAATATGGTAGATAAAAAAAATTGTTTCTGCTTCCTACTTTGTAGCAATATTTCCCTATACTTACAACCCTAGATTTAGACATTTGTTACAAGTTTTGATGACCCCTCATCACTTCCATTAGTCTGTAGCACTACTTCTCTATGTCTATATTGTCTCATATACAAAGATCCCCTTTGTTCCCATTAGGTATTGCCACCATTTGAGTATCTACAAAGTTTTGCCAATGTTGTATGGTTTGGATCAATTATTGAAGTACATGCTAGAACCTAGACAGATCTCGTCCCCTTTTCCTATATCCCAAGATGTTTGAATATCGAGTAGAACACATCATGTAACACTCTGTTTTTTTCAAAACATAGAAATTCGTGAACGGAAGCATAATTCTCAAAGGAGATGTCACAACCATGATAATCATTGCATACAAATATGATTATTAAACCAACACAGGATATAATTGTAGTTTATAATATCTCAAAATTGTAAAATCAACTCATTATTTATATCTATACATGTTTCTCATAACTTTAAAGGAATTCTAAAGGGATCATTCTAGTATAGTTGGCACTCCATCGGGTTGTTCCTTCTTGGAGATTCTTGAACTATCACTTGCACATCAGATAGCTCAGCTCCTCTACATTTGGTTCTTATCTATCGACATCACGTCCCCAGCCATGCAGAAAACAATTTGTAGGTGGAATTGAATATATTATAACACACAAATAACATATATTTTGGAATGAAAACATTTGGCATCATGAAAATAAACTTTGCATTTATCACTTTCTTTTATATGACTTATATAAGAATCCTCCAATTTTGCACCAAAGTGCCTCTTCTCTTTGCACCAAAGTGACTCTTGAATTGCATGGAAGTGCTTTGTATGCTAGGAACCCCATGATTTGCACCAAAGTGCATCGTATGCTAGGAAAGCTCATGATGAGGATTGAATATAAGGTTCATTCCTTATCTTTACTCTTTACTCTTGAATACTCTTTACTCCTTCTATTAAACATGAACATGATATGATGATTCTTGAAAATAAATAGTAAAACTGATTTCATTTATCTAATAACTTTTAGCTTTAATCAATAAAACTATAGCAAGAATAATACATTCATATTATAGCATGTACATTGTACACAATAGCATATAAACATCCAATAACTATGTTCAAAGTGCATGGACCACTTAACTTTCTTGAAGAAACTATTAATGATTATCCAAGGATCGATGAATCCTAATATACCTTCAAGTCATTGTCAATTATGATATTTCCTAAAATTGAATATGATGCAATATCAACACTATATCTGGAAACACCAAGTTATCCTAATAATTTATAGGTCTTCTTAATATGTTTGCATTTCCTCAAGTTTCATGCATACTATCCCATTCTCTATAACTCTTATATGATCATTAATTCCCAACATATATTGTCTCCATAAAGATTAGTATCGTGATTACTATT